>JAQHUG010000069.1:5123468-5156857 GCA_028555095.1 Dicrostonyx torquatus | reverse complement strand
CGAGACAGGGTTTCTCTGTAGCTTTGGAGCCTGTGCTGGAACTAGCTCTTGTAGACCAGGCTGGTCTCGAACTCACAAAGATTCGCCTGCCTCTGCCTCCCGAGTGCTGGGATTAAAGGCGTGCGCCACCACCGATAAAAATGTTTTTAAAATGCAAGATGTGATATTAGGGTACTATTTATGAAATTACTGTGTTTAAAAAAAATTTGGGCCCTGCCTGGTAGGGTCTTCACTTCCATCACTCAGGAGGCAGAAGCAGGCAGATCTCTGTGAGTTCAAGACTAGCTTTGTCTGCACAAATGGGTCCAGACCAGAAGGAGCTACATAATGAGATCTTGTCTTAAATAAGGCTCTGAATTTTCAAAAATGTTTATTTTCAAATTCACTCATATACTCTTGTTTTAGCAATGACTGTTCAAATATCATTACACCATTGAAGAGACAGAAAGCACAAAGAAGCAATGCACACACTGAAAATAAGGAACTGTACTGCAGGATCAAGGGAGAAAAATAAGTAAAAAACATAAACCCTGATACCAAAAATCTCATCAAAAGAAAAAGAAAGATTTATTTCCTAATTCTTTCTTTTGAAAACTATATCAGGCGGGAAAAATGTGTAGTGTCTTAAAGGGATTCCTGTGGCTACAAACTATCCTGTATAACAGAAATATGACTTTCCAATGAAGACAAATGAAGTTTCTGTCTGGGCTTCACCTGGACAACCATCAAGCACTGTTGACTGTCCAGCACTGTGGTGCAAGCTGTGCAAGACGGCAACAAAGTCTGAGTAATGATGTACCGAAACTTCCTATACTGTTTCTAAACTCAATTGGAACCGAAAATTCTAAAAATCTAAGACAGTTATTGGGATTAAAAACAAAAACTCATGTGATTTAGCAATTCTACCTCTGAACATATATCCCAAAAGAAATAAGCAGGGACTTCATGAATAAGCTCTGAGAACACTATGCTACATGAGTCTGTAATACCACAAAATTGTTGATTCCAGACAGCAATTGCTGTGGGAAAGGGGAACAGGGACTAGTTCTGTTTTAATGAGTATATCTCAGTTATTTTAGGAAAAATTCTAGAGATGTATGGCAGTAAGAGTTACAGAATGTCAGTATCCTTAGTATCATTCAACTACATACTTAAAAATGACTAAAAGGTGGGCTAAGGAGATAGTTAGCCCATGTTAGGAATGCTTGCTGCTCTAAGGACCCAAGTTAGATTCCTAGCACCACAGTGGACAGCAGCTCACAACTGCCTAGAATTTCAGCTCCAGAAAGCTGATGCCCTCTCTGGCCTTTGCAGGTGCCCATATACAAACATACAATTTTATTTTATTTTTTTTAAATTAGGCAAAAAGCCTGTAGTCTAGCAATGATGGGATTGAGGAAGAAAGAGCATGAATCCAAAGGCAGTCTTTTGCTCCATAGTGGGATTTTGTCCCAAAGCAAAACAACAAAAATAGCTGAAATGGCAAATTTTTGTTTTGAATTTTTCCTCACACACAAAGAAATATCCACAATAGCTGGGCACAGTGGTGCATGCCTTTAATCTTAGCACTTGGTAGGCAGAGAGAGGAGGATCTTCTCTGTACATTTGGGTCAACCTGGTCTACATAGCAACTTCCAGGTTAACCAGATCTACACAATGAGAGACTGTCTCCAAAAAAAAAAATGAGATAAAATGATGGCTCAATGGTTAAGATCAAATACCGCTCTTATGAAAGTCCAGAATGCAGTTCCTAGCAACTATATCTGGTGCTCACAATCACCTGTAACTCCAGCTCCAGGGAATCTAACACCATCTTCTGGCATCTGTGGGCACCAAAATTCACATGTACCACTCACACACAGAAACACACACAAATAATAAAAATAAAATAAATATATTTTTTGAGTCAAGGTCTCTTTATGTAGCCTTGGCTGTCCTGGAACCCATTGTGTAGACCAGGCTAATCTCAAATTCTCTGCCTAACTCCGCCTCCTGAGTGTTGTGATTAAAGGTGTGCACCACCACATCCGGCATAAATAAACATTCAAAAATCCACAAAAGCTAGTCAACAAGACAGTTCAGTGGGTAAGAGCACTGGCTGCACAAGCCTGACCAGCTGAGTTCTAACTCCCAATCCATTTAAGGTAAAAACACAGACTCCCAGAAGATGTGCGCAGACCTATGTGAGTGCCCATACATGCATAATAATAAATAAATAAACCCATAAAATACACTTTTAATTTTCCTCATAAACATCAACACAATAAACGCTGAATAAATATCTGGAAAAGTCTTGAAAAACCTGTGTTGTAATTAGAAAATGTAGCAGTGCGCTGACGATTTTAAGTTCTAGATCAAACTATCAACTGGTCCAAGACCAGGTGGACGAGAAAGATATGAATCCGGGTAAAAATGAATAGCACCAGAAAACAGACAACCACATCCACAAAAACACCATCACAAATTTACACATAGTCCCCGATACTCCAAAGCCATGTCCAATTAATGTAATACATTATTTTAGCTTTCATTTCACTTTAAATAGCCATGCCTAGTTAATGGCTTCCATATGGAACGATCCAGGTAGAACAGTGAGGTAGCCTTTCTCTCTGTCTCTTCCAATGAGAAGCACAGAGTATTCATTCCTATATTCATAACGCTAACTGACCCTCAGAAGTTATATAGAAACAGTTTTCTTTTTTAAAAGTGCATTTCAAAATCAAGTTATGTTTTAAAGGTCACTTAACTAGAAGTTACAAACATAAGCACAAAAGCACGTAAAAGATAAACTAAATTAGCACTACAACTGCTAGAACAAACCAAAGGTGTGGGTATTAGAACTAAGCAGAAGAATCAAAAAATTTCAGGTGGCTTTCTTTGTTTGGCTGTGGGGAAGTCATTATCCATTTGGGGTGAAGACTTTGCAGGACAGCTGCTTTGGAGTCATCTATAACTCTACAAGGAAACCAAGGCAGAGGAAGCCTAAGGAACATGGAGAGTGAGTCACATATTTAGTAAGTGGTGAGATGGGGACATGAATCTAGATCATGTGTCTCTGATCTGGTGCATACTCAGTATGATGAGAATAATTCCTAGAAGAAACACAGCAGGCTAACAAAGGAAAATGAACCATCCAATGACCTAAAGAAAGAGATTCTGTAAGCATCTGTGTATGACTGTGCAGGTGATAAGCACAGGGCTACACCACATATGCAGAAAGACTTGCTTCTTACTATTTTGCCTCCTAAATAAGTTCCAGAGGGAAAAGCACTGGAAAAGAAAACAGAAGCTGAGAGCCATGGTCCATAACCTTTCTGATATGCTATGTGAGAAAATTTCCACTGATATGTGACAAATCATATACAAAAATACCAAGCGAGTCCATTAAAGCATGACTTTGACTTTATTTCAATGTTTTAAATGTGCTTTTCATCATCTACTCAGTTTCCGGATAATAACACAGAGCCTACCTTTCTCTGGCTTGTTTTGTTTTGGGTTTGTTGTTGTTGTTGTTTTATTTTGTTTGAGACAGAATTTCTCTGTGTAGCCCTGTCTGTCATGGAACTCTCTGTAGACCAGGCTGACTTGAACTCAGAGGGATGTGCCTGCCTCTACCAACCAAGTGCTGAGATTTTTTTTTAAAGGTGTGAGTCACCATCACACAGTTGTCTCTTACATTTTAAGATGCCCAGGCTGCCCTCAAACTCAAGATGTGGCTGTTTTCTTGTCTCCACCTCCTAAGTAGTTAGCATTATAGGCATGACTCACCATGCCTGGTTTATGCAGAGCTGTGGATCAAACCCATGGCTTCATGCATGCTAGAAAAGCACTCTACCAACTGGGCCATATCCTCAGCCCTGAACTATAACTTCAAGATAACTTCTAGCACACAGATTATCTCTGTAAAAGAACCAACCTAAAACAACTAAGCAGCATAATTACTAGCCCTAGAAAGAGACAGTCTGTGTTCCCCAGAGCTTTCTACATTGTCTACTCATTCTGTATGTACACTAGAGGTGGCCAAAGGAAACCACTAAGTGTTTTCAGAATATGCAAACTGCTATCACATAAGGATTCCTTAAGATCTGATTCAAAATAACTTAGTTTCTTTTAAAAACACTTTGGAGTTGTCAGTGATATCTGCTTACCAGAGACTGTAACTATGTCTGAAGAGTTCCAAGAATATTGGTGAAAAAGTCTGCAGAGTAATTAATAAAGGTTCTTCAGAAAACACCTATTTTGGCTGGACTTGAGAACACACTGTAACCCCAGCACCTGTCCAGCTGAGGCAGGAGGATAAGGAGTTGCACAAGTTAAGGCCATCCTGAGTTAAAAGAGACACTGTCCAAAAAGAGAAGGCAAAACTCCACGTGACAAAGACAATGAAAACAGACACAAAACTGCAAAAACTTTTTTTGGGGAGGAGGTGCTTTTTCAAGACAGAGTTTCACTGTGTAGCCCTGGCTGTCCTGGAACTCACTCTGCAGGCGAGGCTTATCTCGGAATCACAGAAATCAGCCTGCCTCTGCCAGGATTAAAGGTGTGCACGACTAGTCTTCCAACACATAAAATATCTTAACAGACATAAAAATAGCTGAAATCTGCCTGGGGACAGGATGAGCTCAGATGGGGAAACCCAAAAATGAATCCTGTAGCTCAGAATTATAAACACCAGGTACAACTAAAGGCAGACACCCAGCTCTGTATAAGCAGCAGTGAGATCCCTAGGTGTTCTCCTTGACTCTGAGCAACTGGACTATTATCTATCCTAAGAGGTTAGTTACTCTGTGCCTTACTCTGGCAGGACTCAAATAGGGACTCTGGATTGCTGAGAAAAGACTCAGGTAAGGACAGGAATATTATCTGAAAATAAAAGAGTAAATGAAAACCTTGAACTCCACCTACCTAGCAATTGGGACATTGGCAACTAGCTTATAATCTCCAGTCAGAAGACTAGAGGACTCTGCTCAAAGTAAAAGTGGCCCAGGAAAAAATAAGCAACATGAAGACAATGAGAGATGCCATAGACAGCAGCCCATCCTGAAGCTAAGGCAGAAGAATCTCAAGTTCAAGACTAGTCTAGGACACAAAATAAGATCTAGGCCAATCTTGACTACTACCCCCTTCCCTATTTTCCCTAAAAGCAAGTGAGGAAAAGTTAAGACAACAGTACAGTGGTGCATTATAATTCTAATAGTTAGAAGACAGAGACAGAAGGATCAAGAATTCAAAGATAGCCTGGGCTACACAGAGTGAAATTCTGCCCTCATTCCCTCAAGGTTTTTATTTAAAAAAAAAAAAAAAAAGCTAAAAATAATTCCTCAGTCAAGGAAGTACTTACCTAAAAAAGAAAAAAAGAAAAGAAAATATACATATACACATACATACATATAAGATTTGAGTTTGAACCCTAGAACCCACAACAAAAATAAATAAATACAAATAAAAAGCCAGGCACCAGTTTGCAATTCCAGCATGGGGAAATTAGGGTTCAGCTGGCCAACCAGTCTAGTACTAGTTGGTGAGTTTTATGCCAATGAGACTTTTTCTCAAAGGAGACAGACATCAGTTCCTGAAATGACACCCAAGGTTGTCCTCTGGCATCCATCTGCATGTACTCACATGCCCCCTCTCACACACAAACCTGCACACATAAGAGAAATGGAAGGACAATTAACAAAAACCGCTTACCGCTTACCTGTGTTAAAGACTCTATAAAGCTAAACGGCTAATTAGAACTCCTGATCAGCCAGGCAGTGGTGGCACAAGACTTTTAATCCCAGAACTCAGGAGGCAAAGGCAGGTGAATCCCTGTGTAGCCAGCCTTGTCTACAAAAGCTAGTTTTAGGACAGTTAGGACTGTTACGCAGGGAAACAACTCATGATCACAGAAAGTTAGAATGTTGCAGATACAGAGTCAAATTATATTGGGCTATTTTTAGCCCCCTCAACAGCATTCACTGCCTTCTGACCTTTAAGGTATATTCTTACCAGACTACTAACTTCTACCAATCCAAAGGCATTAAAAATGTCATCAGATAGTACCTAAAGCCTACTGTAGAACCAATTGTGGAGGCACATGCCTTTAATCCAAGCATTGGGGAAGCAAAGACAGGCAAATCTCCATTGAGTTCAAGGCCACTTAGTAAACACAACAAGTTCCTAGCCAAATACAGCGAGACTCTGTCTCAAAACAAAACTACAAAAACAAAAACAAACAAAAAAAAAAACCAGCAGTTTGTTTCTTTTCTATAATCTGTTCATTCAATGCCCCACTAATGTATTCCGTAAATTCTTTGATTTGACTTTCCTTGTTCTTTTTATTTATTTCTCAATTTGTGTGTGTCTGTAAATATTAGGGAGCAGCAGATCTCCTGGTGCTTGAGTACAGACAGTTCTGAGTTGCCAGACAGGTGCTGGGAAGAGAACAGTGATCCCATAGAGCAGCGCACTCAACCACTGAGCCATTATCTGCAGCCCCACTTACTTGTTCTATAACTCGTATAAGTTTCATGTAACCACTTCCATAGTAGAACACATTTCAGGGTATCCTGACTCATGTTTGTGAACCACGATCATTCAAGAATAAACCCTGTCTTTGAACTGAGGACTATGTTTGGGGTTGACAGATCTTAGGGCCACAGTCTTCTTCAGCCAACAAAGAGAACAGATTAATATGAATGTATAAAGTGGACATTTTATACTATGGACATTTGGAAACATTTATACATTTAGATATATAGAAAACAAAACTTTAAAAAAAAAAAAGCAGCCTGGCGGTGGTGGCGCACGCCTTTAATCCCNATCCCAGCACTCGGGAGGCAGAGGCAGGTGGATCTTTGTGAATTCGAGACCAGCCTGGTCTACAAGAGCTAGTTCCAGGACAGGCTCCAAAGCCAAAAAAAAAAAAAAAAAAAAAAAAAAAAAAAAAAAAAGCATACTGCTCACCAAGCACAAAAAAAAAGCCTTTAAAGTAAAACTTTTAAATTTTGATAAAAATTGAAATTAAGATTTCAAAATAGTAAATACTCAAGCATGGGCCAGGCAGTGGTGGCACACGCCCTTAATCTCACACACGGGAGGCAGAAGTGGATGGATCTCTGTGAGTTCAAAGTCAGCCTGGTCTACAAAGCAAGTTCCAGGACAGTTAGAGATGTTACACAGAGAAACCCTGTCTCGAAAAACAAACAAACAAACAAACAAACAAAAAACATCAAACATGGGGTTACTTAAAATTTTTGAGCCAGGAAACAGTAAATAATAGATTGTGCTCAGAGAAGACTGTCTGAGTAAGAGATTTGGAGATTGGAGCTTTTTGGTAATGACAAGATTCAAAGTACAACTTATGTGGCCTGAAGAAAATAAAAAAAATCAAGAAGTTCAAGTGTCAGTTGACCTGTCCCTTTAAATGCTCACGTGGGGCAAATGAGACATCTTAGCCTATGAGAACACGGCTTAACCTGTAGCCTGAGTTAGATCTCTAGAATCCACGAGTCAGAAGAAAACTGACGTGCACAGGTGTGTCCACATATACATACAATAAATAATTTAAATGCTGAAGTTGCCCAAATGGTGATGTGTAACTGTGTAGTATTTTCTTACCCTTTTACTACTATCTTTTCTGCTCCAGGAAGCTTTTTTTTCCCCCTTGAAGCAGGGTCTCTTTATGCAGCCCTAGCTGTCGTGGAACTCCAGAGCTGACCTTGAACTCAGAGACCCACCTGCCTCCACCTCCCAAGTGCTGGTATTAAAGGCCTGCAGCACTATGCCCGGCTATCAGTAGTCTCTCTTGAATTGACTTTTTCAATGTCCCCTGGTTTCTGGCTGGCGTGGTCAATAGGGTATCCCAGAAAAATAGAGTCAGTAAATTCATTCTTCCAGCAACCCTTACTGCAAGAAACCTCAAGTTTGGTCACCAGAAACTCATCATTCCCCTCAAAGAAACCAAGTAACTATACTTATCCTGCTTAGCCCTTCCAGCCTAAAAATAAGTTTGTTACAATACTATTTCTATTTCTTCTGGTAGTTTATTCCTGCAATTTTATAACAAATTCTGCTCCGGCATTATAAAGAAAAGCAAGTCTTTTTGTTGTTGTTGTTGTTGTTGTTGATTTTCGAGACAGGGGTTCTCTGGCTTTGGAGCCTGCACTGGAACTAGCTCTTGTAGATCCACCTGCCTCTGCCTCCAGAGTGCTGGAATTAAAGGCAAGAAAAGCAAGTCTTTGTGTCAAAATAAAAAGTAAAAAGGCTAGGGATACAGCTAAGAGATACAAAAACAAAACAAAAAACAAACAAAAACAAAAAAAAAGCAGAAAAACTCTCTATTTTGTCAAATGTGTCCTGTCTTCCTGTTGAGATTCTATGATGATAATGAAAAGATGCAACAGAGAATAATGGGGAGAGAAAGGGGGATAGCACTTAAGTGCTAACAGAAGATCTATGTTGAACTTCTCATAGCTCTTCTCATTTAATCATCACAGATGATTGTTTTGTTTCCAATTACCAACATCCAAAAGTTGTTTGTCCACTGTAAGCACTCCAGTACTGATTTAAAACACACTTAGCAGGTTTATGGGGGAAGCCCTGACTTTAGCAGGTTATTTACATTTTAGGAAACTGTAACTCCTTTCACTACAGAACTAAAAACTACATAAGCCCTATCTACATGGAAACCGCAATTTAACCTTTTTTCTTGTTTTGGTTACAGGGTTTCTGTGTTGCCAGGGCTGTCCTGGAACTCTCTGTAGACCAGGCTGGCCTCCAACTCAAGAGAGCCTCTTGCCTTTGCATCCAGAGTGCTGGGATTAAAGGCATGTGCCATCACGCACAACAAAATCTTACTTGTCTTCCACTATGTAAGCAAGGACTTGGGTCTCCCATTTACACACAATGATCAAAGTTAAAGTGGCAATTTTTTTTTTAAATTATGTACTTGCATCCTCGGGGCTTATACCAGAGAAGAGCACCGTTAAGTATCAGTTATGAGTTAGAGTAAACAAAAATATGCTTGTGAGTATGAAATGCAAAACTGAAGGGAGAGGAGAGCTAGGGATGGAAGTTGGACTGGATCTCCAGCACCACACACAAAAACGAAAAGTAAACGTTAGTGTTTAGTCAGTCAGTTTGTATGAGACTCCTCAGTTTTCAAAGAATTTCACAGCTCATACACTAAACCTATACACTGTCAGCAAAATCAGCACCCATGCCGGGTGGTGGTGGTGCATGCCTTTAATACCAGCACTAGGGAGGCAGAGGCAGGCGGATCTCTGTGAGTTCGAGACCAACCTGGTCTACCAGAGCTAGTTCCAGGACAGGCTCCAAAAGCTACAGAGAAACCCTGTCTCAAAAAAAAAAAAAAGCAGCACCCATACAAACTCATAAAAATAAAACATAGCAAAGCTGAACGGAGGTGGCCCACACCTTTATTCGAGCCCTTGGGAGGCAGAGGCAGACGGATCTGAGTTTGAGGCCAGCCTGGTCTACAGAGTGAGTTCCAGGACAGCCAGGGTTACACAGAGAAACCCTGTCTTGAAAACCAAAATACATACATAAAACAGCAAAAGTGAGGGTGAAAATCAAGGGAGAAAATACAAAACGTGAGTCAACAAAGTTACATGAACTAAAAAAACTTAAAATGAGGAAATATAAAAGATATAACAAACACTCCACCACCTGCTCACATAATTATATGGGCTTATTAAAGCAGTTACGATACCCATCTTACAAATAGAAACCCACAGGTGGAGGAAATAAGGTAAGAATCCAATATACAGCAAAAGAACCCCAAAGATTTCCTGAAACAATAATCAATTTTTCTTTATATTATATTGCACTTCAAAGCAAGGGGGAAATCATATGAATATGAATCTAGAAGACTGAGAAATTTCGAGAATAACGTGAATGAAAATCGGCAAGGAACACTGAGATTTAAGTAAGACTACCACTGGGGATAAATTACCAGATGCATCCCTTGGACACGGAAGGTGAAGCAAAAGCATCCTTACGTGAAAGATGGGAAAGCGTTTGGGGCTGACTTTGGCTGAAGGAAGATAGAGAGGCACGACCTAAAAAGCAAAAGCGATGGCGGAACTTAAACGGGGGGGGCGGGGGCGAGATCCATGCCACAAGCGAAAAGTACAGAATTACAAATCGAATTCTACGGGGTAGCGGAAGGACCAATACGTGGCCGATCAGGGGCCACCAGTTTCTGAAAGGCGGCATAGATGTGGCTGCTCAGCCCCACCCCACAGCAGCAGCTCCTACGGAAAGAGGCTCTTCCCAGGCCAACCGCCCCGCTCAGGCTCAATCCCAGAGCCCACCCGGCCCTGGCCCCGGCCCCGGCCCCGGCCCCGCGCCGCAGAACGACCACTTCCCGCCCCTCACCGAACGTTGCAGCTCCCCAAGCCAAAACGAGGCACGCTCCTTTCCGCTGGGATCTGGGTCGTGGTAAAGCGCCTGCACTGCCTGGTACACGAGCTGCAATGTTGGCTTGGCTCCTTCCATGGTGGTGGCGGCGGCGGTGACAGCGACGACTCCGATACTTCTCTGAGGCTTCCTTCTTGCTCCACCTCTCACGATTCCTCACTGTCTCGGCCACAGCCGCTCCCTGACTGGCGCCATCTCCTCCTTTCTGGCCGTTACCAGGGAAGGTGGGGGGAGGGTTCCTCGTGGAAGTCGCCCCCTCGGAAACAGCATATAGGTCGTCTCAGGTTCCTGGATCCCTTTTGTCCTGTCTTTCTGCTAGAATCCAGTCTCTAGAGTCCGGACACGGATTCTTGGTTCCTCACCTCCCGCCTTGATCTCAGAGGCCTATCACCGCATGACACAAACCACGCAGCGAACCTGAAACAGAGCTTTACCAGACCGGAAGTAGCCGCCCATATACCTTAGCACACTTCCGTCTGGTGCACTACAAACTGCCTCCTTCCCGGCACGCCTCCTCTTGTTTCCCGCCTCCTCCCGGAAGTGACCCTGCCGGACCAGGAGAACTGAAGGGATGGGATACAAGGTAGTTACCTAGGTCTTTAACGTCTTACTTGAGCTTTAAGAACGACTTGTGTCACGTCCCTGACCTAATCTTATCTCCTTTACAATGAATCCAAAGTCTTTCCTCCCGTTTCCTACTTCCGCACACCTCTCCAGGGAGTCAGTCCTTCCTATATCCGATGGGCACTTACGGACTATCCAACTCTCTATCTATAGTGTACTGCACAGTTAAAGGTCACTTAAGACACGGTTCCTACTCTTGATTCTCATTAGTATCACACTAGGTACACTTAACCAAATTACTATTTTTCACACCTGAAGCATGTGCCGCACTGAATAATTCCAGAATGAGCCGCTTTTTTTTTTCTAAGATCTTAACATTTAAAAGAAATTTCTTGTTCTGTTTCAGGTTCTACCCTCTAGGGTCATTTGATATTGGATGTTGCTTTTGTAATATACCTTTCTTCTTATATAAAAAATTAATACTCTGTTGGATTGTATGGAGGGGGCCTGTAATCTCAGCTCTTGGAAGACAGGACCATCAAGAGGAGTTCACGACCAGCCTTCGCTACAGGAAACTATGTCTTTAAGCAGCTCGATGGTGGTGGTGCACGCCTTTAATCTCAGCACTCTGGAGGCAAAAGCAGGCAGATCTCTAAGTTTAAGGCCAGCATGGTCTACAGAGCGAGTTCCTATAGTAATATTTCATTTGTATTTTAATAAATGAAACTTACCTGAAGATCAGAACGCAAAACAGTCAGCCATACAGGCCAGGCTTTGGTGGCACACATCTTTAATCCCAGCAGTCACACTAGTTAGCCATAGAGGCAGGGTGGTGGTTGTGCACGCCTTTAATCCCAGCACTAGAGAGGAATATAAAGCGGAATGAGACAGGATCTCGTGTTCTTTCAGTATGAAGATTTCACAGAGGTAAGAGCTCTCTAGTGGCTTGAATGCTTTGCTTTTCTGATCCTCAGGTTGAACCCCAGTATCTATATCTGGGTTTTTATTATTCGTGCTACAAATTCTAAGACAGCCAGGGCTACT
The DNA here is from genome assembly GCA_028555095.1 of Dicrostonyx torquatus. NCBI lineage: Eukaryota > Metazoa > Chordata > Mammalia > Rodentia > Cricetidae > Dicrostonyx > Dicrostonyx torquatus. Next base: position 5,144,824 of record JAQHUG010000069.1, on the reverse strand, counting down.
CAGAGAAGCCCTGTTTTGGAAAAAAATAATAATTTAATTTAAAAATAAATAAAAAGCAAATCAATAGTCTAGCAATTCTCAGTTCACACACAAAGAAGCTTCCCAATATTGCTGCTGCCCTAAAAATAACTGTTACTGTCTGATTAATGGTGACAGTGTGTAAAACATTATAATTACAGATTAACAGCCTTCCAAGATAAATCCTTTTTCATGAAAACCTTTCAAAGGTTTATTTTTCTGTGTATGAGGGCTGTGCCTGCATTTGTGTTTACATGCACTACAGTGGCTGTTTGGTACTGCGAGAGTTACAGACAGTTGTGAGCTAACATATAGGTTCAGAGAACTGAATCTGGATCCTCTACAAGAGCAAGTCTGTCAACTCTCCAGCCCTTAAAACTTTGCTTTTTGATTGTTGTCTTTCAAGAAAGGGTTTCTCTCTGTAGTCCTGGCTATCCTGGAACTAGCTCTGTAGACCAGGTTAGCCTCAAACTCTAAGCTCTACCTGCCTCTACGGATTGCTGGGATTATAGGCATCCATCACCACCACCCTGGTAAAACCTCATTTTAAAAGATGAGAATTTAAGGTCGCTCATGCTGGCTTACACGTGTAATCCCAGCGTTTGGGAACCAGAGACATGAGGATTGCCGCAAGTTTGAAGGCAGCTTGTTTTACATGCTGAGTTTCAGGCAAGTCTGCTACATATTGATGCTTTGTCTCAGAAAAAGGAAGAAATTAATTAAAGGAGAGAATGAAGGTAGCTTAGTTTGCCCAGGGTCACAAGGTTCTTAAATGAAAGTGGGAATTTGACTCCAGATCAGATTTGCTGCAAAACCTTTCAAATAGTAGAACGGCACATTCCTTTGTGGTAGTGCACTTCCAAATTGTTATTGTCAAGAAACTTTAAATTGCCAACGTGGGGGAAAAACTTACTGTCCTTGATATAATTGTTAGCAAAGAAAAGAAACTTAGTATTTCAGCTACCTAATTCGTCCATGAAGAAAAGATTTAGTAAGGCCACCTTGGTCTCTACTCTCATTGAACTTTACAGTGAAATTGCAAACAAACAAAAAGCCAAGCAATTCAATAGAAAGTAAGAAGATTCGATGACTGTAGTTAAGCAAAAGAGTGGTGGTGTTGGCTTGAATGAGAGTGGCTCCCATGGGCTCCTATATATGAATGCTTAGTCACCGTAGAGTGGAATCCTTTCATAGGATTAGAAGGATTAGGACATGTTGCCTTGTTAGAAGAAGTGTGTCTGTCACTAGGGATGAGCTTTGATGTTTTCAGAAGCCCACACCAGGACCAATGTTTCTCTCTTCCTCTTGCTCTACAAGATGTAGCTCTCAGCTACTGCTCCGTTGCCATGAGTGCTGTCTGTACTCTGCCATTATGATAATGAACTAGACCTCTGAAACTGTAAGCAAGCCCCCAGTTAAATGCTTTCTTTTGTAAATTGCCTTGGTTGTGATGTCTTTTAACAGCCATAGAACAGTGCCTTCAGTACAGCGGACTTCTGTCTCTACTTTAAAAAGAACATAAGTCTTAAATGTAAGCCTTAAAACTCTTAAATGAAAACAGGTGTATGGCTGGGCAGTGGTGGTGCACGCCTTTAATCCCAGCACTTGGGAGGCAGAGGCAGGTGGAACTCTGTGAGTTTGAGGCCAGCCTGGTCTACAAGAACTAGCTCCAGGACAGGCTCCAAAGCTACAGAGAAACCCTGTCTCAAAAAACAAAAAAGAAAAGAAAACAGGTGTTAGTTACTTCATGACCTTGGACTATGCAATGGCTTCTTAGCTATACTACCAAAACCAGTCAAAAAGAAAGAACTCAGAGCCGGGCGGTGGTGGTGCACGCCTTTAATCCCAGCACTCGGGAGGCAGAGGCAGGCGGATCTTTGTGAGTTCGAGAACAGCCTGGTCTACAAGAGCTAGTTCCAGCGCAGGCTCCAAAGCCACAGAGAAATCCTGTCTCGAAAAACAACAACAACAAAAAAAAGAACTCAGAGACTAGAGAGATGACTCAGTGGTTAAGAGTACTAGTTGCTCTTCCAGAGGACCCACAAGTTCAATTCCTAACATGCACATGGCAGCTTACAACTGTAACTCCAGTTCCAGGGGATTGAGAGCTTCATACCAATGCACATAAAGTTAAATAAATTTAAAAAGAAGTTCACTGTACTTGACCAAAACTAAAAACCTTAAGGGTTAGAGACAAGGCTAGGCAGTTAAGAGCATGCGTTGCTCTTGCAGAGGACCTAAGTTTGGTTCCAGCACTCACATGGTGGTGCACAAGCATCTGTAACTGTAATTCCAGAACCCTCTTCTGACCTCCTCAGGCACCAAGCATGAACATGGTGCATTTACATACATGCAGGAAAAAATGGTTACTGAAACATGGACTAGAGGGTTAGCTCAATTAGTAGAGAACTCTCTAGTATGAACAAAGCTCTGGTGGATTTGATTCCCCACACCACCTAAGACAAAGAGTGGTGGCACACACTTATAATCCCAGCACAAAAGTAACTGTTTCTGTGGTCTATGTTTCAGAAAGCTGCATTCTCTTTCTTCTCTACATCAAGTTCTCTTCTAACTTGAGAGTTAGAGACAAGAAGATCAGAAGTTCAAGGTCATTTTTGGATACTTAGTAAATTTGAGGCCAATCTGAAATTTATGAGATCCTATCATTAGAAAGAAAGAGAGAGAACACTCTAGATTGAAAGGCCTGGGATGATCACCTAAAAATATTTTAAACTAAGACCAGATTGATAGATGTGTAAGAAACTAAGGTAAAACATACTATTCCAGGCAAAGGCAGCAACTGTTAAAGTCTGTAGGAAAAAGAGGAAAGTGTATTCTATAGAGTCTATGGACTGAGAGAAGTCCACAGCAGCTGGAGAAAAGACTTGATGTTAGCAAAAACACCCCACACATCTTTGCGTCCTCAAGAGATTGCCTGACATATGGTAAGTGTGCAGAAACTGTTTTAAGTGGCTGTCTTTTAGCTCCTTAGAGACTTCTCTTAAATCATTCCGGCTTGCAACACTGAATGTCTTGGGCAAGGACAGAAATAATAGACTGTTGCAGTAAGCCTGGTGAGGAGCAATAGAGGCCTAATGTAGGCATTAGAGATGGAGATGTAAAATAACTTTGGGAGAACGGATTTAGATGTGGTGGTAGCTGTGATTACAGGATGCAGAGAAGAAAGAGAATGCAGCTTTCTGAAACATAGACCACAGAAACAGTTACTTTTGTAGCAGTGGAGGAGAGTGTCAGATGTGTACTCCAGTTCCCTGAGGTGCTATCATGGAGATTGTCAGAAAGCTTAGGTTTGTTCCAGGATGGCACACATGACTTTCAATGAACCTCAAGTTAAATAGCAAGCTAAGCTATGGCTCCACCGAGTCCTCCTGTCATGAGTGAGTTATGCCAGTAACAGAGACTGACACACTGTGTTTTTACACAATGTCAGATTGTACTAAATGTCAAAAGACTTTGAGAACTATCAGTTTCTTCAGTGGGTGCCCCTAATTTCACCCAGAGCTGTGGCCATGGTGATTAAAAAAAATTATTTTAGTACAATCTTAATTACTAATATATTTCAAATTATGCATCATGCGTCATACATTTGTAAATAGGTTCTAGAAAGCTGAGAGGTGAAGAGATTACAGAAGTTAAAAAGCCAATGCAAAGAGTCAACACGGATGCAAAGAGCCCCTGTAGGCAGTCAAGTATTTTGTTAACTAACCAATTCTGGAGCTAGCCAGACAAAGGGTACACAGTGTGAAGTGGCCAAGTATCTGAAGTAGGGGAAATATGCTGAGGTGGGGACAAAGAGAAACGTCTAGGTGATGTCCAGGGCAGAGACCGCAAGCAGTATGCTACACTAGCCTGTAACAGTGCCAGACCAGCAAACCTTGCTATAGTCTGAGATATCTGCCCTTTTATGTGTCTCTGATGAAGTGGTTGCATCATCTCTTTATTAGGTGTGTCTGAAGGGTTAGTTACCTAAAAGCCTGGACTGAGAAGTCTGAATGGGAAAGTTGACATGATAGATAACACCTAGATACTTTTGACTGGGCACTCCACATATCAACCACTGGTGTCTACTACTCCCAGACTGCCGGAGAACTGACCGGCAGATGGACTTGTCCATCCTCTGATTTTTTTTTTTTTTTTTTGGTTTTTCAAGACAGGGTTTCTCTGCGGCTTTGGAGCCTGTCCTGGAACTAGCTCTTGTAAACCAGGCTGGTCTCGAACTCACAAAGATCCGCCTGCCTCTGCCTCCCAAGTGCTGGGATTAAAGGCGTGCGCCACCAACGCCCGGCCCATCTTCTGATTTTTTTCTCCCTTTTACATCTATAAAATCCCAAGCTGCACCCCCCTGCCACCGAGAGACTGTGTCCCTTTAGTTGTCCTTATTAAAGAACAGTTCTATTTCTGGAGATGCCCGTCTTCCCTTTATTTCCACATCGCCTCCATCAATCAGTGTCCTGTAAGCTTATGAGTGGTAGAGGCTTATTAGCACCTTTAAGTCCCTTATCCCTCTGTGCCATGTGACTGCTGTGGGGGAAGAGCTCTGATCACAGCATCAATTTACCTTCTTTTTCCCCTTTTATTGAAAATAGTTGGGGTTTTTTTTTTTGCTCTTTCACGATATACTCTATGTTTTCTCCTCCGTCTACTCCCAGTTCCTCCTCACCTCCCCTGCCATCTGTATCTACTCCCTTTCTGTCTCTCATTAGAAAACAAATGGACTTCTAAAGAATAATAATAAAATGTAATATAAAATGAGATACAATAATATAAAAAAAAACTTACCACATTGGAGTTGGACAAGATAAAAAGGAGGACAGGGGCCCAAGAAAAGGACAAAATCAGAGACCCACTCTTTCACACCCTCAGGAATCCCCTGAAAACACTGAACATAATATGTGCTCGGAGGACCTGGTGCAGACCTGTGCATGCTGCTTCGGTCTCTGTGAGTTCCATGAGCTTTGGTACTGTTGATTTAGAGGCTGAGGGCTGTGAGGTCTGGTATATGCTTAAGCCACACCCAGTGTCTGCTGCCTGCAAGATGTAGAACTCTCAGCTCCTCCTCTAGCAGCATGTCTGCCTGGTGACAATGGACTAAACCTCTGAAACTGTAAGCCACCCAATTAAATGTTGTCCTTTACAAACGTTGCTGTAGTCATGGTGTGTCTACACAGTAATAGAAACCCTGATTAAAACAGAACAGTATTTACTCTTAATTGCTGAACCACCTCTCTGGCTCCCACCTTGTTTTTTGAGATGATGCATCTCAAGGGAACTTGAGACTTGCCCACTAGGCTAGACTGACTGGCCAGTAAGCCCCAAGGATCCTCCTATTTCTTCCTCCCCAGTGTTGAGCTATAAGTACGTACAACAATACCCTGCTTTTCACGAGGGTTCTAGAGACCAAACTCAGTTGTTTTCATGGTGTGATAACTTAAATAAGAATGCCCCCCCCCGGGGTCTGGAGAGATGGCTCAGTGGTTGAGAGCACTGACTGCTCTTCTAGAGGACCTGGGTTCAATTCCCGGCATCTATATGGTACCTTACAACTGTCTGTAATGCCAGGATCCAGCACCCTCACACAGATATACATCTAGGCTAAAACACCAATAAAATAATTTTTAAAAAGGAATGCCCCCCACATAGGCTCACATAGTTGAATGCTAGTCATTAGGGAGTGGCACTACTTAGAAGGATTAGTGGGTGTGGCCTTGTTGGAGGAAGTAGGCCACTGGGGGTGGGCCTTGAAGATTCAGAAACCCAAACCAAGCCAAGTGGCTCTCTCTTCCTTCTGCCTGTGGATCCAGAAGTAGAACACCCAGCTACTTCTCCAGCACCATATCTGTGTGAATGCTACCATGCTTCCAACCGTGATCATGATGAACTAAACCTCTAAAACTGTAAACAAGCCCCAGATGCTTTCTTTTATAAACGTTGCCATGGTCATGATGTCTCAATGACAATACAACATCAGCTAAGAAACATTGCAAGCACTTTACCAACAAGCTGTTTCCCTAGTCCTGGTAAGGTTTTAATAAGCTCATGTGTTCCTGTTTGTTCCAATAGGCTTTGGTGCTGGGCAGGTGGTAATTCAGTGAGATGGAGGGCGATTCTTTCTGCTTCTGCATTTGTACTCAAAATGGGGCCTCCTCCCTTGCTCCCTCTCAAATCCATGGCCTCTTTATTTTACATACATTTGTATGTGTATATGTGGGTGTGTTATGAACACAACTTGTTTATTCCATTTAATACTTGTATTTATGTCATTTCAAGGCTGACAAGCTGGTAAACCAATAAAGGGCTTATTCCTGAGGAAGACTATTTCTCCTGCCCTCAATATTTCTTAGTTATCTATAGTTCTTTGTCTAGGGGTAGGGCCCTGAGAAAGTTCCCTCTTCCATGTTTGTATGTCTATTGGTATTGGCTTTGTTCAGCCTTATGCTGCAGATTGATGAGTTACCTGGGGGCCGCTTCCCGTTATTCTCAAGAGACACAATCTCACAACAGATCTCCTGGTCCTTTGGCTCTTAGAATCTTTCTTCCTCCTCTTCTGTGATGTTCTCTGAGCCTTGGGTATAGGAGTTGTGTTGTAGATTTATCTATTGGGGCTGAAAACCTATGGTCAATTGTTCTCTGCATTTTGATCAATTGTGCTTTTCTGTAATGATCTCTGCCTGTTGCAATGAGAAGCTTCTTTGATAAGGGATGAGAGCTACATTTGTCTGTGGGTATAAGGATAAGTATTTAGAATATGGTTAGAGATTATGCTCTTTTAGTAAAGTAGCTTTGCTGTTTGAATGCGAATGGCCCCAGAGGTTCATATGTTTGAATACTTGGGCCCTAGTTGCTGGAACTGTTTGGGAAGGATTAGAAGATTTGGCCTTGTTAGAGGAAGGGGAAGGGCTTTGATGTTTCAAAAGTCCATTCCATTCCTAGCTAGCTCTCTCTGCCTCCTGTTTTTGGATCAGGAAACAAACTCTCAGCTACTGCTCCAGCACCAGAGCTGCCTGCTGACATGCTTCCCACCATAATGATCATGGACTCTAACCCTTTGGAACCATGATCCCCAATAAACATTTTTATAAATTGCCTTGTCATGGTGCTTTATTGTGGCAATAGAAAAGTTACTAAGATGGTGGCAGTAGCAGCTTCTTCTCTGAATCCATGACCTTACCAGCCCTGGTGATTGACTTGGTCCCCAGTACCGGACATGATTTCCCTCCTGTTTAGCAGGCCTTAAGTTCAACTGGACAACTAATGGTTATCATAAAAATATGAATGTCACTATTGCACCCTTAGGGCTATCAAACCTTGCGGGACATTGTTGTGGATTATAGGCATCAAAACTGTGTAGGAATAGTGGTTGCTTCCGTCCTTTGGAAGCTTGCATAGCATCTTCAAGTACCATGAAAGTTGGCCCTCAGCAGGGAGGCTTCTAGGTCAAATCCAACTTGAATACACCAAGTCCTGTGTCCTAAGTGCATGGTGTTTTCAGTAATAGGGATTTATCTTCAACGCATGAGAAGCAACCAAGGGCAATAGCAGTAGCGTGCATTGCTTGCAGTCTCTTGGACTCCCTGACTGGGGTTTTGTTAGATAGTTTATGACTCTTGGGGGAATCATTGTTAGCCCAAGTGACATAACTTCATTTAAACTATACATGTTTGTAAATACACATCAATTATGTATATTACATATAATTCTAGTTAAATAAAAACAATATGATTCCTTATGACTTTTTCTAACATCCTTAGTGTTCTTTTTTCCCTCCTCCCTCCATCTTCTTCTGTATTGACCTTCTACTCCATTAATTAAAGCCTACTCCTCAAATAAAGCCCTCCCCATTTTCTCGTTCCCCCCTCAGATCACCTGTATCCTGCTGTTCAGCTCTCTAGGCCCACCCTCCATGGTATCAGTTATTCTCCTTGTTTTTGTGGTTAGTCCATGCTGTATATTCATATCTAAAGATGTGGAGTTACAGGAGGCCTCCAATGAGAGGGACATGCAACGTTTTATGTTTCTAATCCGGATTATCTTGCTTCGTATAATGTTCTCTAGTTCCATTTATCCACAAATTTCACAATTTCATTTTCTATACAGCTGAATAGCATTCCATAGTGCATATGTGTCACATTTTTGCTATCCATTTACCTGTGGAAGGACATTTAGGTTGATCCTGTTTCATGGCTAGGGAGCAGCAGATGGACACAACTGCACAAGGAGAAGAATGTATATATGCCAAAGGGTGGTGTAGCTGACTCATATGGCATATTTGTATATTAACTTTTAGCTTTTGGGGAGTAAAACACAAAAACAAAAATGTTTTTATAAAACAATATGTATGAATAAGAATGTTTGCCCCACTGTGACTGCCCTAGTGAAAATATAGACACAGCCTCAATGCCCTTCAACAGGTAACTGATTGAGAACCGTAAGCTATATAAACCTACAGTAGAGGGAGACACGAGGAAACAGGAGGATCAGCAGTTCAGAGTTACCCTCAACAACACAGGCAGCCTGTGCTATATGAGATCCTATCTTCAAAGGGGGTTGGGTTAGTAGGAGGGAGATGTTGATGACTTTTCTGGGTGTCAACTTGACTACATCTGAATTTTTTTCCTTTTTTTTTTTATTGTTTGTCAGGGACCATTGCCCCAACATAGAAACTGAAGCTCTTCCCCAAATGTGTGCTCGGAGACGCACAGAAAGAAACAAGCCTTCACACCATCACAGTTTAAAAGGCTCCTCTTATTTCTCAGCGAGGGCCTGTATTTATTCTAATTTCCTAAAATTCCTCCTGCTCTCTAAGGCTCTCTTAAAACCATTTCTCTCTCACTGCTTCCTAAACTCTCTTCCCCCTGCAAACTGCTCCTTGCTCTTTTTTCTCCTGCTCTACTCTCTAAAACTCTCCTATGTCTCTTCTTGTTCCTATTTCTCGCTCTGTCCCTCTTCCTTCCCCTCTTGGGGGTTTTTCTAACTCTCCTGTCTCCCTGGGGCAAGTCTTTCATCCACACACATTGCCATTCTCACATCAGCTCTGAAATAGCTACCTTTCCTGGGGCAATCTGCAAATGACTCAGAGGCTGGAGCTAAAGTTTCGGCTATTGTCTTTCTAAATAGTTGCCTTCCACCACAAGCCTGCACGGCGTCCTTGGTCTAGCAGGTATCAGAGTCCACAATTGTTAAAAGAAAAATTTACATTTACTCCCCTTGTTCCCGGAAAAATATGGAACACTTCACGAATTTGCGTGTCATCCTTGCACAGGGGCCATGCTAATCTTCTCTGTATCGTTCCAATTTTAGTATATGTGCTGCCGAAGCGAGCACCTACATCTGAATTTTACAAAACCCAAGTGGCTGCTACACCTGTGAGAGATATTTCTTATTGAATCAATAAATGTGGGGGGGGCACACATTTAATCCAGATCTTTAGAGGTGGTAAGATCTGCCTTTAATCTGGGCTTCACCTTCTGCTGGCAGCCTATACAGAGGACATGGAAGAGGGAAGCCTTTACTCTTTGCCTGCTCGCTCTCACTCTTGCTGGCCAGTAAATTCCTTCGCTGGTGTTAGAGCCTACTTCTCTTAATCTCACTAGTTGAGAATAAGACCACTACCACAATTTTTGAACCAAATTTGAAGCAAGCTTTAATTAAAATATTGGACAGAATGATGGACTCTGTACAGGTCCATTCTGAGGTTCCCAGAAAATTGCAACAAGTCCCATTTTGCAAAGGCCTATAAAGGCAAACCCATAAGGTTACGTATTTCCCATCCAGGTCAAATAGGGAAAATATACATCTTGACATACTTTTTTTTTTTTTTTGGTTTTTCGAGAAAAGGTTTCTCTGTGTAACTGTCTTAGCTTCCCTGGAACTCACATTGTAGACCAGGCTGTTCTCAAACTCACTGAGATCCACCTGCCTCTGCCTCCCAAATTTTGGGATTAAAGGCATACACCACCCCTGATATCCTTTCTACCTGCACCTCTGACCTACATCCAATCAGGGCAAGTATACATCCTGACATATTTCTTGTCTATAAATCTATCTCTCTCCTACACATGATAAAGCACATCGGTAGAGTTGGGTCAAACAAATTAGGAAGTGAAAACGCGTGGCTTGTTATCTTACATAAACTATAACCTCGAGGATCTGTCCTTTGATAAGGGGCTTACAGGTTAGAGGCATTTTTTTATGGACCTCTTAGGCACAGTAATTAAAGCTTAAGATGTAACTTTGACTCTCACACTTCTACAGGACTCCAGTATATATGGAAGACCAGATGAGACACCAGTCTCATTGAACAACTACTGAATTTTTGGACATTCTCTGGGTAGACAGTTATGGATAGTTATTGTTGGACTAGATGGACCACAACATGTAAGCCACTCTAATAAATCATATATTATATTATATATATGGTATTATTCCATTTCTAAGCCTGTACTGGAGACTGAATACTAGGGCAAAGTGTCCCACGAGATAGCCTGGGATGGGAGTAGCCTTTGGTAAGGACTTCTCCTAATATCCTAATACAAAGGTTCCCCTAGAACAGAGACTGTCTCTGCTCTGGAAATGGATGGGCTTGCCCTGGCACAACCACAGCTTAGCAAGGAATCCCGAGGGTACTGGACTCAGAAAAATGTACCTGATACCTCTTTAGATAGTGGCTGGGAGATGGGTGACTTGCTCCAAGTCAAACGTGGATCATGTCTGGCGGAGAGAAATATAAAAGGAGAGGAGTGCCTCCCCTCCATGTGGCTAGAGGACCTGGTCCATTGGTTGGGAGAGCTCAACTCCTCCTGAGTTTCAGCACCAAGATAATAGATTTTCTGCCACCCCGATCCCATAATAGGTTTCTCCACCAATGCAGTAAGCTAAATCAAGTTGAATTGAAAAAGCAGAACAAGTTTATTTGAGCAATGCAACTCCCAATGGGTTATCCAGTGCCAGAAAAGCCACATGCACAAACTAACAGTGAGCTTTTATAGGTTGTAGGTGAGGGGTGATGACATGTTCAACACAAGCTGGGTTTGTGCCCAAGTATGGTCAAAAGCTGAGTGCTTTAGGTGGGGACTTGGGCATAGCATGCAGAACTGGGATTTTTGGTGTCTTGCCTTTGTTTAGGGATTCTCTGAGTGGGATGGGTTTGGAGAGACAGGAATGGGGCTTTCTGGATCATACAGGGGTGAGGTGGAGTTTCCAAGCAGACAATATGTATATATATATGCATATATACAATATATACATATACAATATGTATATATGCATATCTTTTTTTAAAGATTTATTTATTTATTATGTATACAACATTCCTTCCATGTATGCTTGCATGCCAGAAGAGGACACCAGATCACATTACAGATGGCTATGAGCCACCATGTGGTCGCTGGGAATTGAACTCAGGACCTCTGGAAGAGCAGTCAGTGCTCTTAACCTCTGAGCCATCTCTCCAGCCCCTATATGCATATCTTTAACTATCAGTTCTGTTACTCTAGAGAACCCTGACTGATATAATAGCAAAAAGATAAAGGAAATCAAAAGGAAAGAATGCTCTCTGATTTTGTGATGTTCAATGATATGTGGTTCTGTATCTCATTTACCGATGTGTTCCATTTGTGTAAGGTGATGTATAATAAAGAATATGCTGTGTCTTTGTCCCAAGGTGTTGGTTTAGTGCTTCAAAACTCTTGGGATCTCCAAAGTGAGCAACATCTTGGTTGTGGTAATGAAATGACTCAAGAAAAAGCCTAGATAGCTTCAGGCTGGAAGCTGGTCATTAGGAAGACCAGTCCCTGGACTGAAGGGTTGAAACTTCGGAGTATCGTTCCAAGTAGGATTTCTGAGAGGAGATGGAACTTCACTCAGTCTTATGGCATGCATCATTATGCCAATATCAATTGTGCCTTTGTTATGAAAGTCCTGGCAGAAACTTTGGGTTCCAGGGCTCTGATATCAGGAAGTGATGCTCCCTGGTTCTGTGAGAACTCATGGAAGTGCTGCCTTCCTCCCAGGCCTTATACAGTGTGAATCCTTCAAAGTAAGGTTTTGATCATAAGTATCTCATTTTTGGGTTTCAGTCCCCTGCCCCCAACGTCTGCCTCCCTTCCTGATGTCCTGCCTCCACTTGGGGTCCCAGGCTTGAATCACTGTGCTCAACTATCCCACCCCAGTGCTTTGACCCATGTTTGGCATTTGACCAGGTTGGCAAGAAATGTTTGATGAGTACATTAATGTTTTTCAATTTTGAGTTGTTTTTTAAACCAAAACAATAAAATAAGTATTACATTCTTCTTCAGACAATGACATTAGACATTATAAACTTTAGGTTATATCTGTCAAGAGCCAGTGTTGACTGAATCTTGGTGGTCATAGCCAAGAAAAGTCATATATTCGGACTGGAGTGATGGCTCAGCATTTAATGGCACTTGTCGCTCTTGTATAATAACCAGAACCCACGTGCCAGCTCATGACTATTGGTAATTCCATTTCTAAGGTCTCTGAATACCCTAGGACACCAATGTGAGGACCTGACTTTGCAAACTCCATTTTAAAGAAGGGGCTTTTTCTTAAGCCATATAAGGAGTAGGGACTGTTCTCAGCTCCAGAAATGTGCTGCCATAGCGGAATTGAACAGATAGCCTAAAAATAGCCAATTAAGGAGCTGGGGAGCAGGGCTATAAAATTTAACGAGGTCCAGATGTTCTTGGGAGGCATCCTGTCCTTGAAGATACCTGTCAGTTATTAATGGCTCTTTGTTAGGCTTTCGCACCCGAAAACTGACCAATGGTTTCAGAAACTACCTTATCCTATGCCCTTCTTACCCAATCCCAAGGACATGAACTTCACCCCTGATTATGATGTTTCCCCTTTTAAAGTTCTACCCTCCCAGGGCTCATGGCCACACTTTCCACACCCACCATGCTGGGGTGCTGGAAAGGTGTTGATCCAAACTTGAGTTTGAAAATTAAAAACCGGGCTGGAGAGATGGCTCAGAGGTTAAGAGCATTGCCTGCTCTTCCAAAGGTCCTGAGTTCAATTCCCAGCAACAACACAGTGGCTCACAACCATCTATAATGAGGTCTGGTGCCCTCTTCCAGCCTGCAGACACACACACAGAATATTGTACACATAATAAACAAATATTAAAAAAAGAAAATTAAAAATCATCGTGTAATTTGCATCGGAAATCTGGCTCTGTGAATTCATTTGGGGACCAGAAACTTGGGCATAGCACCATGCAAACATATGGCGTACCAGGGCAAGGCAGTGCACAGTACAGGTTCCTCCATTTTATATTCCTGCTGAGGCCATTTCAGATTTCACTAAAATTTGATTTCTTTGATGGAGAATCCCATGAAAAATTACACAACTCTATCCTAGGAACCCAAGTCCAGATACCCTAGATAACTTAGCTTTTTGTGAAGAACCCCCCCCTCCAGTTAACTGCTTATCTTAGCTTCTGTTAAACTTCCTGCTTGTGCAAACAACCCACACACACACATACCACCCACACCCCTAGAGAGATGTTAGGATGTTGCTATTGACTTTAAAGGTCCCTTGATCTAAATGTTCAGGGCTATACTTAGGACCCAAATTCCTAAATTTAGTCCCTCCGGATGGAATAAAGACTTTCTTTTTTTATTTATGTATTACTTGTTTGTTTTTGACAGAGTCTCACTATATAACCTTGGCTGTCCTGGAACTCTGAAGACCAGACTGGCCTGGAACTCATAGATATCTGATTGTCTCTGCCTCCTGAGGCCTGGGATTAAACGTGTGCACAACCATACCCAGTGGAGTAAAGACTTTCAGTTGGCCATCCGTGTCTCAGTGGCTGTCTTTGGTGGTCCCCATAACAATGGTACATGTACATATATGCAGGCAAAACATTCATGCATATAAAATAAAAATAAATTCTTTTTTATTTCCCCAAGACAAGGTTTCTCTTTGTAACACTGGCTGTCCTGGAACTCCCTCTGTGGACCAGGCTGGCCTACAAACTCGAGATCCACCTGCCTCTGCGTCCTGAGTGCTGGAACTAAAGGTGTCACCACCACCCTGTTTAGATAAATCCTTTTCTGAAAGAAGAAAGCCCTGTAACTAATCTTCTTGACCAACATCTCCTAACTAATCAACCCTCAGGGCACGACAGGTGCTTTAGACTGATTTCCTCCAGCTCACACAGCCTGAGACACTGCAAACCCAACATTTTCTCCCCTCGGTTGAACCTTCTTTGGAGGGGAAGGATACAGACTAAGGACATCTGCCTTTAGCTTTCCAGCTCAGAGGTACCCTGAGCCACAGCCAGCTTTTCTCATATTTCCTTGCAAAGTAAATTGACTCTGATGGGAGGAGCTAGAGTCGGGGATGGTAAACAAGAATATTATGTCTAAGATGATGAGAGCCCAGAGCTCAGCCTGTCAATGAGAGCCGGCTTTGCCGAGGGGTAGCTTTGTGAAATGCTGACCAGAGAAGCAACAGGTAGGCTGGTGTCTTTTCACTGTGAACTAAATGAAATTTATTTCAGAACAAAATGAACCAAAACCACTGCAAAATACCCCGGGGAAATAGAGAAAAATCATGCAAAGTTTGGGGACTGGTCCCTGACTTCTCCTTGTCCCTCAGATTCTTCAATCTCCCATTGAGCTTTTTCTCTCTGGGAGATTGACACAGAGGAAAAGGGAAGGCAATGAATCTCAACAAGATTCATTGTTTATTTTTGTGGTACGTATGAGCTGGACCCAGGATTTCATGCATGTTAGGCAACCACTCTAACGCTGAGCTACACACTCCTTTCTAGATGAATTTGTGTAATTCACGTTACATTCCACATCCTCACCCTTCACCTAGTTGACTTCAGGATGATAAATGTCAAACCGTAGCCCAGACTGTAAGGATAGTGAATAAAAGAGCTTCGCTCATGAGCCGGGACTGGGTGTACCTTATGTTTCTCTCAGAAGCAGGGTGGACCTGGTGATCTGACAGCGTTGGCACCAACCCTCACACTACTTCCTTCCAAATGTAGTCTAGTCCAGTTTTGACTTACTTTTGAGACAGAACCTTGCACTTTAAATCCTCCTTTCTCAGCCTCTCAAGTAACTGAGATTACAATGTATTATGAGAAAAGGAAGCAGGAAACCAACCAACACTTTGACTACACAGGCTCAGCCAATCACTTCGGACAATCACAGTCACATGACCTTGCACACAGCTGGCATTTCCCTGCTTCCCATCTGGGTCTTGCTTCCTGAGAAATGGGCACTTAGTCATCTGTGGAAATGACTCCCCTGTCCCCTGCCCCTCTGCCTGGTCTGCACTCAGGGTATACCTGCCCTGGTTCCATATTGTGAATCTAGACCTTTGACCTGGCCACTGCCCTTGTTATTGTCTCCCAATTTTTAGACTGCTCTACAGACAGACTTTCTAATTTCTCTTCTCCCAAGGCCTAATATGTCACCCAGCTAGGACTCGAATTTCCATGACTGATACTTTGTTTCTTTTTTTTTTTCTTTTCAAGACAGGATTTCTCTGTGTTGCTTTGGAGCCTGTCCTAAAACTAGTTCTGTAGAACAGGCTGGCCTTGAATTCACAGAGTTCTGCACCTCTGCTTCTCTACTTTGCCTGTGCCTCTCTGCCTCTGCCTCCCGAGTACTGGGATTAAAGGCGTGCACCACCATCGCTAGGCCGACTGACCCTTTCTGTCATTCTGTTATACATTGCCGCAGATGGGAGGTGGACTTCTTGCTCAACTGCCTTTCTAGCTCCAAGACTCTAGGGCAAGGTCTAGAGTACAAGTCTATGTCAAGCTCTTAAGTCATTGCAACTACAGCAACAACACATGGAATGACAGCCATGCCTTCATTTCGCTACTAAAGTTTCCTAGTGGGACAGTTACTGGCATTTGGAGCAGAACACTCGCTCATCATACAAGTCTACTGTAAAAGCATAGGCCCAATGAGCAGCAGGAAGCCCAGCAGTAACAACAGAGAAAATGCACACCAAGCAAGAACAGGAACTGAGATGGGGCTGGCAGGCTCGCCCACGCGTTGAGATGGGACTGGCAGGCTCGCCCACGCGTGATTCTCAAACCTGACCGTGAAGCACTGATACCTAACAGGGTTCTCTATTGTTTGGTTTGCTTTGGAAGGCTTCGGGGGAGGAGTGGCAACAGTGTGTCACTCCTTAACCTCAGCTGGTCTGGAACTTGCTACACTCAGTTGGTAGCCCAGAATGTCCTTGAACTCAAAAGTGTTCCTCCTGCCCCGCCAGTGCAGAGATTACAGCTGTGAGCCAGTATATCTTGCTTAGAGCATTTTTAAAAAGCACAGATGGTTCCCTTTTTCTTTTTCTTTTTTAATTAATTAATTATTTTTTTTAAAAAAAAAAACCTATCTTTTCTCATTTTTACATACCAATCAAGTTCTCTCTCCCTCCCTTCCTCCTGCTCCCTCCACCACCACCACCACCTCACCTCCTATTCACTTCTGAGAGACTCCATGGGGAGTCAACAAAGTCTGATTCATCACTTTGAGGCAGAACCAAGGCCCTCACTATATCTAGGCTGAGCAAGGTATCTCTCCAAAGAAAATGGGTTCCAGAAAGCACTAGGGATAAATTCTGGTCTCATTGCCAGTGACTCCACAGTCTGTCACAGCCATACAATTGTCACCCACATTCAGAGGGCCTAGTTTGGTCCTATGCTGGTTCCCCTGCTGTCTGGCTGGAGTCGGTGAGCTCCCATTAGCTCAGGCAAGCTGTTTCAGTGGGAATCCCCATCATACTCTTCACCCCTTTGCTCATCTTATCGCTCCTCCCTCTCTTCGACTGGACTCTGGGAGCTCAGCCCATGCTAGCTGTGGATCTCTGCATCTGCTTCCATCAGTTGCTGGATGAAGGTTCTATGGTGACATTTAAGATAGTCATCCATCTCACTACAGGGCAAGGCCAGTTTATGCACCCTCTCCTCTCCGCTATTGCTTAGGGTCTTAGCTGGGTTATTCTTGTGGATTCCTGAAAATTTCTTTAGTGCCAAGTTTCTTGCTAGCCTTCAATCAGGATATCTCTTTCCTTGCTCTTTAGTTTGTCACCGTCATCATGATTTTGTACGTGTATGTGTGTGCGCGTGCATGTGTACCATTAGCTCAGGTGTGGGAGTCAGCAAGGTTGGGTCTAGTCAGGCCTGGACAGCAGGCACTTTCACTGACGAGCCATCAGTGAAGTCTGGCTTACCTTTTTGTTTTTTGTTTTTATTACTCCTGTTTTTGCTGCTATGTCTAAAATGCTGTAAGTTATTACATTACTACAGTGGGTCAGTCTTTAAGGGCCTTCAAAGGCCTAGAAGGTCCAGTCTCTGACCTTGAGCTTTGCAAGTTTGTGTCTTTTCATTTGGCTTTGTTTTTTTTTTTTTTAAACAACATCGACTGTGTGGCCCTGGATAGCCTAGTGGAAGTCAATAGTTCTAGTGCTTGGGAGGTCAGCCTGAGCTCCATAGTGAGGCTCTATCCATTTCAGTGAGAGATGGAGGGAGGGAGGGAGACACACACACACACACACACACACACACACACACACACACACAGAGGGAGGGGAGAGAGAGGAGGAGGAAGGAAGGGGGAAGGGAAAAACAAACAAAAAGGAAGGGCAAGTGTGATGGTTAATTTTATGTCAACTTGACACAAGCTAGTGTGGGGGGATATTTAATCACACTGTGAACCCTGAGTTAGTATTTATGTTAATTAAATAAAATTAACCTTGGATCAGAAGGCTGAGTTAGCAACTAGTTCCAAAAAGTAATCATAGAGCATAAGAGGGCATCCAGGGGAGATAGAAAAATGCACTAGAGGAAGTAGGAAGGGTTTTTTTCGTTTCAGCCTTTTCTGTTTTGGTGGAGTAGAAGGATAGGCCTTTTGGGGAGATGCCAGCTAGGAAAGAAGGTTAGCTAGTTGCTACCCAACCTCTCTGAGCTGGCAGGTTTCACCCCAGCCTTTAAATCTTGAGTCTTATTTATAAATAAAACAATAGAGATTTAGTTAAAGCGGCCTGCAGCAGCCGCAACAGGACCAGTGCCTGTAGGAACAGAATTTCTGCAGGCTGTGGTCTAAGCAGCCAGGCCATTGCCAGAGAAGCAGGCCAGGAACTGTGGTGTTGCAATTGCTGGATGAAATAGCAGTAGATTAAGGTGCAACCACTGTGTCCAAGATAAAACAAGCAAGAGTTGTCAGAGAGGAGGGAACCTCAGTTGAGAAAATGCCTTCATGAGAGAGGGCTGTTCGAAGTCTTAGTCTTTAGGAAAGTTCTTAATTAGTGGTCCTGGGGAGGACCCAGCCCATTGTGGATGGGGCCATCCTGAGCCAGTGGTCCTGGGTTCTTTTTGTTTGTTTGTTTGTTGTTTTTTGTTTTTCAAGACAGGGTTTCTCTGTGTAGCTCTAGTTGTCCTGGAACTCACTCTATAAACCAGGCTGGCCTCAAAACTCACAGAGATCCACCTGCTTTGGCCTCACTGAGTGCTGGGATTAAAGGAATGAGCCACCACCGCCTAGCAGTCCTGGATTCTTTAAGAAAGCAGGCTGAGAAAGTTATGGGAGGCAAGTCAGTAAGCAGCACCCCTCCATGGCCTCTGCATCAGCTCCTGCCTCCAGGTTCCTGCTCTGTTTGAGCTCCTGTCCTGACCTCCTTTGATGATGAACAGCAATATGGAAGTGTATGCCAAATAAACCCTTTCCTCCCTGCTGTGGAGTAATGCTTTTCTACACTGTAAAGATTTGTCACTCATATCGGTTTAATAAAATGCTGATTGGCCAATAGCCAGGCAGAAAGTACAGGCAGGGCAACCAGACTAGGAGAATTCTGTGCTTAAGAGGAAAGGCAGAGGTTCAGTCGTCATCCAGAAGCAGAGGAAGCAAGATGAGAATGCCTTACTGAAAAAAGGTACCAAGCCACATGGCTAAACATAGATAAGAATTATGAGTTAATTTAAGTTGTAAGAGGAAGTTAGTAAAAGCCTGAACAATAGGCCAAACAATTTATAATTAATATAAGCCTCTGTGTGTTTATTTGGGACTGAATGCTGTGGGACAGGGTGGGACAGAAACTTCTGTCTACACCTCCCCAGCTTGCTTTTGGTCATGGTGTTTCATCACAACAATACAAACCCTAAGACAGCCAATGAGATGGCTCAGCAGATAAAGCACTTTGTCACCAAACCTGAAAACCTAGGTTGGAACTGATTCCTGAAAGCTGTTCTCTTACATATGCATATCCTTGCATGTGTATAGAGGATCTCTCTCTCTCTGTCTCTCTCTCTATCTCTGACTCTCTGTCTCTCTCTCTCTGTCTCTCTCTCTATCTCTGACTCTCTCTCTCTCTCTCTCACACACACACACACGATAATTAGTTGTTCAAGAATATGAATATACCTAACACTTCTAAGCTGTATCCTCGGTAAACAGTGTACTGTAGTGAACTGTAATTAAGATACTAAATCTAAGTTACTTTTCCCTTATTTTTGGTGGTGCTGGGCATTGAACTCACGGCCTCAAGCCTACTAGGCAAGCACTCTACGAGTAAGTTAAACCCCTAGCCCTCAGAATTTTCGGGGGGGAGGGGGTTTGAGACAGGGTTTCTTTGTGTAACAGTCCTAGCTGTCCTGGAACTAGCTCTGTAGACCAGGCTGGCCTCGAACTCACAGAGATCAGCCTGTTTCTGCCTCCCGAGTGCTGAAATTAAAGGTGTGTACCACCACTTCCCGGCTAACACATTTGATGAACCTATTTAATTCTTCTTATACACACACACACACACACACACACACATATATATATATACATATGCTTAAAAATTTTTTGAGATAGGGTCTCACACTCTATAACTGATAACTGAGGTGGGCAAAGAATTCATTATGTGGCCCTTGCTGGCTTCCAACTTGACTTCAACCTTTCAGTATTATAGGTATGAGCCACCACGCCAGGCTCTAATTTACATTGTGAAGATGTTCACTATTGCTCAGGGTGACCTAAAACTCCTAGTTTCAAGAGGTACGTTAGCCTCAGCCTCATAAGTGCCACCATCCCGAAAGCCTATATGTTTTCCTTTTTTATTCCATGATAAAAAGCAATATGATGTTTAAGTATTTCTTCTAAATAGCAGGTACTGTTTAGTCAAAGGAAGCAGTTGGGAACTAGAATAACTTAGTTTTAACACTTCAGTCTAGTTTAATTCTTTACTACTTAGTTTAATCCTTTAGTCTTGGTGTCATTCATAGCAATGTCTTCCTAGTCCTTGTTTATCCTCCTCAGGCTTTTCCATCCTTGTCCTCAGGCCAACACTACAGAGGAGCTGAGTCAGAGGGATGGCCCCAGGTGACTCTCTGGGTGTTTCTCTTATAACATGTGGGCCTCTTTGCTCCTGGATTTCTAATGAAGTCTAACCCTCCACTCAGTAAAGACTTCATTCAGGAAAGAGATATCTCAGAAAGTTGGGTCAATAGGTAGAAAAGCAAGAGGTAGAGGTGGGAGGGTCAGAAATTCAAGGCAATCCTTGGTCACATAGCTAGTTTAAAGCCAGCCCAGGATACAGGAGAAACAAAGCAAAGCAAGTGAGACATCTCTCTGTCATCACAGGGAATGATGCTGGGGCCAGCGCTCTGATGGACCAGTCTTCATGCTGTGAGAAGGGATGCTGGCTGCAGAGTGAACATAAGGAAGAAAATCTGTGAATGGCAAATGCATGCATTGTGTCCGTGCAGGGCATGTAAGATGCCAGATGTTCAGAAGAGATGTGGGGAGCACTAGGTCAGGAGCAGAAGAAGGTGCAGTCCCTACAAAGGAGGAGTTTGTTCCATCCTTGGTCAGTTCCTTCTCCCAGGGAGTTCCAGCCTGCTGGCTCACATAACCTGGAATAAACTTCTGGGGATGCTTACAGGCAGTTCACTCCGCTCACTAAAGTCTCAACATTCACAAAAGAAACACAAAATATGGTTGTACCATGCAATGTTTTTTTTTTTTGGTGTCTTTTCTTGGTGCAAAGAACACCAGTAAGGTACTTATTGTGATTCTTAGCTTCATGCCACCTCTTTCAAGCTTGCTCTCACAAGGGATATGAACAAACTATTGGAGAACTGCACATGACTGACACACACAAAGAGTTTAAGCATTGCCAGTTCAATGAGATGCATTTAAAAAGCAACGAAAGAGGCCGGGCGGTGGTGGCACACGCCTTTAATCCCAGCACTCAGGAGGCAGAGGCAGGTGGATCTCTGTGAGTTCGAGACCAGCCTGGTCTACAAGAGCTAGTTCCTGTGCAGGCTCCAAAGCCACAGAGAA
>JAQHUG010000069.1:5101575-5121668 GCA_028555095.1 Dicrostonyx torquatus | reverse complement strand
GAACTCACAGAGATCCGCCTGCCTCTGCCTCCCAAGTGCTGGGATTAAAGGCGTGCGCCACCACCGCCCAGCTCTGTCTGCCTGTCTTAACCTTATATTAATCCCAGTCAACTTTTCAGGGTCTACCTCTGAGGGCTGTGGCAAAATTGAAACAAAAAAATAAACAACAAAAAATCAACTAGCACACGCATCATCTTTTAGTTTTGAAGGCCCTTCTGGCAATAGATGCCTAAAATTTGAAACTCTGTAACCTCTAACCAATAAATCTTCTTTTTTTTTTTTTTCTTCCAGTACTGGGAAGTTAACCCAGGGCATTCATGTGAGGCAAGTACTCCTGAGCTAAAACTCCAACCTGCCTCATAAATAAATGATCCAGGTCTGGTTTTAATTTATTTAAATTCTCTGTGTTTGGCACAATGTGTACATACAATGCATGGTGATAATACCAAATCTAAAGTTAAGCCCTGAGCATACTAGCACTTAAAATGTAAAGGTGACAGATGAAGGAGGCAAGAATCCCAACTAACCAAAACTGCTCTGCATGTTTGTTGATCCCACAGACATGAGGAGAAAGGCCACCAACCCAAATCATGGCCATATTAATTAAAGCACGCAGTTAATTAACGCAAACTTTTAAAATTGTGTACATAGGCTGTCTCTCTGTGAAGGTGGGGGATTCAAGAGATCAGCATTGTACCTGGGTGAGGAAGGGTTTTTATAGTTCAAGTTCAATAGCAATGGGGACAGATTCAATGCAATGCCCATCAAAAAAGATCTCAAAAGAACGGTACTTGACTTCATATGGAAAAGCAAAAAACCCAAGAAAGCCAAACCAATCCTGTACAATAAAAGAACTTCTGGAGGCATCACAATCCCTGACTTCAAACTCTACTACAGAGCTACAGTACTGGAAACAGCCTGGCATTGGCATAAGAACAGACAGGAGGATCAATGGAACCGAATAGAAGAACCGGATATCAATCCACACATCTTCGAACACCTAATATTTGATAAAGAAGCAAAAAAATATCAAGTGGAAAAAAGAAAGCATATTTAACAAGTGGTGTTGGCATAACTGGATATCAGCATGTAGAAAAATGAAAATAGACCCATATCTATCACCATGCACAAAACTCAAGTCCAAATGGATCAAAGACCTCAACATAAAGCCAGCCACACTGAACCTTATAGATGAGAAAGTGGGAAGTACACTTGAACGCATTGGCACAGGGAACCACTTCCTAAATAGAAACCCAGCAGCACAGACACCGAGAGAAACAATTAATAAATGGGACCTCCTGAAACTGAAAAGCTTCTGTAAAGCAAAGGACATGGTCAACAAGACAAAACGACAGCCTACAGAATGGGAAAAGATCTTCACTAACCCCACATCAGACAGAGGTCTGATCTCCAAAATATACAAAGAACTCAAGAAATTGGACACCAAAAGAACACATAATCCAATTTAAAAAAAAAAAGGAGTACAGACCTAAACAGAGAACTCTCAACAGAGGAATCTAAAATGGCTGAAAGACACTTAAAGAAATGTTCAACATCCTTAGTCATCAGAGAAATGCAAATCAAAACAACTCTGAGATTCCATCTAACACCTGTAAGAATGGCCAAGATCAAAAACACTGATGACAACTTATGCTGAAGCAGGTGTGGAGAAAAGGGAACACTTCTGCATTGCTGGTGGGAATGCAAGCTGGTAAAACCCCTTTGGATGTCAGTGTGGCTATTTCTCAGAAAATTAGGAAACAACCTTCCTCAAGACCCAATAATACCACTTTTAGGTATATATCCAAAGGATGTTCAATCGTGCCACAAAGACATGTGCTCAACTATGTTCATAGCAGCTTTGTTTGTCATAGCCAGAACCTGGAAACAACCTAAATGCCCCTTGACTGAAGAATGGATAAGAAAAATATGGTACATTTATACAATGGAGTACTACACAGCAGAAAAAAATAACGACAGCTTGAATTTTGCAAGAAAATGGATGGAGCTAGAAAACATTATTTTGAGTGAGGTAACCCAGACACAGAAAGACAATTATCACATGTATTCACTCATAGGTAGTTTTTAAACATAAAGCAAAGAAAGCCAGCCTACAAACCACAATCCCAGAAAATTTAGACAACAATGAGGACACTAAGAGAGACTTACATAAATATATAATCTACATGGGAAGTAGAAAGTAGAAAATGGGGACATTGCAGGAGGATTGAAGGAGGGAGGAGAGAGACAGGGAGGGGTGCAGAGAAAAACGTAGAGCTCAATAAATATCAATTAAAATGTATTAAAAAAAAAGATGGGAGGAAAAAAAAGAGTAAGGTGGTTTCCAAATGGAGGATTTGACAAGCAAATAGGCAGGGTTACAGAAACAGATCATAAGCATGGCAAATTGGTCATAACAATCTCTTGAAACAAAGACAAGGCCTGCTTCCTAACCGTAGCATTCCTGGGTGAATGCCATGACTTTGGGCCATGCTCTGGTTGCCATGTGATCCCCTCCATGAAGCTCTCGGGAAAGGTGCTGGCGCATGTCGAGTTACTGCCTGAATGAGAATTTGGGACTGTTAGGAGGGATGGCTTAAGATAATCATTATAAGAATATTGGGGTCCTTGTAGGGCATTTCCCCAATTAGGGGAAATAGTGGAAGTGCCACGATCTAAGAGTGCCTGTTTCCTTAGAGTTTGGGTAGGAAAAGGGAAAATCCATAATATGTTTCTTAAGGAATCCAGATAAGAAGAGATTCTTCCCAAATTAGACAGGGTGCGTTATGCCAGTTTACATATAGAGAAGAAAGGATCCCTGAACCCTTAAATTTAGAGGTTACATTAGTCTGGGAATGTGAGGTCCCAAAAATTTAGTAATAGATTTCTAAAAACCACAGGAAGATAAAATGGGTTCATATTATCATATATCTTCATTACTACTCTTTTGTGTGAAGAGACACCCATGACCAAGGCAACTCATAAAAGAAAGCGCTTAACTGGAGGCTTATTTACAAGGTCAGAGGATGACTGGGCCTGGTATGGACTTTTCATACTTCAGAGCCCACCTCGTACGACACACCTACCCCAACAAGGCCGCACCTCCTAATAACTTCCCGAGCAGTTCATCAACTGGGAACTAACCATGTAAATATGAGCCTCTGGGGGCCATTCTCATTCAAACCGTCACATCATGCGAGCATTGACCTGACAGATGGGTAGATTTGTCTTGCTCTGGGAAGAGTCTAATTTGCCCAATTCCACGACCCAGTTATCCTGTCATGAGAGTCTTTTATTAGCAGATGCCCTAATGACTTTTAATTGTCTACCCTGTGCCCACTGATTGGCAGGCAACACAAGTTTTAAAGATAGGAGAAGCAGTCAAGCAATGGCCGTACAGAGAGAGGTCCCCATTTTGGGAGGCAATCTGTTTCCTGACTGGATAAAAGTAGGCCATTTTCACCTTTAATTTGGGTTTCTTTCCCTTTTAATCACCTGCCTGACTCTGTAGGCAAGTTGTGAACTACTCAAGCAAAGCCACAGAACAAGCAATAAATTGTGTTCTTAATGTTTGAATGTCATGGCTAGACATCTGTAACTTAGACCCTTGTTAAATTAAAAGACAACAAGAATCAAAGCGGGGAGAAAAACATTTTAAATTCAGATAGCAGCGGAATGAGGCTGTGATTTAGAGAGCAGAAACAATCCAAGGGCAAGACTTAGCAACATTCCTTCCGATTCCTGTGAGAATGGAAAATGCAGGAGAAATGGAAAGGGGAAGAGGAAAAAAGTCTCCAGCGGCTCTCCAGCAAGAGTTTGGCTTTGATCTACAGACTCAGGAAGGAGGAAGATTGCAAGGGATTTCACCTTGTTTGTGGCTGGAGAGGGGCACCTGTTTCTCCTTTCCCCTTGCCATCATTCGTCCTTGGCGAAGCAGCCATCTGCATGGATCTACTTTCCCCCAGGGAACTGAGACCTGGCATCCATCCGCCTCGCCTGTGTTATCCGCTATCCGCGGGGCAGGCACAGGGGGTCAGCTGTAGACCAATGGCTCTCTGACCACACTGACTAGCTCAGCTGGCCGTCAGCTACAGACATCAGGATGAAAAGAGTAGAAAGTAGTGATAGGACTTTTAGCAGTTAGAAAAAAAAAAGGATCTACTCACATCCTGGCTGGCCCTGACATCAGGGGTCACTCAGGGTGAAGGTGGAATGTTTCCAGGCTTTTGGCCTCTTGTCCAAAAACGGTGAAAACAAGGGCTCACACAGATTGACAAAAGTCGCAATAAAACTTTCTTTTTAAAAAATTTTTTTATCTATTTATTATGTATACAATATTCTGTCTACATGTATGCCTGCAGGCCAGAAGAGGGTACCAGAACCCATTACAGTTGTGAGCCACCATGTGGTTGCTGGGAATTGAACTCAGGACCTTTGGAAGAGCAGGCAGTGCTCTTAACCACTGAGCCATCTCTCCAGCCCTGCAATAAAGCTTTCTCTGTAGCACAGTGATAGTACAGATTGTGGAAGGCTGTGCTATCAAGACTGACAGCGGGCTGTGCTATCAAGACTGACAGCGGGCTACACAAGGGCTCAACTATGGTTTGGGTCTTCCTTTTATGGGTTTCAAGAAAAGGATGAGTTTGGTTTCTAAGGGGCATAATATGAAGGTAGTTCTTTGTTCTGACGGATAGGATGTATAATGATGCTCCTACTGTTAGTGCCCATTCCCTTAATACATCTGATTTTAATAGATGCTTTCCCAATATGCTATGCATGGGATGGGCAAATAGGGGAGTCCCCCCGATAGCTCACCTTGTAGACATAGCTTTTGCCTAACTGAGGTTGCACCCCCAAGTAATTTAAGGCCAGAACAGCATTTCTGCTCTTCATACCTGGATGTATTGGGAACGTATGTGGGATTGTTAATAGTGGCAGAGAAACCTGCACTACCATTCAAAGAGGGGTATTCATGTGGCCCAGTGCAGGCAGGAGTCCAGCGTTGCTAGGCGCATTTGTTCTGAGAGGGGTCTGATCACCTTGTAATGCAGCTAAAGGAGGATTACTGTAACGGGGGGTATAACCCCAGACCAAAATAGGTTTGCCAACCACTGATCCCTTTCATTTGCTGGAGCAGAGACGTTTTTCACCGTGACTAGGGATGTTCTTTTTTTTTTTTTTTACAATATTCTTTCCATGTATGCTTGCATGCCAGAAGAGGGCACCACACCCCATTACAGATGGCTGTGAGCCACCATGTGGTTGCTGGGAATTGAACTTAGGACCTCTGGAAGAACAGTCAGTGCTCTTAACCTCTGAGCCATCTCTCCAGCCCACTAGGGATGTTCTTACATCCCCGTAGACATGTTAAAACCCTTAGGACTAAAACATTTTAAAGGTGGCAGCATTACTGTGTGTTCGCATATAAAACAAGAATTGTAGGGCTGTTCTTCAAGAGGAATACAGAGAGAGCACCTTCTCAAGAAGAATGCAGAAGTCCCAAAAGCCCTGGTTTCCTTTAAGGAATGATGACTCCAGAATGAGAGATAGAGACAGCCTCTTTCAGGGTTAGACACATCACTGTTTAGATGTTTTAGCATATACATATTTATTAACTTCTTTTCCTGCAGAAAGAAATATTTAGATACTACCACACATGGAGGGATGCTGGGCTTGCCCAGTTGCACTCTGACTAGTTCAGTTCTGTCCCTGTCGTTACATCGGAAGACATCTAAACAAACAGCGCAAGCGAGACAGAGCGCCCCCTCGTGTTCACAGTGATTGCCTCTGAGTCAGGGGATTTAGGGAGAGTCTGAGTTTCTTGGTCCTGTTTTCCTGTGTATGTATTTTAGTTCTACAAGTATAAATTTTGTGTAGAATCTTCAAACAGTTATTTTCAAGATGGGAAGAAAGAGCACGGTGCATGGAACTCAAAAGCTCACAGAGGATGAAGATGCTTCAAATGCCCTTCACGTGCTATAGACTCTTTATCTGATGTTGCTCACACGCAGGGTGCTCTGCTTAATGAAACATTTCTGAGGCTTGGGGAGATCCCCGAGTCCGTGAAGTACCTGCCACACAGTATGTGGAATTAAGTTCGGATTTGCAGCACCCACATAATGTTGGGCACTGTGGGGCATGTCTGCAGCTCTAGTGGAGGGGAGGCCATGGAGGGGATGCACAGATGTCTGGAGCACACGGCCAACCAGCCAAACACACCATTGAGCTCTGAGCTCAGAGAAAGACCCTATCTTGAAAAATCAGGTGGAGAATGATTGCTGGAAATGCCTTCACACATCCATGCAGGCATGTGCAAACACATCCAATCACATACATACCACACAGAGAGACACACAGACAGACGTTTTGGACACATGGGAGGCTGAGGCAGGAGGATCGCTGTGAGCTTGAAATCAACATGTCAGTTCAAGCCCTGCCTGAAGTACAGAATATACAATGTCTGAAAAAACAAACAAACAAACCACCAAACTAAATCAAACCCATAGCATTGGATTGGAAGCTATAGATAATTTTTGGCGGCCACCACTACACTGCTTCATGTTCAGCTCTGCATGCAACATGCTGTCATTAGCTCATGGCCAACCAGAGAAAGATGCATCTCTGTTAGTACCAAACTGCAAGGCAAGCAAGGGGGCTCCCACTCTGTCCTCCTCTGTGTGCCTCAGAGGCTGGGGTTTGGGTTGGTTCCAGAGCGCTTGTTTGCCAAGCATGCAGGGGCCACAAGGTTTGCTCTCCAGCACTTCCTGAGGGTGGTGGGGCGCAGGTCAGAAAGGTAGTCTGGCAGTAACACGACTGACTTACCTCCAGGACTCTCACTATCCTCCACAGGTTCTTGGAGAATTACAGTACAGTGAGATATAGCCAATACTAACACCATCCTCAGTTTATTCTCAAAGCCAGCTGCCAACTAATGAAGAAGAGACACTCCCTCGGAGCCATCTCCACTGTCCAGGACCGGGCCTTGTGCTCTGAAGGACAAAGGCCACATCCAGAGGAAGGCTAGACTTGCTAGAACAAGAGAAAGACCCTGAGGGCAGCTCCGGGATGAGGAGGCACTGATGGTGACAACTGGACCGGCCCCAGGGAAGATCCATCTCCCTCAGCCACACTTTCTCTCCTGTTGGTCTGTAACCACAGAATGAAAAGGCTGGCTGACAGTCAACAGAGAAGGTCAATGAAGTCGCTATTCAGAGTGAGAGGGCAGCCGCTAGCTGAGGTCAGCCAAGGCAAGGAGAGGGGATGTAGCAACAAACCCCCACCTTCCTACTTTACATGACAAACAGCTTTGCCAGGACCATGGATGGAGATTTCATTCCTCTCGGAGAGTGTATATATGGTCTTGCCCTTGCCTACCTCTGAAGTGATATTTCATTTGCATTTTAATAAATAAAACTTGCCTGAAGATTTGGAGTAAAACAGCCCCACTGGTCAGCCTTACAGACCAGGCAGTGGTAACACACACCTTTAATCCCAGTAGCCACACTAGTTGTCATAGAAACTGGGTGGTACATGCCTTTAATCCCAGTGGTGCACACCTTTAATCCCAGCCCTAGAGAGTATTTTAAAACGGGAGGGGACAGTTCTCAGTCAGTCTCATTCTGAGATTCCTGGAGGCAGGATCACCATTTCGAACTAAGGTAGAGGTAAGAGCCAGTGACTGGCTGTTTTGCTTTTCTGACCTTCAGTTTCTGTCTCTGGATTTTTATTAATCGTACTACATACCTCTTTCCTACAAGTGTCCTTTTCCAAGGGTCTAGGCTAAGTAATGCCCTTTCTTGCAAATAGATTTGTTTTTATTCAGATCTTTCCACTATCAACACAATCTAAGCGTCAGTCTCTTTTCATTCTGTTCTAATTAAAACGTATTGATCTTGCTGTGTTAATTTCCTATGAGCTTCTGGCTGAGATGACTTGACACAAATTAGAGTCATCTGGGAAGAGCAACCTAGATGAGAAATTGCTTCCATCAGACTGGCCAATAACTAAGTCTGTGGGACCATTTTCTTGATGAATGGTTGATGTGGGTTCCTGCCTCCAAGTTCTTTCTTGAGTTTCAGCCTTGGCTTCCCTCAGTGTACTGTGATTCAGAATACGTAAGCTAAATTAGTCCTTTCCTCCCCAAGTTGTTTTTGGTCATGATGTTTTATCACAGCAATAGAAAGCAAGCTGAGGCAGGCTGACTCTCCGAAGAAAACTGACTCCTCCTCCCACAGCAGCCAGCAACTGCTAACAGCTCCTCTGCTAGCAATGGGCATCATGAGCCCCTCCCACATCCATGCCGGAATTTTTGTCACGCTTGATCTTGTGCACGCAGTAACAGCCACCGTGAGTTCCTGTGTACATTGGCCCTGTCATGTCCAACACAAACTGTGCCCCTGCAGTCACCCACGCCCCGTGACAGTAAGAAAGACCCTCACTGGAGGAGAGTCCGGCTGGATTCCTGACACTGTACTTTGGAAATTTTATAAGAGAAAGCAATACATTTGAGACTTGTCTGTTTGTTTGGTTGGTTTTTGTTTTTTGAGACAGACTTTTTCTGTGTCATACCTTAGCTGTCCTGGAACTCACCTTGAAGACCAGGCTTGCCTCGAACTCTTGGAGATTCTCCTGTCTCTGCCTCTCAAGTATTGGGATGTGCCACTGCTGCCCAGATTCTTCAGACTTTTTTAAGGGCTTTCATCATTATTTTCTTTTAATGCCAGATTTAATCCAAACTGATATTCAGATACTTTTATTTTTTCTTTATTTTTAAATTCTTTCTTTCTTTTCTTTTCTTTCTTTTTTTTTTTTTTTTTTGAGACAGGGTTTCTCTGTAGCTTTGGAGCCTGTCATGGAACTTGCTCTTGTAGACCAGGCTGTCCTCAAACTCTCAGAGACCTGCCTGCCTCTGCCTCCCAAGTGCTGGGATTAAAGGTGTGTGCCACCACTGCCCAGCTTATTTTGAAATTCTTGTAACCCCAAAATCCAATAGTTTATTTGAGATTTAAGCTTTGGACTCCACGTTTCAAGCTTCCAAATGCACTGATGATTTGGAAAGAAGTGAGTTAACCAACTTCTGAGCAGACAGTGACCCGGGAAGAGCAGCTCTCAGACACGGAGACTACATGTTCTTTCCTGGGCTCACTTAACAAAGGTTTAGTGGCTCAGAGCACATCCCAGTTCTATGTGAACTGCCCTGCACAGCTTTTGAATCTCCTTTTTGCAACAGGCTGGTCAAGTTCTCAGTATCCACAGGTGCCATGGAAAGAAATGCACAGTAAAGGGAAAAAACCATGGAGCAGAAGAAGGGTCAAAGGCCAGCAGCAATAGGTTCTATGACAAAAGAGGAAGCTTCTGGAGCTGTTTCCTGAACAGTCCCAAAGCTTTCACACTACACACACACACACACACACACACACACACACACACACACACACACTAGCAGTCAAAATCAGCTTGCCTGATTTTTGGCAAACCCTCACTTTTGCTCCAAAAATAAATAACAGTACATACCTGTGCTTACAAAAATAGCTGATCCAATTGATCAATTGGTCCTCTCTCTCTCCCCACCACACACTCTCTCTCTGGGGGGTATGTGTTGGTGTTGTTAGTGACTGTGCTCCTGTCCAAGCAACTGCCATCTTGCGGAGTTCAGTTGCTCCGCCTTGCAAACAGATTATGACAGCTTTCTCATTGACTGCTGACATCCCCTGAGCCTCTAGCCACTCACTGCCACTTGTTATATCGAACTCTTAGCTGCACATGGCCTCTGGGAGGGACTTACTAGATAGGTCAGGAAGACTAGGGCAGGGGGAAGCCCTCATCTCAGCTGGGCAAAGGCTTTCCAGGTATGGCATGTTGTGGGGAGCACACATACCCCTGTAGATAACCACTCACCTATGCTCTGTAAGGTCCCCCAGAATGAATTTTGGTGGACTCTTGGTTCAATTTGCCTCTGGGACTTATCTATTTCTGTCTGTGTGTATATGCCTACAGGCCAGAAGAGGGCACCAGACCTCATTACAGATGGTTGTGAGCCACCATGTGGTTGCTGGGAATTGAACACAGGACCTTTGGAAGAGTAGGCAATGCTCTTAACCTCTGAGCCATCTCTCCAGCCCCAACTCTGGGACTTTAAGAGAAAGGGTGAATGCTGCTGGCATCCTCCTGGGAGGGATTTTAACAGCTGTCTGGACTCGCATAATCTGCGCTAGCACCAGATCATTGACCTTCTCCCCCGCAGCAGTCTATCTCATCTGGTTTTCACATCTACCCTGGGAGGTAAGCATTACTATAATGCCCGTTTTATAGATTGGGAAACCGAGGCATGACAAAGTTAATGAACAACCGAAAAATTAGCGCTGGGACAAAACAGTCTGGTTCAAGCTTGGTGGTGAAAGTCAAGCTCAAAACCAGTGCACACTAGGAACACACTTGCCAGTGGGTGTGCATGGCCTTAATACCAGCACTCAGGAGGCAGAGGCAGGCCGAGTTTGAAGCCAGCCTGGTCTACAGAGCTAGTTCCAGGACACCCAGGGCAACACAGAGAAACCCTGTCTCAAAAACCAAAAGCCAAGCCAAGCCAAACCAAACCACACCAAACCAAAGCAAAACAAAGCAAAAACCCTGAATTAAGACACTAGCGGGGAAGATGGCTCATGAATAGCGTGCTGACTTTGTGAACGTGGCGCCTGGAGGTTGGACTGATGCCAGAGCTCACATTAAAGCCTTCTGGGTGTGACTGCTTCTTCCCTTCCTCATGCTGCAGAGGTGAGACAGCAGAGCCCCGGGCATGCTGGGCATGCGAACTAGCTGTGCTAGCTGACTCTGTGAGCTCCCAGTTCATCAAGGGATTCTGCCTCAGGGCTGGAGAGATGGTTTGGTGACTAAGAGTGCTAGCTGCTCTTCCACAGGACCTGGGTTCTATTTCCAGCATCCACATGACAGCCCACAACCAGCTACTTTGAGTTTTTGGAAACACTTCCATTTTGTTTTCCACAGTGGTTATACTAATATACATTTTCACTAACTGTGTATAAAGGGTTCCTCTTTCTCCACATCCTCAATAATATTTGAAATCTGTTTGTCTTTCTTTTATGTGAGACATGTCTCTTTTAGCCCAAGCTGATCTTGAACTTCTAATCCTCATACCTCTTCCTTCTGAGTTCTGGGGTTACAGGTGTGTATGTATAGCTACGATTGTTTTTTGATAGAACTTTGAATTTTGATAAAGTCTAACTTACTACATTTATCACATTTAGCAATCAGATTTTAACATCATAACTAAGAAATTTTTTTAATACCACAAGAGTTTTTTCATCTAGAAGTTTTATACTTTTATATTTCACATTTAAGTCTATGGTTACTGGTATCTTAATTTATACTTATGAAATGAAACATTGGTAAAAGTTAATTTCTTCCTCCACATGGCTATTTAATTGTCATAGCCTCATTAATTCAAATTATTCATTAAAAACTTTATGTCAGGGCTGGAGAGTTGACAAGGGGGTTAGGAGCACTTGTGCTTCTTACAGAGGAACCCAGGTTCAATTCCCAGCACCCATATGGTAACTCACAACTGTCTGCTGCTGTGGGAGAATCCTGTACACTG
This sequence comes from Dicrostonyx torquatus, assembly GCA_028555095.1. Classification (NCBI taxonomy): domain Eukaryota; kingdom Metazoa; phylum Chordata; class Mammalia; order Rodentia; family Cricetidae; genus Dicrostonyx; species Dicrostonyx torquatus. Next base: position 5,110,057 of record JAQHUG010000069.1, on the reverse strand, counting down.
TGAATATTTATTGCTCTCATTGCTTAATAATAAAGCTGATTTGGCCTATATCAAGGCAGAATAAGGCTAGGCAGGAAAACCAAACTGAAAATACAGGAAGGAAGAAGGGCTAGGTCAAGAGAGAGATGCGAGCCACCACTGGGGAAGCTAGAGAGCAGGTAAAGCCATGAGCCATATGGCAAAATATAGATGAATAGAAATAGGTTTATTTAAGTTGTAAGAGCTAGTTAGTAAGAAGTCTGAGCTATCGACTGAGCATTCTGTAATTAACATAAGCTTAATTATTTGGGACCTGGAGGTCAGGACAAAAGAAAAGCTCCACCTCCACTTACAATCTGTGACTCCAGCCCTAGGGTTTCTGACACCCTCTTCAGACTCTGGTGGGGACCAGGCACACACATGGTACATATACATACATATAGCCCAAATACACATACAGATAAAATAATAAAATAAATCTGATAAAAAGAAATTATATGACCTTTCTAGCTGCCTTTAGGTTTTTAAATTTTTTGAGGCATGTGGGAGCTTCTATTTCATCTTTATTTTTATTTTACTTTGTGTGTTTGGGTGGTTTGCCATTCTAAATGCCTGTGCATGCAGTGCCCACAGAGGCCAGAAGAGGGCGTCTGACATCCTCTGGAACTGGAGTTACACATAGCTGTGAGCTGCCACATGCTTCTGGGAATTGAACCTGGGTCCTCTGGAAGAGCAATCGGTGTACTTAATCACAGAGCTATCTCTCCAGACCCTTAATGGTGGAACTTCTGTGGTGATTTGAATATTAGAGATGACATGACAATTGGCAAAGACAGTCCTGATTCACGCTATCAGGATTATAAATATTAACAATTCTTTTTCTTTTAGACAAATCCTCCTATAACCAAATTCTTACAGAATCCCTGAAGTACCTGTTAAAACTCTGGTCTAGACTTAGCGATAAGAAATGGAGAGCAAAAACTTAATGATCAGGGGTCAGGGTCTTGATTTATGTCACAGGCTGCTGTCAACTAGCTGGGTAATCTTGGGCAAGTCACTTGACCTTTGAGTTCTGTTTCTTCCCGTACAATCTGAGGATGCCGAACCTAAAAGAACTCCTCACTGTCATGTTCATGAGGGCATGATGGAGGAGGGGCGCCTACGTTACAGTTTTCTCCCCCTCCTCTCGAGAGTGGTTCTGGGGTAGGGACGTGGTGGTCTGCCTTCCAACAAGCACCCAGATGAATCTGACCCTAGCAATGCTCAGACAAGCTGTGAGAAACAAGGGAGCAAATGGTCATTTACGTCCGGCTGTCGATGGCGCGTGACTAGGATGGGGCTGGTGAAGAGCGCTGGCGGGAAGCCTGGGGAGAGAAAAGAATCACAGTACAGTAAAAGGAAGGACTGTTCGGGCATTGGTGGCGCACGCCTTTAATCCCAGCACTCGGGAGGCAGAGGCAGGTGGATCTTTGTGAGTTCGAGGCCAGCCTGGTCTACAAGAGCTAGTTCCAGCGCAGGCTCCAAAGCCACAGAGAAACCCTGTCTCGAAACAAACAAACAAACAAACAAACAAACAAAAAACCGAAAGGACTGGGTTGTGGGTAACTGTGTATCTCCCACAGTGGGTTTATGTGCTGTTGGGCACTGGAGCCAGGGCTCTGTGTGTGCTAACATCATGCACGCTGCCAACTAAGCTATGACCACAGTCCACTGTTGTGTTTATTGTTTTAAAACAGCTCTTGCTATGTAGGACAGACTGGCCTAGAACTTTCTGTCTGTAGGAGCCAGCCATAATAAGCTCAATATGAACAGATCACCCGAAGGAAGTTCTTTACTTCCAACCATTATCACCTGCCAGAGTAGGACTCAGCCATTGATAAGTTTAATAGAGGCCTGGGTCTCAGTAGTTTACCCTGAAGCAATACCTGGTTGTAAGAAAGACTATAAACTAAGATTACCTGAGCACCACCCAAGAACAGACCATCCAAAGGAAATGGTTAACGTTCCAACCGCTGTAGATAGGATCACCTGCCAGCACACCCCCTAGACAAATGTCAGCCAATCAGGGGTCCTGAACCTCAGAGACCCCTCACCTCTACCTTTACTACTAAAAAAACCCAACTCTCACTGAGCTCAGGGCTCTCGGTTTATTCCAATATGTTGGACATATAGAAAGACCGAGTTTACAAATAAAGGCTCTATGTTTTTACATCCGGGACTCGGTCTCCTTGTTGGCCTTTGGGGGACTTCGCGGATTTGGGCATAACACTGCCCTCTTGCTCTAGTCCCCTAAGTATCTAATTACAGGCATCAGCCACCACAGCAGAGGCTGTGGCAGTGTTAATGGAGAATCCTCTTTCCGGCCCCCCCCCCAACTCACTATGTAGAGTCAGCAGACCTCCAACTCACAGAGATCTGCCCACCTCGGCCTCCCAAGTGCTGGGATTAAAGGCGTGCGCCACCATGCCCGCTGGAAAATCTTTTATAAAAGCCTACTATGTGGCTGGGTATGGTTTCCCACACCTGTGATCCCAAATAGAAGAGGCAAAGGGGGCAATTCAAGATCATCCTCAGCTACTTACCCTCAAGACCAGTCTTGATCCTCCCTACTCAAACAAACCAACTCCCCCAAAAAACCCTGTTTAGTCAATATCCCCCCCCCCCTTTGGAAGCCTCCACAAGCCACAGACACATTTGTGAGGCTCAGGGAACACCACACTCCAAAACTCCCTAGTCCGTGTCCCTCAGTTCAATGCATTATAGATACAAAAGACCTTCCCTGCCTGCACCAGGGTTTCTCCCTCTCTCTGCTAGTGGTGGGAAGAGACAAAGGAGCACCTTGCTAGAAAAGGGATTAAGGCTTCTCAATTGCTTCCATCCCAGCCAACACTCCGGTTGCCAATCCAGCGCCGTGGTGCCATACCGCCCTCTTGGGAGTAAGACAGGTATTACACTTAAAGACAAGCACAATCAGCTAAGTGAAAACTGGCTCTTGTGTCTAAGTTGGAAGCTCTTCCTGGATCCAAGGTGGATGAGAAGAGATTTCACCAGAGAGATTTGCTGCCTCGTTCTTCTTTCTCTTCTTCCACTTTTTTTTTTTTTTTGGACACATGGTCTCACGTATCCCAGTCTGGCCTCAAACTCTTGCACCTGAGGATGACCTTGAAGTGATTCTCTTGCCTCTACCCCTCAAGTGCTGGAATTAAAGGCATATACCACCATCCTTGGTTTACCATTCTTTCCAGCTTTGCATAAGGGTATATCCGACCATGCCTGTCATAACTTCATTTGTCATTGTGACTCACCTGGGAAGAGGGGACCTCACCTGAGAAAGCACCTCCATGGGACTGAGTTATGGTCACGTCTATGAGACATTTTCTGGATTGCAAATGGATACAGGAAGGCCCAGCTAACTGTGGATGATACCATCCCTTGGCAGGTGTGCCTGGGCTATATAAAGAAGGTAGCTGAGGGACCGGAAAGTGATCAAGAGTACTCGGTGCTCTTCTGGAGAACCCGAGTTCAGTTCCCAGCACCCACATAGTGGCTCATCTGCAGCTCTAGCTCCAGGAGATCCTATGGCCTTTTCTGACCTCACAGGTTACTCTATGCATGTGGTACATAAACATTCATGAAGGCAACACACACACACATCAAATAAAAACCAGAGGGTGGGTAGCTGAGCAAAGAGTGGGAAGCAAGCCAGTAAGCAGTGCTCCTCCATGGTCTCTGCTTCAGTTCCTACCTCCAAGCTCTTGCCTTGAGTTCCTGCCCTGGCTTCCCACTCAGTGATGGACTGTAGCCTGTAAGCCAAATAAACCTTCTACTCAAGTTGTTTTGGCTAATGCTTTAGCAGACTTCATGAAAAGCAAACTATACAACATCCTTGATCTTGAGTTTTGGGACCTGTCACTTTATCATGAGATGTCCCCTCAGCTTCGTTCTGTTCTATCACAAACAGAGCCTTAAGTGTGGCAGGGTTTGGGCTTTTTTTTAAAAAGGATCTAAACAGCACAAGCTTGGGAAACATCTTTTTCTTTTCCTCTCTCTCTCTCTCTCTCTCTCTCTCTCTGTCTCTCTCTCCCTCTCCCCTCTCTCCCTCTCTCTTTCTCTGCTTCGAGGGTCTCACTGCTCAGCTCTGACGAGTCTGGCACTCACTATGTAGACAGGTTGGCCTTCAGTTCTCCTGTGTTCTAGGATTGCCTGTATGTTTTACTGTTTAAGGATTTAATTGAACCATATAATATGATAAAAACTGCACACGTGTCCACCCATGTACTTTTCACAAAGTGTGCTTCCCCATGGAACCAGCACCCAGACTAAGAAGTAGAACCCGGACAATTATCTCTTGAGAAGCTGAGGTCACTCTAGGACATAGGCTCTTGTCCTCTTACCCCTTCCTCCCAATTTACTTTTTAGTGTGAGTACATGCGTGTGTGTGCATGTGTGTGTGCGTGCGTGTGTATGCGCATATGTATGATGGAGAGTGTATCTGTGCACATGAGAGTGCAGGTGCCCTGAGAGCCCAGAGAGTCATCTCTCCATCCCAGTAGTTTAAATAATCCATTTTATCCTGGTCCCCAAGAACTTAGGATGTGTGTACAATTTTGATCACATCCACCTTCTTTTTTCCCTCCAGCTCTCCCCATCTCCCCTCCACTGTACCCCCACACCTTTTTAGAGAACTATAACCTTGGGCCTTAATTACTTATCCTTAGTAAAAGGAGGCAATGAAGTGTGAACCACAAAAGTCTATTTAACAATTTATGAAGTGTTGCAATGGGAAAACAAACTCACAAACACAGACCCAGTTAGATGCTGCTGATCCAGCTGCCCCTGTCTCGTTGTTCTCCCAAGGGCAATGACCAACCATAAGGCTTGCTCTGGCTCCGACCACCCAAGAGAGCATCTGTGACCCTTTCTTCCATTTTATCACATCTCCAGAGAAAATCACAACCCTGGCAAGTCACCTCCAAATGTCATTGGCTAAATGGGTGGGGATCCCACATGTCCCCCCATTTTTCTAATTAAGAAAGGTCTAATCTTAACCTAAACTATATACAATAAGAACTATCAAGTATTGTCCAGAAGAAAGAAAAGGTAATAACATAAATTAAAATGAAAACTACAACCAACAGTAACATCATAAGAAACACATTCTAAATATCTAGACCATAGGTAATACTCCAATAGCTGTCCTATCCTGAAGAGTCCAAGTCTCGTACCTAATATGCCCTTAGCTAAGATACAAGACGATTATAACTATAACTATCTAGTCTTCAACCCCATCAAAGACACGAAAAGGAAGGCAATATTACCTGAGTAAGCAGGAAGTACAACAAGTGACTTCTAAAAGATGCAGGAAATGACAGAAACAGTTGGCTACCTGGACAGTCACGCAATGTTTCTCTGTGATGTTGGGGCATCCAACTTTGGCAGGCCTAGAATATCTGACAGACCAATTTCAGAAGCAGAAAACTTTGGAAGATTGTTCTATCCTGACTTGGCAAGGTTCAGCAGTACCTTTTTCTTGCATCCTGTTTGTCCAGATTGCTTACTGTCAGCAGTCAAGGCCAGGGCAGTTCTTTGTCCAATAGACCAGTTTTGCCAAGAAGAAAACAAACTCCATATGGAGTGTCTTAAGTGCCCATCATCCTCTCAGGAGTAGATTGATGCTGCCAGGAGTAGTCATGTCTCATATCAACAAAATTCTAAGTTATTGTTGGTCAGTGGTGGCACAAGTCTTTAATCCCAGCACTCAGGAGACAGAGGTAGGTGGATCTCTGTAGCCAGCCTGGGCTACAGAGCAAGTTCCAGGAAAGGTTCCATAGTTACTGAGAAACCCTGTCTCAAAAAACCAAAAAAAGAAAGAAAGAAAGAAAGAATTCTAAGTTATTAAAACATTTAAATGCCATATTCTATAGATCTTTGAAGTATTTGAAGATTACCTAACTATATGGAACATATCTTTCTGCATCTAGAAAACATAACTAACATAACTATAAATATGACAAATATGGGTGTCTATTAATCTGTAGTTCTTAATAACCTATGTAGCTTAAAGACTAAAAATTCAAATTATAAGAATAAGCAATCTGTAAACAGATGTGCAGTATAAGGGCAATGACCTCAAAATTTTGACAATATACAAAAATATCTTAATCAGAGATAGAAATGCACAGTATAACATAACAAAAATATTTTTAATTTACATCAATATACTGCTATGGGACAATGATGTTATACCCTGTAAAGATTTGTCACTTGTATTGGTTTAATAAAATGCTGATTGGTCAGTAGCTAGGCAGGAAATATAGGTGGGGTGAGCAGAATAGGAGAATTCTTGGAAAAGGAAAATCTCAGTCTTCAGTCGTTACCCAGACACAGAGGAAGTAAGATGAGAATGCCTTGCTGATAAATGGTACCAAGCCATGTGGCTGACAATTGTCACAATTTTAAGGTCATTGTCCTTATACTGTACATCTGTTTGCAGATTGTTTATTCTTATAATTTGAAGCTTTAGTCATTAAGCTACATAGGTTATTAATAACTACAGGTTAATTGACACCCATTAAGGGTTAATATAAAATGCAAGAGTTAATAAGAAGTCTGAGCTAATAGACAACCAGTTTATTTTCTTTTATTTTATTGCCTTTGTATAGTTTATTTATTTTCTGCATTGGTCAAACATTTACACTTAAAATATAGATTTAAATGGCAGAAATAAAAGGCAAATGAGTGACAGACATGTTTGGTTGACTTTTTATGAATAAAAAATAAAAGTATGGCACTTTAAAAACATGTCTAAGAAAAAAGATTGATCTAAAACCCATATGCATAGGTTTATTAATTTAATAAAAGGTGATTTTAATCTATGAAATATTTGTTTACATATAAATTTTTGCATCTCAAAAATATATGTATGTACATAGATACACATTTGTATATCTATGTATATGTGCATGTGTGTATATATGTATATATGTGTGTGTGTGTGTGTGTGTGTGTGTGCATGTTTGCAAGTATGTGTGCCTGTGCATCTAGGGGTCAGAAGTCAATGTTAAGTATCTTCCTCATTTTTAATTGATTTTATTGAGCTATATATTTTTCTCTGCCCCCTCTCCCTTTTTCTCCTCTCCTCTTCAACCCTCTCCTGTTGTATGAAGGAACAGACTGTGTCCAGCCACTTGGCTAGCTTAACCTCTGAAAGAACCACACAGAAATTGTATTAATTAAATTACTTCCTGGCCCATTATATCTAACCTCTTCTTGGCCAACTCTCACATCCTGATCTAACCCATTACACCAATCTGTGTTCACCACAAGGTCGTGGCTTACCGGGAAAGATCTAACCAGTGTCAGTCTCAGGCAGGAGATTCATGGTGTCTGCCACACTGCCCTTCTTCCCAGCATCCAGTTTGGTCTACTCCTCCTAAGTTCTGCCCTATCAAAAAGGCCAAAGCAGTTTCTTTATTAAACCAATGAAAGCAACACAAATACAGAAGGATCTCCTACACCACTCTCCCATGGCCCCATGCTCCCAGTTTACTCAGGAGATCTTGTTTTTTTTTTTCTGCTTCCCATTGTAGATTAGATCTATGTATGTCTCTCTTAGGGTTCTCATTGTTGTCTAGGTTCACTGGGATTGTGATTTGCAGGCTGGTTTTCTTTGCTTTATGGCCAACTAGTTTATAATTAATGTAGACCTCTGTGTGTTCCTCTGGGACAGAACAGCTGCAGGACCAGGTGGGACAGAAACCTCTGTCAACAATAAACAAAAATATTTTAAACATAAGTTGAAACAAAATACAATATGACAAATATAATTTTGAATTTGTATCAATATACAAATTTTCTTAAACAGGAATGGAAAATAATTTTACATTGTATCAATATACAAAAATCCTTATCATTGCAAATTATCTAATACTGACAGTTGTTATTTTAATTTACAAGTAGATACAATAATCTATCTTATTGTCCTATTCTATCTATCTCCCTTTTTCATATTCCAAACAAGAGAGGTGTAAAAAGGTGGATCATCTCAGCTAGCCACCTTGGAATTGTCCTGAGCAGTTTGCAGTCCACAGCCGATCTTTGAGTGATGTTTATTGGCTCAATGGCATTATTATGGGCCAGGTAGGGTCATTGTTCTGGGGCCCCATCTTTTTAGAGACTTCAGAGATCATTGTTAGGAAAATTTATTGTCCACTGTGGAAAACTTAAGCATTTTATTTGTTTTTTTCCACATCACTAAGAATAATGTTCTTAATTCTCAATATATTTTTTAAATCTTTATGGCTATAAACAGAGTCAACATCAACTATATCTAAGTGTAACAGAATTTTAATCTTTTATATTATAATTAAGTTATAATTATATTATTACTATTATCATTATTAGGTTTTTTGAGACAGGGTTTCTCTGTAGCTTTGGGGCCTGTCCTGGAACTAGCTTTTTTATACCAGGCTGGCCTTGAGCTCACAGAGCTCCACTTGTCTCT
>JAQHUG010000069.1:5083359-5093476 GCA_028555095.1 Dicrostonyx torquatus | reverse complement strand
AGGGGGGCGGAGCGGGAAAAAGATCACTTAGGCACCATTTTGTTTCCTATGACTGAAGACTGGCTGTTAAGTCTGCATCAGAGTGAGGAAATAAAAATTTTTTCAAACCAAATGCAAGATTAAAAAAAAGAGAGAGAGAGTTTGTGTGTTTTCAGAACAAAAGAAATAAATACCAAAGAAGACAAGACAAAGATCCCAGGTGATCCCATCTCACAGAATGCCTCTGTTGAAATTTCCTCAAAAATCTGCATTCAAGACAGCTTCAAAGCAGTTAAGCTACGATGGTCCAGTTGCACAGACTTCTCCAACCAGTACTTCAGTTAAGACCTGCACTTTCCCATCTCAGAGTAACTAGACAAATGATGCAGTTATCTCTCTCAGGTCTTGACCATCATCCTAATTTTCTCAGAGTCCCCTAAAGATGCTGCCTCCCTTAGACAACAGAAAGCAACTTTAAGAATGTGATGCCTATATTCCCAAGAAGTAAGGTGACTGGTATTGGGCATTTGGTAGGTTATGGATATTTGTTGCTTAAGAGGTTTGGCTACAAATTGTTATTGATCATGTCAAGGAGAAAACTAAACAAAGGAAGTTAAGATTAAGGGATTTCTTTCTTTTTCTTTCCTCTATACCCCTTATTTAGACAAAAAGGAAGATAAGGGATGAAAAGGGGGGGATATAGAAATGATAGGATAAAAGGGTAAATTACTGACTCTACTTTTAAACTAAAAAGCAGCTACTAGTCTCAAATATTTTATATTGATATAAATTTTTGTATATTGACACAAATTTAAGGTTATTTTTGTTTCAACATACTGTATACATGTTTCTACTCTTGCTTAAGGTATTAATGCCTATGCAACTAATTTTAAAACAATATTATATTTAATTTTATATTAAATATAAAATTATATTTAATTTTAAATATAAAGTTCTAGTCCTTGAAAGCTACTATTACAAACTGTTTAGGATAATTAAAAAATTCAGGTTAGTAATTAGTAGTTAGGAGTTATTAACTATTAAACTTGTGATCGTGTTAGGTATGTTTTCAAAGTTAAACAGATGTATTTTTAGATAGGTAGATGGTCTTCAAACACTTCAGAGATCTACAGAATGTGGCATGTAAGTTGTTTTAATAACAAGGCTTTTTGTGACAGTGAGATATGTCTACTCGTAAAAGCACCCACCAATCTACTTCAAAGAAGATGATGATCTTTGAGGAACCTCCATATGGAGTTTGCTTTAAATGTGGCAAAGCTAGCAACTGGGGAAAAACTACCCTTGCCTTGACAGATGACAGGATACTGTCCAAACTGGATAAACAGAATATAAAGAAAGTCAACTACTGAACTTTGCTAAGACAAGGTAAGTCAGTCCTTTAAAATTCCTGACTCATAGAAAAGTTTGTCAGATATTCTGTGCCTGTGGCCCACCGATGGATGCTCCAACCTTGGATGACTATCCAGGCAGCAAGCTGTCTCTGTCATTTCAATAGTTTTGAAAGTTGATTACTCTGCATTTTTTGTTTGCTCAGGTAATATTTTATCCTTCTCAGGTCTCCGATTTATTGTTGTTAGAGAAAGAGCCTTTTATTGGACTAAAGGGGGAGATTTTGGGATAATGATTTTGTCCACTGTGTGAAGATGTGTCTCTGTCTTTCCTCACTTACCTAAGGCACCTTCTGATTGGTTTAATAAAGAGCTGAATGGCCAATAACTAGGCAGAGAAGGTAGGTGATACTTCCAGGCAGAGATAGGAACTCTTGAAAAAAAAATCTAAGCATAGGAGATTTTCCAGCCAGACTCAGAGGAAGTCAGAGATATGGTACTGAGGAGAGGTAATGAGCCATGTGGTAGAATGTAGATTAGTATAAACAGATTAATTTAAGCTTTAAGAGCTTATTGGGAATAAGCCTAAACTAAGGCCAAGCTTTCATAATTAATAAAATGTCTCCTTATCATTATTCAGGAGCTGGCAGTCCAAAGAAAAACCTGTTACAGTTGGTAGCAGGCATGCTGGTGTTAGACACTGAACCCAGGTCCTCTGGATGAGCAACCGGTGCTCTTAATCAATGAACCATACTTGATCCCCTATTTTAGGATTTTGAAAACAACTTTTTGAAAGACGCCATTAGAGTGTAATGAAAACCTAAGAAATCAGTTCTGAAATCTAAATATCTTAAATTCAGCAGATGAAAACTTAGGAAGTCATATGAAAACTTAAAGAAGTTAGATTTGGTTTTTTGTTTGTTATTGTTTTTTAGGGTTTCTCTGTAGCTTTGGAGCCCGTCCTGGAACTAACTCTTGTAGACCCGGCTGGCCTCGAACTCACAGAGATCCCACTTCCTCTGCCTTCCGAGTGCTGGGATTAAAGGCAAGAAGTTCGTTTTGAAACACAAGATTTATGTATCTTAAAGTTGAAGGTAAGCCAACTTTAGAAGTTTAGAAGTGAGTGCAGGCCTTAAAGTAACAGTATAGAGGACAAACTATATGATACAGATTACATCACCTAAACAGGTCACGTGGCAGGCATGCGGTATTCACAAAAGACAAGTTATTTACAGGGTAGCAGCATCCTGAACATCCTGTTTAGGATCTGGTTGAAAGCGGCTGACTTTTAGACAGCTCTTCACCATGGGGAGGGAGATGGAGAAAGGAGATGGGGACCTTCACAAATGTCAACACTGGTTCTTGAACTGAAGTTTCTAAAACCAAAAGCCAAATCGCAACTTCAACAAGTACTTCTTTTTTTTTTTTTAAAGATTTATTTATTATGTATACAACATTCCTTCCATGTATGCTTGTATGCCAGAAAAGGGCACCAGATCTCATTATAGATGACTGTAAGCCACCATGTGGTTGCTGGGAATTGAACTCAGGACCTCTGGAAGAGCAGTCAGTGCTCTTAACCTCTGAGCCATCTCTCCAGCCCCCCAACAAGTACTTCTTTATCCCTGCACGCCGGAGATGCATGGGCACCCAGGGCTTCCCATACAGTAGGAAATCCTTTACTACTGAGTCACAGCCTTGACTCCTACAAGTGGTGTGTGTCTGTGTGTCTGTGTGTCTCTGTGTGTGTGTGTCTGTGTGTGTTTGCGCACACACATGAGGAACAGAGAGAGTTTGCTGTTGCTGCTGTTTTGAGATAGTATCTCACTCTATAGGCCAAGCTGGCCTGGAACTTATGGAGTTCCGTAGCCCAAGTTGGCAGCAAACACAAGGCAGTCCTCCTGCCTCAGGCCCTGAAGTGCTGGGATTATAGATTTAAATCATTACATCTGGCTTAAATGCATGAAAGACTAGGTTAGACAGAACACTCACAGGCAGCTGGATAGAAAGGGGCACTGATAGATGGGCTCTTCCTCACTCTCCTGACTGGAGGCAATGTCCTGGAGGGCTTTTTCTCCTGCCAGTAGCCTCTCCATCATCTCCTCCCCTCTTTCCAGCTCCCCATCTTCCCCCCCACCTCCCTTCCCACTCCCAGCTTCCTACTGCCAAGTTTTGACTGGTCAGATATGTTTAAGACCAGTACCAAACGTGTTTACTCAAAGCTATGGGCCTATCAGATCTTCTTACTATGTCCAAGTTGATCAAACTCATAACCTGGGGCAGGGGCCTGCCCTGTGCCATCATGAACGCATGAACCTGAAGCTGCGACCCTATCAGCTCCCCTTTTGCTGTCTAAGTTAGTCAACCTAAAATTAGGGGAAGGAAATCCACCCCGGCCACCAAAACCTCTTAAATCCTCGAGCCATGGGAGTGGGGGATTTCCTCTCTGCCTTTCTCTTGTGAAGTTTGCTGCCTGCCTGCTTCTTCACCTGTAATAAAGTTCATTGCCTGTTACTTCCTGCTGTGTCTGAGGATCATCCTGACTTTTTTTTCCTCCAACTAGCAGGGAAAACAAACCCAAGCCAGATCCCTAGAACAGTGGTTCTCAACCTTCCTAATGCTGCGACCCTTTAATACACTTCCTCATGCTGTGGTGACCCCCAACCATAAGATGATTTCATTACTCCTTCATAACTGTAATTTTGCTACTATCCTGTTTGTAACGCAACTATCTGACATGTGACCACTATGGAAGGGTCATTCCAGTCTCAGCCCACAGGTTGAGAGCTGCTGCCCTAGGTGGCGACACTTATAGTTGGGAGAATAGCTCCATTACACGTGCTTTGTCACGCTAACAGAAACTGAGCTACAATGGTGCCATCCATTAACTTTATCCGCTTTCAAATTCCATGTAGAAGGAATCAAACAATATATAGTCATGTGTGTGACTTTTGCTGAACGTTGTAAACTTCATCTGTGTTATTTGTTTGCTGCTTCCTTTTCTTTTTTCTTTATTTTAGCCAGGATTTCTCCATGTAGGCCTGGCTGTCCTAGAACTCTGTGTAGCCAAGCTAGCCTTGAACTCACTGAGATCCTCTTCCACTTGTTTCTGCTTCCTGAGTGCTGGGATCAAAGCTGTGCACCACCATGCCCTGCAGACATCTGTGCTTCTTTAATGGTGTTTTTTGTCATTGCAGAAGTGTACCACAATTTACCTGTTTATTGTTTGTAGACACGCGGAATATTTCAAATTTGGGACTACCATAGGAGGACTTCTTGTAATGCCTTCGAAAGATATTGGTATATATTTCATTGATTGAGCATGGTTCTGAGTCCTAAACCCCAGGGCCTATGCTCCCCTGCTGAGCCGTGCCTCCATCACCTACACGCACATTCTGTTGGCTTCAGAAGTCAAGAATGGAGCTTCTCTGCCAGCTTTCCACGGTGTAGGTTTATACTGGTTCACATTCCCATCAACCATGTATGAAAGCTCCCATTGTTTCATATTCTCAACAACAAAGCATGTTAGTTTTATTTTAGCCGCCCTGGTGGGCGGGCAACGGTGTTTCCTTATAGTGTTTCCCCATGACTAAGTTACCTTTCCCAGGGCTTATCAGCCCTTTGGCTTGAATATCCTCTCTTGTCAAGTGCTTGTTGAAGGCAAGCTTTTAAAGGCCAGCTATTCAAAGCCCACGCTTACTCAGAGAGAACGCTAAGAATATTGCTAAGTTTAATAACAAATAATGTGATCAAATAATAATGTAGCAAGGCTCTTTAAGAGATACTCCTTAGCATCCAGGGCTTTCTCTGCTCTCACGTTGGTAACACAATACACATTCTGAGAAGCCGAGGCTGGGGGTGTTGTTTATCTTACAGAGGAAGGGATCTTGGAGAGATGTTTGTTTTGATGAGGTTAGAACCTAGGGCCTATGGTGTAAGGCAAGTGCTTTACTGCTGAGCCACACCCGCTAGCCCCTAGGAGGCCTTAGGTATGCAGTATGCTTAAAAGAAGCAATACAGCCGCAATTCCCAACTGAGGTTTTCCAGCTGCTGCCCAAGCCCTGAGTCCACTGCCATAGTGTTTAGCACCCTTATTTTGTAAAAAGCTTGCGGCCACACCCCCCACTTATAAAATATAATTGATAATTTCAAAAGACAACCAATGCAATGTTTCTGTGTTAAAATGAGAAATAACTGGATAATAGTTTATAACTGAGGCTGGAGGGATGGCTCAGTGGTTAAGAGCACTTGTTATTATTCCGGAAGACCCACGTTTGATTCTCAGCACCCACAGAGTGGCTCAAACCACCTGTATAACTCCAGTTCCTAGAGACACAAGGCCTCTTTTGGTCTCTATGGGCATCAGGCATGCACACACAACACAGACATACATGCAGGCAAAAGACTCATATACATAAAATAAAAAGTAAAAAAAAAGTTTAAATAATAATTGATAATTAATTATTGTGATTACAGTCCTCAATATAAAACAGAACTTTCACATTGAGGGAAGTAAGAGCCAGTTTATTCTTGAGTCAAATAGGAGTGACCATGGCCCAGGAACGGGCACTCAGGTTACCCCAAATAACATGTTCCAAGTGAGAACAGATTCATGAAGTTTTTAGAGTTACGAAACAAAAGAAAGTCATATACCAAGTCACTTTTCAAATACACTGGCAGAAACATTGGGGAGATGGTTCCAACCCCAAGGGACAGTGTCTACTGTTAGTCTCATCTGCTCCTAGTTGGGAGGAAGTTGGTGGAAGTTGGTGCTCGCTAAGCTAAGCAATCCAAAGGAGCTCACCTGCTCATCACAATCTTAGACAAGCCACAGAGGTGGGTGATGAGTGGGTGCTAAGAGGACTAAAGGCAGCCCAGGGCAATTTAATGTGGACCCTCACCATTCCAAGTCTCCCCTCGTACAGTCTTTGTAGTATGTAAGGGTACCCTATTCCCACATCTTCTCAGCCGTTTGTACCATTTGTGTTTTTCCGTTCCTTCTCGGCGAGGGTTGACTGCCTGTCCCAGGACTACTGTGCAGTCTTTGTTCTGTGTCAGCTTGGCAATGACCACCGTGCTGGGGTAAGTGTCACATGGACGGTTGTGCCATTAGTCTCTTCCCACTGCATATGTAGGTGACATATTTCTTCCTGAAAACCTGGACCAGTCTGCTGAGCTTTATAGTGTCCCTGTACAACCTGGACTTTATTATCCTTCCAGATGGGCCTAGATGGAACATTAGGCTTCTTTTTCAGCTCCGTGGAAAGAGCAGAAGACATGATCTTCCTCCTACTTGGGTGGTTCTTAACCTGTGGGTCACGACCCATTTGGCAAACCTGTATCTCCAAAAATATTTACATTACAATGCATAACAGTAGCAAAACTACAGGTATGAAGTAGCAACAACATCATTTTATGGGGTCACCACAACATGAGGAACTGTATTAAAGGGTCACAGTATTAGCAAGGTTGAGAACCACTGTCCTACTGTGACACGGTTTTTTAAAATCCTTTTATGTTTCTTGTTTCAATCAGAAGTCACAGAGGGACTGGATTGCCTTCTGGCAGCTGCCATTCCAACAAGGACTGCAAAAGATCCCTGTTCAATCCTTAATATTGGTGTGACTTTTTCTGAAAGCTTTAGTTGATACAAATAGAGAAATTAACAGCATAATTGTAATAAAATAAAAATGCTGGGCGCAAGTATATTAGAATATGGAATAAAATGAAAAATACTCCTAAAAGCAGACTGATTATAAAGTCAAACTGCCAGAAATGGGCTAATACCGCTCCGAAGGCCACAATATCTGACGTCCTCTTCCAGTTTGGCGATAGAGGAGGGATATGGGGTATGGCCTTGAACTCACAAATCTCCATCCTCGGCCTCCTTGATGCTGGGGTTACAGGCATTTGCCACCACACCCAGATTCTAGGTAAAATTTTGAACAAAACAAACTATAGACATGCTTTAACCTCTACAACAGTTGAATTCTAGTGAAATGAACTATGTTGTTAAACTACTCGAGAAAATTCCTCTGCTTATATACAAAGGTGTTCAGTTTTAGGCTTATGAACAATCCCGTTCCCCCAGTGTGGATCTCTGAGGACATGTTCCAGGATCATCATAGTCATTGTAAAACCCCTTAGCAACCATCACTGGCAGCAGTGTTTCCCAGTCACTACGACCAACGACACTCATTGTGACAGTACTACTCCTACTAAGGACACTGTAGAGTACAGTCCCTGGTTAAAATGTGATATGCAAAGGAAATGACCAAGTTAGGAAGGATGCGTATAATCAAAATACATTATATACACCTATGAAACAGTCAAAACATAAATAAGAAACAAGGAATTAAGCAAAAGCTCAGGGCTTTGGACTAGGAAAGATTCTGGTTTGTAGCCTACTTTCTGTGAGACCCCAAGGAACTTGCTGAACGTACGTGAGCCTCAGTGTCCAAAGCTATGAGAATGGCTCTACACTCAGTGGTGACAGCAGCAGCTGCTATGTGTCACCATACCTGTGACAAGCGTCAGGGCACAGCCTTCATCCTTCACACCCATCGCTCAGCTCTTAAGTTGTGGGCCATCCTGCCCTGCCCTGGCTTGGCATGAGTTGCAGACATCATCAGTTAGTTACACAGAGCTCTTTTGAGCGTCCATTCCCTGTTGGTAAGTTTGCTCAGTAGTAGATAGTTTGAGCTATCAGAAAAGAAATGGCAAGGGCTTATCTATTGCCTCAGCAAAAACCTGCTCCATAAAGGTCTGGGAGAGTAACCAAGTGGTAGAGCACTTACTGGACATTCATAAAGCCATGGGTTCAATTCCCAGCACTAGAAAGAAAATTAGTCCTTAAGGCCTTAGCTATTGAAAACACAACACGCTATCTGATGCTGGGCAAGTCCCAGTGAAGTTGCCATCAGGACCAAAATCTTAGCAGATAAGCAGCTTCTCACTGGACCCCAAGTGCAGGTCTTAATAGCGTGTGCTTTTCTGCAACTTGTGTTAATTGGCTGCTCGGAAAACAGAGATCAAGTTAGAGAGTAATAGCTAAGTGGACTTAAAATTATGAGCGCAGGTTGGGTATGTAGCCCAGAGGTAGAGAGCTTACCTAGCAAGTGCAAGGCCCTAGATTTCAGTCTCTTGTACTGAAGATAAAAGAAAACAGTTATTAGAGCTGACATTAACAGGTGCAGGGGACAGAACATAAGCATGTCATTGCCAAAGTTAGCTCTTAAAAATCAACAATATTGCCAGGCAGTGGTAGAGCATGCCTTTAATCCCAGCACTCAGGAGGCAGAGGCAGACGGATGTCTGTGAGTAGGACAGCAAGGGCTACACAGTGAAACCCTGTTTCAAAAAACCAAAAATCAAAAAAAATCAGCAATATGGAATTTACCCAAATAAAAACTTAGCAAAAATCATTTATTATCAACAGATAAAGGAACCAAACTATATTAATATATTATTACAACTAATTCAGATGAGGCTTTGATTTACAAAGATCTGTATTCCTCATTGGAAATCTCTCTAACACACACACAAACAGACATTAAATTACTTATGTATATGTGCCTGCATGAGTTTGTATACACCATGTGTGCAGATGCCAGAGGAGTCCAGAAGGCATCAGATCCTGGGACTGGAATTACAGGTGGTTGCTAGCCTCCTGATGTGGGTGCTGAAAACTAGAGTCCCCTGCAAGAAGAGTAAACACTCCTAACTGTGGTAGGTGGAACACAGTGGACAAGTGGACAGAAGGATTATTCCACAGCAAGCCATCTCTTCATCCCTAGATAATTTTTTTTTTTCCAAGACAGGGTTTCTCTGTAGCTTTGGAGCCTGTCCTGGAACTAACTCTTGTAGACCAGGCTGGCCTCGAACTCACAGAGATCCACCTGCCTCTGCCTCCCGAGTGCTGGGATTAAAGGCATGCGCCCAGCTAGATAAATATTTTTTAAGGAACTTAATTGTATAAATTTTGAAAACAAACGTCAAAATTATCATCACCTTACAATCCTTTAGTTTCTTAGAGTGCTGGCTGGGCAGTAGCGCACACCTTTCACCTCAGCATTCAGGAGGCAGAGGCAGGTGGATCTCTGTTTGAGGCCAGCCTGGACTATGAAGCGAGTTCCAGGACATCCAGGGCAACAAGAGACACCCTGTCTTGAAAAACCAGAAGAAAAATTTGGAGTGTTAATTAACTTCCATCAGGAGTGAGCAGTCAAGGACAGAATTACTTCATTAAAATCTGTGTGGCCAAGCTATGTTCTTCCTAACGGTGCTAGGAGAGAACCTGTTTTTTTGCTGTTTCCCATTATCTTGAGGCTGTTTGCTCACAGCTGCAGTCCCTCCTGTCTCCAACACCGGGAATGGCAGGCTGAGTCGAAATTTCTGACTCCTCATCACCAACTTCTCTAATTCTAATTCTCCCCTGCTTTCCCCTTGTAAGATCTCATGGTTTTACTGGGGTCACCTGGATAATCAAGAGCAGCCTAGTCTCCCCATCTCAAGATCCATCAATAGTTCAGGATGCTATAGAATCAGATACTCCCTGGAGAATCCCGGCACGGGATTCAACAGAGGGACACAAATAATCTCCTTCTACCTATCCCTAGTCTTGGACAAATGTTTCCTAACAATGAAAAGGTTCATAATATGGCTGATTGCAGAGGCTAGAGAGATGGTTCAGTCAATAAGAATGCAGAGGACCCAAGTTCAGTTCCCAGCACCCAGCCTCCACAGGCACCAGAACTCTCTCTCTCTCTCTCTCTCTCTCTCTCTCTCTC
>JAQHUG010000069.1:5020340-5044222 GCA_028555095.1 Dicrostonyx torquatus | reverse complement strand
GGGAATTGAACTCAGGACCTTTAGAAGAGCAGGCAGTGCTCTTAACCACTGAGCCATCTCTCCAGCCCTTCCTTTTCTTTCTTTCTTTCTTTCTTTCTTTCTTTCTTTCTTTCTTTCTTTTTTAAATCTTTTAAAGAAGTAAAATAAAACCCCACATTTAGTGAGCCCTGGTATGAGTGATTCACACGCACCATCTAACTTGATCCTTACATTTAAGGTTACACGAAGTGCAGCTTGGGGAGAGCATACTAATGATGGCAGAATCAGGCCCCTCCCCAAGGTTGGTTTATATTACTTGTACAATGGCCACCGCTTGCTCGGGATTCAATCTGTGCAAGTCCCATCAGCATGTTAAAAAACATGTATACATGTAGATCAAGGTTCCGAGAAGGCTTGACTAGAGGGCCTGGATGGTAATGACAGGATGGCAAGATTGGTGAGGACGGTTTGAGAATTCCACTACTGAGCTTTAAACACGCATTTAAAATACATGGTTGCTAAACAGGACTGCATCTATTCTTTACCCTCCAGTTAGTACCTGTCGTTTGTCTCTCTGCTTTTATTGATCCCTGGGGATCACATTCATTCTTTTCTGTTTCCACAGCGTTTAACGAATTGCTCAACACAGAGTACATACTTGTTGATTTTTAACGTACGTGTGTTTGCATGTGTGCACAGCAACTGGGCAGAGGCCGTGGGTGTGGGATGCGAGGTGCATTCCTTTTCCTCATTCTTTTTCCCTTAAGCAGCTGCAGCCCGCAGGCTTTCCAGTCTAGGCGGGGAGAAGCAGAACCACTGACCCTTTAACAAGTTGTCCCTCACAGAACAGGTGTCTACCCCGCCTCTCCGAGGAGAGGGATGGCTGGCTGCTTAGTGACATCAGCTGCCAACCAATGAGAAGTCAGGCTTATGCAGCCTCACCAATAGCCGGCCAGGGGGCGGGCCCGATTGCCTGGGAGCCGGGCGGGCTAGGCTGCTCTGCGGCCGCGGTGGAGACTCCGCCGCTCACGCTGCCCGCCGCGAATCCAGCGGCGGCGCAGTTCCCCGGCCGCGCGGTTCCCCGACGCACGGCTCGGGCGGCTCCCGGTGTGGTGCGGCTATCCCAGCGTCCGGGTCCCCGTGGGCCCGCGGCTCACGTCCGGGGCTGCGGGGCACGCAGGTGGGCCGGCGGCCGCTGGGAGATAGGCCCCCGGGGGCAGCGGCGGACCATGGCGCGGAGACCTGGCGCGCCCGCTGCCTACGGGGAGGAGTTCTCCTTCGTCAGTCCGCTGGTGAAATACCTGCTCTTTTTCTTCAACATGCTCTTCTGGGTGAGGCTCGGGGGTCAAGGGGCACAAGGGCTGCAGGGCATCCCCGGAGCGCCAAGGGGGCTGCCTGTGCCTGGGGAGGGCCGACCTGGGCTGTCCGGTGCCCAGGAGCGTGGTGAGTGGTGCCGCCTAGTTTTCTGCGTTGTTGACACTTCGGGGGGGCATTTCTCCTGGGGAGGAACACCACTGTGCCTCTGTATCAGGAGGGGACGTTAGGAGGGGGCATCATTCTTGCTGCCAGGGATGTAGGTTTAGCAGGGATGAGGATCTGTGTCAGGCCAAAAGAGATGTGTTTGGGAGAAGAGCTGGCTGGACAGCCCCATGGGCACGTTTCATGGTTAGGGACTTTCAGGCCTGGGTGCTGGAAGGCCCGACTACCAAAACGGGGGTGGAGGGGGAGGGAGAGAGAAGGAAGGGAAACCCCAAGCCTTCCCTCCCCTAGTTCCTCAGGGGAATGGGTCAAGGGGCTATATCTCTCCTTTTGCAGGCCTCAGTGTCTGCTCCTGTCAAGGCTAAAAAGGGTTAAGAATGGCCTCTAGGTCCGATGTATATCCCGCTTATCCCAGAGTGGCCCTAAACTTTGCCCTACCCCCTTCAAGACCAGCTTTTGCTCTGGGAGCTGACAGCCTTCAGATAATTTAAATAGGACCCTCTGTTGGGCTGGAAGGCTGGGAGTCCCTTCAGAATCTTCTGTTTGGGGGTGGGAAAAGTGTAAACAATGTTGACCTAGGGCTCCAGACACCTGGATTTCCGTTCCCACTCTACAATCCTTGTTGATTTGACCGATCTGGCCTTCCTTTCCTCCCCGCAAAATTCCAATCCAGTGTGATGGAGAGGTGGCAGAAGCGGGCTGAGAATTCAGGGGGAGCTCATCAGAAAATGTTCATGGCTAGAGAGTGCTTGGGCCCCTCTGGATTTGATACCAGAGGGAAGTCCTTCCCCATCTCCCCATCTTTCTGACAGCTCCTACCACACCAGAGCTGCTGCCCCCTAAACCTATCATCTGTGCCTACCTCAGCCTGAGACCAATAGTTCAGATTTGTGAGAGGGAAGAATAGTGGGTCTAATCTGTTTCCTAGGAGAAGAAGCAGACCAGACATCTGAGCGGCTGCCAGAAAGGTTTCACAGGGGCCTTGGTGTGAAGTGCAGACACGGAGTACATAAGTGTTAGCCTGTTGGGACAAATGAGAGAAATCCCACAGGGGGGTGGTGACAGCTCACTCTCAGCCATGTCATACTCTTGGGAAGATTGAAGTGTGGGCTTCTATCAAATTCTCGGTTTTAGAACTAGGATAAAAAAAAATGTAGCAGGCATCCTGGTTGACTACCACGTTGTACCCAGGAGAAAGCGCAGTCACAGCGATGGCCAGTGTCTTCACCAGGGTCCAGCAGCTGGTTAGCAGGCCTGGACTGGTGATCTGCTACTGAATCAGCATGCTTTTCAGGGAGGTCCATGGCCCAGATGGCTGCTACTGTAGACTGAGGGGTAGCCAGTCAACCCGAGTTCTCATGGCCTGGGTTCTGCTTTCCTGAGAGGTTTGAAAACAAGAAAACCCCTCACCAGCACACTTCATGGCTGAAGGGAAATACTGAAGGGAACTGCCCCTGTAGGGGTAAGTACCAGAGGCACCATCTTCTAGTGGGTCCTTATTTGGGCTTTCAGCCAAGGCCATCCTCCTTGGATGCCTCTCTCTTCTGTCACCCTCAGGTCAGCAGCTGGCGCATCTGCCACTCGTGTCCTGAAACATTTTCTTGAACTGTTATGCTCTACTCTGCACCCCTTTTATCAAACAAAAACTTTGGGGGGGTCACAGTTCAGCGGAGAGCCAGCCTCGTAGGCCCATTTACCTTGGTTAAAATGCTTCACGAAGGCATTTTGGCCATCCACTCACATGGGATAAACGTGACCCTGCCGAAAAAACTAAATAAGCTAAAATTAAAAAAAAAAATGCTTCATTCAAAATCAGAGGCTATCCATGTTAGTGCTACCCCCAGATTAGGGCAGAACCCCCTTTTGGCCCTACTGCAGATGCAAAAGGTTGGTGGCTCTAGAAATAGCACATGGAAGGACAAGAGCCCCAGTTTCTTTCTGGCACCTACTTACTGTGTGACGCTAAGCCAACATATCTGTCTCTCTGTCCTTAATCTTTCCCCTCTAAAGGAGGAATTTGTCTATTTCTGTAAGCTATGTATAGAAGAATAAATGACTTTGAGAACCGCTTTCTCTCGTTAAGACCTGGGGCAGGATCTAAGCGTGAATCTCTCTGTGTCTTGGTCCCTGGGACGTTGGCCTCCCTAAGGGAGGGTGGAAGGGGAGGCACTTTTCAGGCATTACTGATTATCACTTCTCTCCCAGGCCCACAGCCCCGGTTGTATCCCACACCCATGCAGCTGTCAGTGAGGGACTGCTTCTCCATCTCTGAGCTCGTCTTTGTTCCTGTCCACTTAAGGGACGCGTATGCGATGTCCCTTGTAGGCTTCCACTATCCTAATCAAATTTCCCTTTTCTGCATGGAAGGCACCCATGGTCGGGACAGTTGAGCCACTTTGCAGGCAGAGTACATGCATCTGGCCAGCTCCTGGGGAGCTATGTAGGGGTGCTGTTTGTATCTGTGCCTGATACACGTTAGGAAGGTGGCCAGCATCATCCGGGCTCACATTCAGAGATGGTGGTGGCAGGGGCCACCTCTACTGCTGCAGAAGCCCTGGCTCTCGGGGCATTTGGAGTCTGATTCGGAAGGCTAATGCCTCCCTTGGAATCAAAATCAGTCTCTCCTGTTTATGTTTCAAATCTCATTTCCTCTTTGGCCTGGAAGCTCTGGTTTTCTCCCCAGAATCAGGTTGCTGGGCGACGGATTGTTGGGTTTCCATGGCCTGAAGTAACTGCTCCAAGATCCTAGAAGTTGTATTAAAACTCTTTAGAAGTAACTGCCTTTCTCCACCTCCCTGTGTCAGTCACCTCTGTGCAGAGTTAAGACAGTGCTGCGGGGAAACAGTATGTTAGCCCCGGGCAGTATCAGCACAGCTCTGCTCCCTGCTGGCCCTTTATCTCCACCTAGGGCAACAGTTGGGGTGCTTACTTGGTCCCTTCTTTTCCTTCCCTTACTGCAGCCATGTGCTTATTTATCCATCTCCCCATCTAGACCCCAGACTCCTGAGGGAAGAGACTGCTGAGTTCAATTCTGGATGTTTTGTTTGGTTTTTGTTTTTGCTTTGTTTTTTTTTGTTGTTGTTGTTGTTTTTGTTTTTGAGACAGGGTTTCTCCATGTAACAGCCCTGGCTGTCTTGGAACTCACTCTGTAGACCAGGTTGGCTTTAAACTCACAGAGATCCTCTTGCCTCTGCTTCCCAAGTGCTGAGATTAAAGGTGTGCACCACCAACGCCCACTCAGCCAGTTCTGGATTCTTAGTACCTGGGGCAGGAGTAGAGGTTGATGGAATGTTTGTTGCCTGAGAGAGCAAAGCTTCGTCAGCGGACACACAATGTCCTTCTCTCTTCCTCCCTCATAGACTTGTTCTGTCTCCCTCATAGATTTACCTGCCTGATACCTCTCCCTTGAGTCAGGTCAGACAAAAATGACAGTCATGCCTATGGGTAGCGCCTTAGAGCCACATGTGGTTGTCACCCCCTGCATCTGGATTTCTTCTCTTCATCTGTGGCACATTTAGACCCCCATCCGTGTCTTCCATAGGCCAATCCCAGACACTGGTGAGGGCTCTTAAAAAAAAATTAGAGCCAGGCAGTGGTGGTACACACCTTTAATCCCAGTACTCGGGAGGCAGATGTAGACAGATCTCTTTGAGTTTGAGACCAGCCTGGTCTACAGAGTGAGTTCCAGATCAGCCAGAGCTATATAGTGAAGCCCTATCTCAAACAAAAAACAAACAAAAAAACAAAAAAAAAAAAACAACCAAACAGAAATTTTCCTACCATTGTAAGCTCTCAAATTTGAAAAGAAGGCAGTATAGTCTCCTGAGAGAGAACAGAGACAAGGAGGAGGTTAACATGCTTAACGCTTCAGACCATGGTCAATAGAATTGTAGTTGTATTGTAAGGATTGACCTAATACTACCTTGTTGTCAAAATGTCATTTTGTACGATGGGGCAGCATGGCCATTACACAGCCTAGAGAAGCCCTAGGAGAGCTATTGGTTTTGATCCTAGCTATATGATGATGCATGTTGTTTCAAAAACCCTTTGGAATAAATGTCATGATTTGGATGAAGAAGTAGCACCCATTATAGTCCACTCCCTGACCATTACTTTTAGAATCCTCCAGACACTGAGAGTCATCCCAGACCGCCTGTGGCAATGTCTTGGGTGTCTTGCCTCAGAAGCCAGGAGGAGGTGACCAGACGAGGTGACCAGACGTCAGAACTGTCAAAAGCCTGTAGTGCTGGAAAGGTCCTTCCATCTCTCCTGATACACTTTCCCAAATACCTGAGTCTCCCACCTCCTCTTCTCCCCCACATTCATGAAGCCGGTGGGCTAGGGAGGCTTCAATAAATGAAGCAATCAGATTCTTGTTTTGTTTTTGAGACAGGCTGGCTCAAACTCACTATGTAGTCAAGTCTGATTTTGAACTTCTGATCCTCCTGCCTCTACCTCCTGAGTGCTGAGATTATAGACAAATTTGTACCACTGAGTCTAGCTTCTTTCTGATTTTTTTCTTTTCTTTTCTTTTTTGAGACATGGTTTCTCTATACAGTCTTGGAGGCTATCCTGGATATCTTTTTTTCTCTCTTCTCTCTGTCTCTGTTTCTCTGTGTGTGTGTATCTGTCTGTCTGTCTGTCTCTCTCTCTGTGTGAGTACCTCAGGTATCTGTCTTCACCTTGTTTAAGACAGGGTCTCTTATGCTGCCTATGCTAGGGTAGCTGGCCTTAGAGCCTCTAGGATTCCCTTGTCCCTGCCCCCCATCTCACAATAGGAGTACTGAGATTGTAGTCACTGTGCCACTAAGTCCAGCTTTTCACATGGGTCTGGGGATTTGAACTCACGTCTTTATTCTGGGACTAGAAGTCCTTTGCTCACTGAGTCATCTCTCTAGCTGCTCTTTCTGATTTTGTGAGACAGGCCTCAAACTTACAGAGATCTCCTTGCCTCAGCCTCCTGAGTGCTGGGATTACAGGCATGAGTCACCATGCCTACCTCCAGATTCTTTTTTAAAAACAATAGAAATGCCAGATTATTGAATTCCTGTAATCCTATAACTCAGGAAACTGAAGAAGCAGGAGGATCTTAAATTCAAGGCCAGAATAGACTATTCTGAATTCAAGATCAGCCTGCCCTGCTACCAGGCGAATTCCAGGCAAGCCCGAAGGACGGGCACATAGTAAGACCTCGTCACTAAAGAACAAATAAGCTTCAAACCACATAAATGGAGATAAGAGCCATCACATCGAGTACACTTTCCTACCTCCCCTAGAAACTTTGATGGTCTTATATTGTCAGCAGCTTTTAAAAGGAATTTTAAAAATGTAAAATTCTTCTCGTAGTTTTAGTAACCGACTGTCAGACTATGAATTAGGCTGGTCCTTCTAGGACCTTGAGTTTGGATTGGGGTGGGAGACTTCACTGTGGAGCTCAGGCTGCCCTAGAACTCACAGCAGTCCTCTTGCCTCAGCTTTCTGAGTTTGGGGATTCCAGGCATGCATTACTATGTCCAGCAACCACTGAGTTTGAACAGTTGTACTATGGGAAGCTCTGGTGGACTTCCCTTCCTCATGCGTTCCCTGGAAGTACAAAAGCAGCCATGATCTGAGGAAGACACCAAAGGGTCAGCCACAGACATAATGAAGGAAGAGCCCTGCAGACTCCTCCATTCCGTCAAGGTAACATCATCCAGTTCAGAAGGAGCAAGCCAAGAGCCCGTGCCACACAGACAGTTGCCCCCTCAGAACTCCAAGATCCGCTGTTCTGGGATGACCAGCGTGTGGGGGTCTTGGGAAGTGAGGGGTGGGCTCTGCTGTGGTCTGGGAGGCTGTGATTTCCTCCATTCCACCCAGAAATAGGATAGAAAATCTGAGAAACAAAGGAGAGACTCCTTCCTGTTTCCTCTAAATAGGGTTGGAGTGACTGCTTTTGCTAAGGATTGAATCTGGGACCTCGGCTCAGGGAAAGATTTGGATTTCCACGCAGTGCAACGGCTGTCTTCTACGGTCACCCTCAGAAGAGGGGCAGAGACGCTAACGACGTGGCCGTTGAAATCACACACACACACACACACACACACACACACACACACACACACACAACTGTCTGCAGACTGGATTAGGAAATGTGGAGCCACCAGGCAAGGCCCGTGCTTTCTCTTGGAGGGTTCTCTGGTAGGCCCTGCTTCTTCATGCCATGTCTTCCCCTTTCAGGGTGTACTTAGAGATCCCTCTGAATGTTCCCCTAGGCCTTGCTGGTACCCTGTTATTTTCTCATGCTATCTTTTCCTCCTCCCTTTGCTCTGCCTACTTTGGAGTTTGTCGGCTGCTCCCCAAGATAGCCGAGGGCAGCTGTTCTTCCTGCCTGATGATAGGCCACTGTAAGCGCATGCATGGGCCCAGGGTGCGGAGATAAGAGGGCGGCCAGCCCTGTGGATGAGGTCCTAAGGCTCTGAGGACTAGAATAAGTTCCCATCCCATTTCAGCCTCACGACCTGAATGAACTAGGCAATGTCACCTGAATGCCGTGAACCTCAGCTCTGTAAAATGGAGACACTGGTGCCCTAACGGCTGGGATGAGATAGCATGTGTTAGTGTAGTCTGGAGCTGGCAGAATGGCTCAGCAGATGAAAGTCACTTTCTCTAAATTTGGTGACCTGAGTTCAGTCCAGAACATGGAAGGAGTGAGCCAACTTTTTTTTTTAATTAATTAATTTATTTATTTATTGTTAAAAGCAAAATTTACATTTACTCCCCTTGTTCCCGGCCCTCCCGCTCCCCCACTAACCCACCGTCCTCCCCCTGCTTCCTTAAGATGGTGCAGGATACCCTGTCCTATGGGGAGATATTTCTTATATATGGTTTTAAAAATCAAACAGTCTTATGATTTGAAACATTTTAGTCTAATAATTAGAGATTTTTGTGACATCCTTATATCTGGTCAAGTGTATATAACCTCACAGAAAAAGCTTAGCCTAATGATATTCTTCTCCTGTTTTGGGTCATGTCATAGAATTAAATTCTATTTTTAATTTAACTTTTACTTCACTCAAAAAAGAAAAGTGGGTACCATTAATCCAATATTAGCTTTGGGTTCACACTTCAATACCATTTCATCCAAATTTAGTTGCACCTTCCTCTTTAAAATATTTGTTTATAGAAAATAAAAAGTAACTATAAAATGCTAATGGGTGTATTATGATCTACAGACATTAAGATAATTAATTCCTTTCTAGTTTAGACTTAATGGAGAACAAATGATCCTCAAAAAAAAATCTATTTTAAGAAAATTTCAAGTATGGCAAATTACTATTAAAAACTTTTAAGCTATGTGATTTAAAACATTTNGCTTCCTTAAGATGGTGCAGGATACCCTGTCCTATGGGGAGCCCAAGGCCCTCCCCCCTCCATCTCAGTCTAAGAAGATGTGCATTCATATAGAATAGTGAGCCAACTTTTTAAAAGTTGGCCTCCAGTCTCCATATGTACACCGTGGCATGAACATGCATGTATGGACACACACGCAAACAAATAGGTGAATAAATAAACGTAAAAAAATAAATGAAGTTTAGTCTGGTGCTAGCTCTTGGCACTCACAGAAGGGAAGGTACTACTACTGTCCTTGGAAGCGGCTCCTAGGAGTCCCCTGCTGGAGGTGGGCTTAGGTGGGAGGCCCTAAGGTAAGCCTCCTTCAGGGAGGAAGATGGGAATGAGTCAGCCTCGAACTTAAAACTGGTTTGCTCACAGTCCCACCATCAGCCATAGAAAGATGATAATTAATGATACTAATATTTGGTAATGATTAATATTTTCTGTTTTACAAAAGCTCCATGCATGTGTAGTGTCTAGGAACAGGGCCCTGCTCTTATCTCCCAGGGCCGCCTCAGGGTTTGGCAAGTCACCAGTTACCAGGTTGCCTGTAGGCTTTGATACTGAGCTTGGGAACCTGTGTTCAGTGCCTCAGCCTGGGGTCGTGAACAGAAGGGGCTAGAACAAGTCTTTTTTTCCTTACATATATCCAATCATGGGAGTCTTTTCCTAATTTGCAAAAGAAGGCAAAATAGTGGGGAGAATTTTTCTGTTTCCTGTTTTCTTTTTGTAAAGAAAAGGTCAGTCCTTAGCTGTTAATCCTCTAGTCAGCACTGGAGAAGAGGCCCAGTGACAATACTGTAATGGAAGCAAGGACACTCTTTATGCAGAGTACTGCCTGTGTTGTTTTATGACATACAGAGACATATATTTAATGGTGTATTATGTTAGTAAAAGTGTTTCTATCATAGAAATTAGTGTCCTATGCTTCCTCAGAATACAACACTATCTATATAATATTCCTGTCAAAAATGTGTAATTTACCAGGTGTGGTAGCACCTGTAATAAATGCCTGTATTCTCAGCACTTGGGAGGCCAGGGAAGAAGTGGAGGGGGCATAAGCAGCAACAGTAGTTCAAGGTCATCCTCGGTGCGTGGTGAGTTTGAGGCCAGCATTGACAACAAGACCCTGTATTAAAATGTTACCCAGCTTTCCTTCTAGCCTGTCTCCAGCTTTTACTAGGAATCCCCAGTGATGACACTGGCCTGGGGTGCAGATCAGTACCTCAACCCACATCAGTGACGCTTCTTCTGACAGTCGATGGGAATTAACACAGAGACCCACAGCTGGACCATGTGCAGACAGCGAGGGGCTGAAGCACTGGGTTCTAAATGGGATACTATCCTCCCCCCAAGACTCACGGATCTATGCAAAAGAGGAGGCAGAAAGACTAACAGAGGACTCCAAGGAAACAGTGTCTTCAGGACACAGCGGGCTGATATATATGAACTCCCAGAGACTGGCGGCATGCATAAGACCTGTACAGGTTCCAATCATACGTGGTCCCAGCACGAAGAGGGTGAAGTGGATATTGGGTCCCTCCCCTAACAGGAAAATTATCTGCAACTGATACCCACTGGTAAAGGAAACCAGTGTTCTCCAGTGGAATCTCACTGGGTATATGAACCACACTTCAGGACAGGCCCCGTGCCCAGGTGCAGCCGACCAACACAAAACTAATCCAGTGCTATTTTTGTGGACGTTTTGTTTTTGCTTGTTGGTCTTTTGCTTGTTTTGACTTTTGGTTTTGTGGGGGTTTTTGTTGTTATTTCTTGAGTTTCTTGGGGTTTTTTTGAAATGGGGAGAGAGAGAGAACATAAAGTTGGGTGAAAGGAATTTGGGGAGAGGAAAACATGATCAAAATACGTTATATGAAAAAATTTTAGTAGAAGATGCTACCCCAAAAACCTAAGTTTTAAAAATTTAAGATTTTTTTTTTGGCTTTTCAAGAAGGCTTCCATGTGTAGCTTTGGAGCCTGTCCTGGAACTCACTCTGTAGACCAGGCTGGCCTCGAATTCACAGCGATCCACCTGCCTCTGCCTCCCAAGTGCTGGATTAGTGTGTGCCACCACCCGGTGAGTTGGTTCTTATTTAAATAATTTTCTGCCTTTACTTTTCCTTATTTCATGTGTCTGTGTATGTCTCAGTGTGGGTATTTATGTGCCACAGCACATGTATGGAAATCAAAGAACAGCTTGCTAGAGTTGGCTCACCTTCTACCATGTGGGTCCCAGGACTTGAACTCAGGTCTTTAGGCTTGTTGGCAAGCTCCTTTACTCACTGACCCAATTCACCAGCCCTTATTTAAAAAGGCTTTTTAAGAACAGCTTTTCCATGCTAACAACATGGAAAAGCATGCTGTATCTGTTGCAATCAATGCTGTCATGCTCTGGACTTCAATCAGGCTCCCTTAGTCTCTCCTACCTCTCTCTTCCAGAATACTGCATTACATTTGGTTGCCATGTTTTCTTCTTCTTGGCTGTGACCATTCCTCAAACTTGTTTTTGATAGCATTGAAGGTTGTTGAGGGTCTTTTTGTAGTATTTTGTAGACACCTCTTTATTAGAACTGCCTGATACCTTGCTCATGGTGTCCCTGGGGTTGTGGGTTTTAAGGGAGAAGACCACAGTGGCAAAGTAATGTTTTCCTCACTTTGTATTATCTCAGTGATTCATCGCCATCATCCCTCTTGCTGCTGACCTTGACCGAGAGTCTGAGGTTCTGTGGCTTCCATGATGTGTAATTGCTTGTTCCTCTTCTGTGCTGTGGTCTTTGGGGAAAGACTATGCACAGTGCACACTTAGCAGCAAGGAGCTATGTTCTACTTCTTTGATACCTACGTTTATTAGCTATTGTCTATTTACTACGTCCTTTATTTGTGTCAATAAAGATGCACAAGTAATCTATTTTATACTATGGATCATGATACAATTAGTTTTTATTTTATTTTTAAATTATGTGTATGTGTGTATGGCTGTGTGTGGGTATGTGCGTGTGAGGGTAAATGTCTGACGAGAACAGAGGAGGTTTCAGATCCCCTGGAACTGAATTACAGGCAGTTGTGAGTCACCCAGTGTGGTTACTGGGAACCAAACCTAGGTCCTCTCTTCAGGCCCCATCTTATTTATTTTGATGCTTAAGTTTTTCTAGCTTTGGCCTTTGGTAGCTCATTCACTTGGTGCCTGTGTCTCACCAATATGAAAATTTTGACTGTGTGGTGTGTATGTGTGCGCGCACGTGGTGTGTCTCTGTGTGAGTGCCCATGTGGAGGCCAAAGGAAGACACTGTTTTCCTCTACCATTCTCTGCCAGTTTCCTTGATATAGGGCCTCCCATTGAATGTGAAACTCTCCACTTCGACACAGCTGGGCAGATCAACAAGTTCTCCAGTTACAGGCACACTTAGCCATATGCAGCTTTTTTTTTTAATATTTATTTACTTATTATGTATACAATATTCTGTCTCTGTGTATGCTGCAGGCCAGAAGAGGGCACCAGACCCCATTACAGAGCCACCATGTGGTTGCTGGGAATTGAACTCAGGACCTTTGGAAGAGCAGGCAATGCTCTTAACCTCTGAGCCATCTCGCCAGCTCCCATACCCAGCTTTTACGTGATGCTGGGATCTGAACCCAGGTCTTCATGCTTGCATGACAAATCCTCTTAGTCACTGAACCATCTCCCCTGCCCCAGTTTTATGGCTGAATACTTTCTTACTTTCTGCTCCAACCTGTTCCAGGCCCATCATAATACATTTCTGCTCTGGTCCTAAACTAGCCCTTCCTCACTGAAGCCCAGGGATGACCATTTTCATTCCAAGGTGATAACTCACTGTATATAAGAATATGAATATATATATATGTACATGGTGCATACGAATTATTTTATATCATTTGACTGGAAGCTTTTCAGGAATATAAATTTGCATAAAAACTAGACTCAGCTATTTTGAAAATGGTACCTAGCTTTTAAAAGTTTCTAGCCAGGCTTCATTCTGTCCATTATCTGAAAACCCACTCTAAGAAGGGCAGTGACTTTATCTCTGTCCTCATGAAGGAAGTCATTATTATGGAGATTTTGTAGCAAAGACTGATACCCTAGAAAGATTACTAGAATGAGATAGGGAAATTGCACTGGGTTCAGACATTGCCACAGCATCCGTATGCACTTGACCAAATGTCCCTTCTGCTCTTTAGCTTCCTCTGTATTTAGGGGTGAGTGTAAGGGTCCGATTCTGAAGTTCTGTTCAGCTTTAAAATTTGATGCTGTTAATATCGGCAATGCTCATCTTGCCATGGCAGCAGTTTTGAGGGATCCGGGGTGGGAAGTGAAGGCAAGAACAGAGATGTGGAAGTTAAAACTGTGAGGTGCAGGTCTGGAGAGCTCCAAGGAAGGGCATCCTTAGTGATCCCGTGAACTGCTAATAATAGTCAAGCCTCAGTCTTGATGTTAATGTAACCTAGCTTCAACTTCACATCCTGGTCGGTTGCACTTTAGACTTCACCTGGAACTCTTCCACAACTATGCTTGCCCGGTCCTCCTCGCCAGAGATTGTAAACTATTTGCAGTTGGGACATTAAGAATTGAAGTATCTCTTCCACTCCCAGGTGCTCAGGTGACTCTATGGCAGGTGGAGTTGAGAGCCATCGCTCTAAGTTATAGATGCTCTTGTTTTCTCTCCAGGATAACACACAGATTGTAGGTCCTCACAGTACCTTATACTAGCAGCTGATTGGTTGGATTTGAACAGTGTATTGGATACTGTCTCCCCAAACTTAATGTTTAAAATAACACAGATGTGATCTTTCGCATTTCTAGAGGTCCAAAATCCAAAACCACCTTCCTTGGGCTATCATCAAGTGTCAGCAGTGACATGCTCCTTCCTGTGTTCTCTGCAACAGATGACCTTTTCCTGCTCCAGCATCTGAGGCTGCCTACATCCATGGCACCGCATCTGTGATTGGAGTGATGCGGTCCATGGTACCTCCACTGCTCTACCTCTCTCTCTGAACCTGACCCTCTTCCTTTCTTCTGATAAGGTCTGCTTGTGATCATATTGGGCCCTGGGGGGTAATCTCTCAATCTCTAAACCTTAAATCACATTTGCAAAATGTCTCTTTGGCTATGTAAGATGATATACTCATAGAATTAGGACATTACTGTCTTTGGGGGACACTAGTCTACTTACTCTAGTGGACAGAGCTACTGTTAGAATTACAGGCCCATGGAGAGAGTCAAGTTGCCCTGATATGTTGCCTCTTTTCCCTCCCTCCCTTTCTTCTGTTCCTCCTCTCCCCTCTCTTGTTGAAATAAGGTCTTATGTAGCCCATTCTGGCTTCCAACTCACAACATAGCCAAGGCTGGCCTTGAACTTCTGATTCTCCTGGTTCTCCCTTCAGAGCACTGGGATTACAGCTGTGCACCATCACACCTGCTGATTGGATCCCTGTACAAAGTTATCCAGTCTAGAACATTTTAGCATGCAAGGAGTCTGGGAGCAACAGAAACACAGAATAAAAGCAATAGATACTTGTTTTTAATTCAGTCCATAGTAAAATGATACTCAGAACTGCAGTTGTGTGTAGTGACGAGGGAATTGCATGCTGTACTGGCTAGCTGTGTGTGTCACCCTAACACAAGCTGGAGTCATTAGAGAAAAGGAGCCTCAGCTGAGGAAATGAGATCCAGCTGGAAGGTATTTTCCCATTTAGTGACCATTGAGGGAGGACCCAACCCATGATGGGTGGCGCCATCCCTGGGCAGGTGGTCCTGGGTTCTATAAGAAGGTGGGCTGAGCAGGCCAGGGGAAGAAAGTCAGTAAGCAGCTCCCCTCCGTGGCCTCTGCATCAGCTCCTGCCTCCAGATCCTGCCCTGTTTTGATCCCCTGTCCTGACGGAAGCCTAATAAACCTTTTCTTGCTCTTTGGCCGTCGTGTTTCGTCCCAGCAATAGAAACCCTAACTAAAGACACACGTGTGTGTGTGGAGGGCGGGGGATGGTTTGTGGCGTAAGTTCCAGGTACAGCACAGCAAGTGTCTCTGCCTGTTGAGCTATCTTGCCGGCCCAGGTGTGCTAAGTTTTAAGGGACAGAGACATTTACTCATACTGTCAAAGGGCTCTTCCATACCTGGAGGTGACTGACATATGGTTTTCCTACCTCCCCCATGTTTCCTAAGCCTGGCCATGCTATAGGAAGAGTCCTCTAGCACTTCCAGCCCCACATTCGGCTCTGTAAGCTGTCCTGTTTATTCTGGGCAGAATATGAAGGCTGATAATATATGGAGCCAAGTTTAAGGAAGGGCCAGATTTCGGTTGTGTGTGTGTGTGTGTGTGTGTGTGTGTGTGTGTATGCACAAACACAAATTTGGAGGCCAGTTGATAATGCTGGGCATGAGTCAGAGGAAGAGCCAGATGAAGGAGCAAGGAGAAAGGATTCACAAAAAAAGCGTTCCAGAAACTTAATTTTAATCCAGGATTAGCCATTAACTCACTAAAAAATAAAGAATTTTCAGAAATAAGTGCCAAATGAAAACATACCTTTTTTGCAGAGGACTAGCTTGACCCTATTACCTGTCCTGGGGCCCAGCTCCCTTCTTTCATGGAAGACCCCTCCAAATGGCTCTTTCCAGCTGATTCTTGTCTTGCAGGATGTGGGGTCTAACTGCCATACCCTTCCTTACCGAGCTGGTCAAGTTCCTGCTACTAAGAACTCTCTCTGCCAGAGCTTGGCCTCATCTATTGCCATGGTGACAGTCAGCTGCTGCTTAGCACCAGCCTGGAAACTGGGCTTGAAGCTGAGCAGGGAGCTGGAGCTACCAAGCACTCTTGGAGGTCCAGGGATTAAAAGCCTCTGGGGACCTTTAATGGGTTTGCTCTCACAGGGAGGAGCCATGACATTTGTCAGGCCTGGGTTGTATTCTTCCACACTGGCACCAGAGTCTATAAAGTTCCTTTCCCTGGTAGTACCAGGAATCACACACACTCCTGCCTTTTGTGTCTGCATGCATTTTATCCTTGGCTTCCAAGGGAGTTGGAGAGCTAGAGCCCGCATCTATCTGCCTGGAAGCCCTGCCTTTTGATGTAGGTGGGTTAGAATTCAGAATCGCACAATCCCTGTGTGATCACATTGGTGATGGATATTTAATGTCGGAAATTGTGTTAGGTGCTTTCCAAACATTATTTTATTTAACTCTTACAAAAATATTTTTTTTTCTGGACTGGCAGCCTGAGTCAGCGGGTATAGCTCAGTGCCAAGCCTGACAACCCGAGTTCCCTGGAAGGAAAGAATCAGCTCCTGCAAGCTGTCTTCTTACCTTCGTGTGTATGCTGTGGCATGAGCCCATAACCATTAAAAATTAGCTTATTTTTATTTATGCGTATGGGCATTTTGTGTACATGTATGTAAGTTGCCCTCAGAAGCCAGAGAAAGGGACTAGATTACCTGAAACTGGGGTTACAGGTGTTTATGAGCCGTTGTGTGGGTGTTGGGAACTTAACCCAGGTCCTCTGCAAGAGCAAGTGCTCTTAACCATTGAGATATTTCTCCGGCCCCTAAACATTTTTTAAGATATAAGAAATACAAGTTCAATGGGGCATAGTGGCTCATACCTTTAATCCCAGCACCTGGGAGACAGGCGGGCAGATCTCTTAAGTTTGAGGACAGTCTGGTCTACAGAGTAAGTACCATTATAGCCAGGGCTACATGGAGAAACCTTTCCTGGGGGTGGTGAGAGAAGAAACAAAAAAAGAAATATGAGTATACATTTTTTAAAGTTTTGGCTGGAGAGATGGCTCAGTGGTTAAGAATGCTGATTGCTGTAACTCAGAGGACACCCACACTAAGCATTTCACAGACACCTGTAATCCTAGTGCCAAGGAATCCAAGGATCACCTACGCCGTCTTCTGGCTTCAGTGCACATCCACACAGACGCATGCACAGATACAAAAATAAAATAGTTTTTTCCTTTGAGAGAGGCTCTTGCACTGGAGCCCAGGCTGACCTCAAACTCTTTTTTTGTTTGTTTGTTTGTTTGTTTTGTTTTGTTTTTCGAGACAGGGTTTCTCTGCAGCTTTTGGAGTCAGTCTTGGAACTAGCTCTTGTAGACCAGGCTGGTCTTGAACTCACAGAGATCCGCCTGCCTCTGTCTCCTGAGTGCTGGGATTAAAGGCGTGTGCCACCACCGCCCGGCTCAAACTCTTAATTCTCCATTTCAGCTTCGTAAATGCTGAGATTAACTGCCATAAACCATCACACCTGGCTCTTTGTCCTTAATTCCAGCTTCACATGCAGAAATCAACTGAGACGGGGGCTGGAGAGATGGCTCAGAGGGTAAGAGCACTGGCTCCTCGTCCGTAGGTCCTGAGTTCAATTCCCAGCAACCACACGGTAGTTCATTACTGTTATAATAAGGTATAGTGTCCTCTTATGGCCTGCAGGTGTACATGCAGGTAATTACTGGGTAGATAATAAATAAATCTTTAAAAAAAAAAAAGAAATCAACTGAGACTCAGAAATTTGTCCTAAATAGGGTTAAATATCTGAATCTCTCAGAAGACCACAATTGTGTGTGTGTGTGTGTTTATGCACGCGCGCGCGCGCACGTGTGAGGTTTTGATGCTTGTGATTGAACCCAGGCCTTGTGCTGTAGTACTGAGTTATACCCCCCAAGCCTGTCTAGAAGCTTGTGTTTCTAATCACTGTTCCATTCTATATGAAACTTGTACTATCTTAATTTCTGCACCTGTGAAATGGGGACACTCTTTGTCTCACGAGATGGTTGTGTCACAGGGAATGAGGAGCCGGTACTGGGGATTTCTCATGGAGGTAAAGCAGCATTCGCGTTGTCTCTGGGGGCAGGTAGGGATATTGCACCCGGACCCCGGGAGAGCTGTTCTCCCTGCCCTCCTAGCAGGATTTTCATTGTGTCCAGAGCTCTCTCAATTCCAGTCTCAATCTGACTCCTTGCCTGTTCCCACAGGTCATTTCCATGGTCATGGTGGCTGTGG
Organism: Dicrostonyx torquatus; assembly: GCA_028555095.1. Classification (NCBI taxonomy): domain Eukaryota; kingdom Metazoa; phylum Chordata; class Mammalia; order Rodentia; family Cricetidae; genus Dicrostonyx; species Dicrostonyx torquatus. Next base: position 5,026,386 of record JAQHUG010000069.1, on the reverse strand, counting down.
GTGTTTATGCCAGGCTGATGAAGCACGCAGGTGGGTTCCAGGTCTCCCTCTGCCTCTCACACTCTCACTGTGCCCTTGTTTGCTTCCGCCCTGGCCCTGGGCTGAGGGTAGAAGAGCGGCTCCCTGAACCCAGTCTTACTGGGTCACTTTGGACTGGCGGTTCACTTGGGCGTACCTGAGCCCCCGTCCCTCTCCCAAGATCTGCCTACCCGTGAGCCTAAGTCCTGGAGAGAAGCTGAGCCGGTGGAAGCAGAGAGCAGTCAAGGACTTTGCCCTCCCTAGCTAGCTTACCCTGAAGTGACTCTAACTGGATTCCTTTGCGGAATCTCTCTGCGGAATCTCTAGGAATCCACCCAGTCGTGAGCCCAATGTCATTCTAATTCATCTCTGGAGTGGCAGTGCCCCGCCCCCACCCCGCGCCCCGCCGTGAGCCTGTTTCCCTGTTCCTGCAGTTACACGCCAGGACTTCTCCACACGCTTTCTGTTCTTCCCGTGGGAAGGTCTTGCTTTCCCATAATTATCACCAGGCCAGGAGACTCCTAGTGCAGGAAGAACAGTGTGGGTACACCCCTCCCATCCCATCTATTCCTGGGAGCCCCTCGGAGGGCACTGGGCTCCAGCTGAGGGTCAGCCTCTCTCCCAGAAGCAGCCTTGGCTTGTCTGGCGGTGGACCCTGCCATCCTGCTGATCGTGGTGGGTGTCCTTATGTTCCTCCTCACCTTCTGTGGCTGTATCGGATCCCTTCGAGAGAATATCTGCCTTCTGCAGACGGTGAGTGCTCAAAGGTTCCACAGAAGGGCCTCGCTTTCCTCTCCCTGTGCCTTCTGAACCGCTAGGCCACACTGTAGACACTCTATTTCGTTCTGTCGCGTGCTACCTTCTAAGTGCTGGCCGCTGCTCACCGCAGAGTGCTCTGGGTGGCCACCTCTGCATTGTCCTAGAGGCAGTAGTCGTTGCCATGCTGGGGGCGGGGGTGTGAAGAAGAGCTTAGCTGTCTCTCAGTACTCTGCTTGGCCCTGGAAAGGGCTGTTTCCCTGAGCAGTGACAACTGTCTCTTGTCTTGCCTGTGTGCCACAGTTCTCCCTCTGCCTCACCATCGTGTTCCTGCTGCAGCTGGCTGCTGGCATCCTGGGTTTCGTCTTCTCAGACAAGGTAACACTGGAGCCTAGAGGCCTCTTCAGTACCAGAGGGAGGAAGGGGAAGTTCCTACTCCTGACTAATTAGCCACAGCACTTTTTCCCCTGGGAAGTACCAGCCTTTGAAAGGTTCCCCTTAGGGATGAATAAATGGCCTTTAACATCAATCTGTTTAAAGAGAATCTCGTGATTGTAAGGCGTTTTCCTTTGACAATCTGAGATGCCATTAGAGAAAAAAATTCTGTAACCATGAGAAACATTAAATAACCTGCAAACATGAATGGTAAATGACCGAATAGAGCTGTGATCAGGACCACAGACTTGAAGAGATTCTTAATAAAAAACTGTTTATTGAGCTAGATGCGTAGGCAGAGGGAAGGCAAAGCCTGTTCTGAACCCTGTTTCCCACATTTGGAGGTGGGCTGTCCTGAGGCAACAGTCCTAATTAAGAAGCAGCCTTTCCTTTAATCCTAGCACTGGGAAGCCAGAAGCAGGGGGATCTCCATGAGTTTGAGGCCAGCATTGCCTATTTAGTGAGTTCCAGGCTAGCTGGGGCTAACATAGTGAGAAATCTGTCTTTTAAGATAAAGGAAGAAAAAACATAGCCAGGTGTGGTAGTGCACTCTTTTAGTCCCAGCACTTAGGAGGCAGAGGCAGGTGGATGACTGTAAGTTTGAGGACAACCTGGTCTGCATAGTGCATTCCAGGACAGCCTGAGCTACCTAATGAGACCCTGTCTCAAACAAAATTTAAAAATGGAGTGGCTGGGGGCAGGGAGAACCAGAATCCCTTTCTCAACTGACAGATAGTTAGCAAGAATAAAGTTCAAGGCTATGAGATAAAATCACAGGAAAAGAAGCCAGGTGTGGTGGCGCACACCCTTAATCCCAGTGTTCCAAAGGCAGGTAGATCTCTGAGTTCCAGGCCAGCCTGGTCTACAGTGAGTTCTAGGACATCCAGGGGTACATAGAGAAACCCTGTCTCAACACACAAATACACAAAATCCATAGGAAAAGTAGTTGAGCAGAAAGAGACCATGATACAAAATTGTGAAACTGAGCGGTCCTGAGCTGATCTGTAGCTGAAAGCCCTTCCTTCTGCCTTAGTGAAGTAGATGCATCAAGTCTAAGGAGATGCAGTTTTCTTGTGTCCACTAGGGGTCAGTGTCTCCACACAGTAAGCCCTTTTCATCTAAAAACAACACAAAATGCATTTCTTCATCAGGTCAATATGTTGAGGACTTGATATGCAGAGGTAGACAAACACTGCATTATTTTGAAAGCTAGTTCTTAGAAGCAGTGACGTCAGGATCAATGTTTCTCTTGCCCACCTGAGCCCCAGAGTGGATGGGCCTTGAAAACCAACCGTCTTCCCTTGGTAGGTCGGATTTCAAGGCTGACTCAGATTAAAGATGATCTGAGGGGATATGACCGTGACCTTTGGTAGCTGCCCTAATTTTGTACTTTAGTCTGTGATTCGCCCCTGCTCTTGGGGGAACTTGGTGACTGCCTCGTCACTAATACCGCTTTAGTGACCCAGGCCCCTAAATTATGCTTTCCTGTTTTGGTGTTAAGGAGCAAAGAGCATGAGTTTTATCTCTCCCTCTTCATCCTGTATGAATAAGGATTGGAAGCTTAGGATGGCCTCAGTCACCAAAGCTCGCAGGGCTTCTCATTAAATTTATAAGGTCTTTGAAGGGTAAAGTACAAAATGCATTTGTGACAGAATGAGGCTCACTGGTGAGTTAATGGCCTGCAGGATGTGATAGAAACATCCAGTATGTAAAAAAGGAGGCCAGAATGGGAGACAGTGGCAACGACTAGGTTTGTGGGAAAGATGGGAGCTGGTGCTCAGGTAGGGACTTAGGGTAGTGGCTGTCAGCATATACCCAGAATGGGATGGGAGAGCACCAAGCCTGTACTGATCTGCTGGGGCATGGCATAAGACTGGGAAGGACTACCCTGGCCCACTGACCACACTGTAGTATGTATGTACGGTGGGTGCCCTTCTGCCCCTACAAATTGTGCTGTAAACAGAGAGAAATCTGAAAAGGAGAGCAAAAAGACAGAACAGTGGTTATATAAATTACTTTTCTGTTGCTGTGATAAGATACCCCGACCAAGGCAACTTAGAGAAGAGTTTATTGGGCTTACAGATCCAGAGGGATAAGTCTGCCATGGCAAGGGAAGACATGGCAGCAAGCAACAGCATGGTGACAGAGGTAGGATGCTGAGGACTCACATCTTGACCCACAAGGAGGGAAGAGAGTGCAGTGGGAATGGTGCAAGGCTTTTAAACTTCAAAGCCCACCCCCAGTGATACACTTCCTTCAACAAAGCCACACCTCCCACATCTCCCAAAACAGTACCACCAAGGAGAGACTGATATTCAAACATCTGAGACTAGGGGGCATATTCAAACTACCTCAGATGCCCGTCTGTGTTTGCTGTTATTTCTGAGGGAATTAATAAATTATGGATTATTCTTGTGTCCTGATTTCTTCACTGTGTATCTGGCAGGCTCGGGGAAAAGTGAGCGAATTAATCAACAATGCTATTGTGCATTATCGAGATGACCTGGACCTGCAGAACCTCATTGACTTTGGCCAGAAGAAGGTACCAGCCAAGCATAGTATGGTCATCCCATGTCCTGGGGGGTAGGGGCTAAAAGTTATGGTTGTTCAAGAAATGTCTCACTCTGTAAGCCTGTGGACTTCTTTTACTTGCGAAGTAATATTTTCTGGGACAGACTTTGTGGGAGAAACAGATACTGTTAAGAGTATAATGGTGCATATAATTTGCATAATCTGCTTATGTAAAGAAAAGGACAGGAAAGACTCTGTGTTCTTATTTGCAAAAGGATTCTGGAAGAATTTTTAAGAATCATTGTAAGGGGTTTCCTGTAGGGGAATGATGAACTATATATTTTATTACATACTACATTAAAAATTGTGAGCTGGGTGTTGGTGGCGCACGCCTTTAATCCCAGCACTCGGCAGGTGGATCTCTTTGAGTTCGAGGTCAGCCTGGTCTACAAGAGCAAGTTCCAGGACATGCTCCAAAGCTACAGAGAAACCCTGTCTCGAAAAACCAAAAAAAAAAAAAAAAAAGTGGCCAAATATACACAACCAAAAACAGCATTTTTGTTTGTTTGTTTTTCTTGTTTTTGTGAAACTAGGAGTAGAACTCAAAGCCTTGAACATCATGGGCAAATACTATAACACTGGGCTGTGCCCACAAACCAGAATTTACCATTTTAAGTATTAAAACTATTTACATTAGCTGGACGTGTTGACGAAACTTGTAATCCTCCCTGCTTGGAAGGCTAAAACAGAAGAATCAAGAACTCGAGGCCTAGCCGGGTGGTGGTGGCACACGCCTTTAATCCCAGCATTCGGGAGGCAGAGGCAGGTGGATCTTTGTGAGTTCGAGACCAGCCTGGTCTATAAGAGCTAGTTCCAGCGCAGGCTCCAACGCCACAGAGAAACCCTATTTCGAAAAACCAAAAAAAAAAAAAAAGAACTGAGGCCTTTCTGGGCTGTCATGTGAGTTCAAGGACAGCCTGAGTAACTTGTGAGACCCTGGGGTTGTAGCCCAGTAGTAGATCACCTGGTGTGAGTCAGGCCTCAGGTTCAATCTCCAGTATAGGAGGGAGAAAATCACATTGTATGTACCCATCACTACCATTTACTAGCAGAACTTTCCCGTCTTTGTCTGTATGGCAGTGCACACCATCCCTTGTGCTAGGGAAATGAGAGTTCAAAGCCAGACTTGGCTACATACTACGTTCCCGGCCAGCCTGGCTGCAGGAACCCTCATCTCAACAACAAAACGAAACTCTTCAGGCTGGCCAGATGGCTGAGAGGGTAAAAGCTGACTGACAACCTGAGTCTGGTGCTAGGGATCCGCAGTGGAAGGAGAGCGCTAACTCCCAAACGTTGTCATCAGGCCTTCACATATGCACTACACACACACACAAACACACACACACACACACACACACACACACACGAACACACGTGAACAATTTAAAAACTAAACCCATTTTATTTTTCCCTACTGAACTGTGCCCATTAACTATTTTCCATTTCACTCTCACGGAGGCAACCACTATTCAACTTTCTGTGAATGTAACTACTTCGGGAACTTCATATGAATGGAATTATGCAATTTGTGTCCTTTTGTGACTGATTTCTTTCACTTGGCATGGCTTCAAGTTTCATCTATGTTGTAGCATGTGCCAGAATTTCCTTATTTTTTAAAGGTTTTGTTTATTTATTATGCAGTGTTCTGCCTGCATGTATGCATGCACACCAGAAGAGGACACCGGATCTCATTACAGATGGTTGTGAGCCACCATGTTGTTGCTAGGGATTGAACTCAGGTCCTCTGGAAGAGCAGTCAGTGCTCTTAACCTCTGAGCCATCTCTCCAGCCTCCAGAATTTCCTTTTTTAAGACTAAATAATACTCTTCAAGTGACTGCCTTAATTTGTTCAACAATGGGTGGACACTTGAGTCACATCCACCTTGTGGCTATTCTGCGCTATGCCTCTATGAATCAAAGTTATATTTCAATGGAGGTGTTTTCGACCCTACTTCCCCTGGTCAGCAGACTTTTGACTTTAGGATTCAGTTTGCTTTCCTGGGGTAATTGTGGACTCGTAATATTGAAGATTTTCTTCTTGGATTTTTTTTTTAATGTCAAGTTTTTCAGTTTGGATTTTATTTAAATATGTTTTTCTTGGTAGTGCTGAAGTGACCCAGGGGTCACACAGTCTAAGCATATTCTCTATCACTGAGCACCCCCAGTCTAGCCAGTAACTTAAATATCTCCTTTTGTCAGGCTATGTTTTATAGGGTTGTAAATCCAGAACCTTCTCTCAAGAGGTTACACCTGAATATTATGTACA
>JAQHUG010000069.1:5007599-5019875 GCA_028555095.1 Dicrostonyx torquatus | reverse complement strand
CTACAGAGAAACCCTGTCTCGAAAAACCAAAAAAAAAAAAAAAAAAAAAAAAAAGAATTGAAAAGAGAATTTCTTCAGGTGAAAGCAACCAAGAAGCTTGAGTTTACAGATGTGTTTAGAATAACTTGATGTTACAAATGAACCCCCCCCCCGGCCACCTTAGTGTGGGGAATCAGTGATTTTTTTAAAATTTTGTTTGATCTATTGTTTTTAATTGAGCTATACATTTGTCCCAGCTCCCCTCCCTTCTTCACCTCTCCCCTTTCACCCTTTCCCCTCCCCCCCAACGTGCTCCCAATTTACTGAGGAGATCATGTCTTTCATGTCTTTTTCTCCTTCCTAGGCGGATCCATATATTTCTTTCTTAGGGTCGTCTTTGTTGTCTAGGTTCTCTGGGGTTGTGGACTGTAGGCTGAACCAGTGATTCTTAGTCTCTCTGGTGGTCTTGTTGCAGTTCAGCTGCTGTGGAGGGATTTCCTACAGAGACTGGTCTCAGAACATGTACTTCAACTGCTCGGAGGACAACCCCAGCCGTGAGCGGTGCTCTGTGCCTTATTCCTGTTGCTTGCCCACCCCCAATCAGGTGAGCAAACACCCTACTTCACTTCCTCCTGGGAACACTCCAAGTACTTTCTGATCAGCAAGGCTGTTACGGTGACACTCCATCCCCTCGTTTAACCAGTTGGTGTGCAGGGTGACTGGCAGATGCTTGTGTTCACCCCACTGTGGGGTCATGCGTGCCTTTCACTCCAACAGCCCACGTGGGCCTCAGAAGAGGCAGGTCTGAAAACGGAGTATCAGACCCAGGGAGTTTGGGAAGGAGTTCTGCAGTTAGCCACTTTTATTCCAGTATTCTTTGCAGACCTTCTCTAACAACTTAGGGGACTGGGAAAGTTGGCACACTCATCAGCCAGTGCTCCTGGTGTGGGAGTACCACTCGGCATCTCAACTTTTCCCTCAGGCAGTGATCAACACTATGTGTGGCCAAGGTATGCAGGCTCTTGACTACTTGGAAGCTAGTAAAGTCATCTACACTAATGGCTGTATTGACAAGTTGGTCAACTGGATACACAGCAACCTGTTCCTACTTGGTGGCGTGGCACTAGGCCTGGCCATCCCGCAGGTAACTTACCCTGTCCAACTACGAGGTCTTACAAACTCTGCAAAGGCTATCATTTGTGGAGGCATCCAGGGATCGGTTGGGTACTGACATGGGGTGAAAGTAGGGGTGCTTGCTGCCTTGGGAAGACTAAGCCAGGGAAAGCCAGACAGTCCCCCTCTGCTGAGGTCTACGTCCATTCTGCCCCTTGCAGCTGGTGGGAATCCTGTTGTCCCAGGTCCTCGTGAATCAAATAAAAGATCAGATCAAACTGCAGCTCTACAACCAGCAGCACCGGGCTGACCCGTGGTACTGAGAAGCCTTCCCGTGCCTCCTGACTGTGGTGATGGGCAAGCCTCATGGACCAATAGCAGAGGGTACTGAGAACGGTACCCTATGGAGATTTGGATTTCAGCCCCCCCCCCCCAGCAATGAGGGCCCAGTGGAAAGAAGCAAACTCCAGAAGATAGGGCACAAGATGGCTCAGGTCTCAGAAGGACGTGCCTCATATCCCCCATCCTAGCCTCAGCATTGTTAGAGAACTATTTTCTCCTGTTTCTAACCTTGAACATTTGGGTTTTGAAGTTTTGTCTGGTCAATGGTGTGTCGGAAGCAGCAGTGGTACAGACAGTGTAGGGATACTAGCTGCGTAGCTTCCTGAGGCACAAGGGACAGCCCAGTTAGGGCTGCTCTGGAGCCAGGTGGACATACTTAGAGTTTGCTGCCAGGGCGACCTGGCTGTGGAGACCAGACACTAGCGGCCCTGCCTGGAGTCCAGTTGGCATAACCCCAGCTCCAGAGGGGAAGGGAGTGGAGCAGGCAGAGGGGAGTGAGCCTGGGGGTTGGATGGGGACAGCTGGGTATATGGGAGTAGGAGTGGAAGGGGATGTGTTTACCAAATGCTTGCCTTGCCAGCCTCCCAGGTACTCAGAGTCAGCTACATCCTGCCCCTCCTTCATTTCCATGGAAACATGGCAGCAAGGGCAAGGGGTACAACAGCAGCCAAATTCATCCCCACCCTCTTCGCAAAAGAGTTTGGAACCATGGTCCCTATATTCTGCAGTCGGCAGAAGCCGGCCTAAGCCATACATGCCCTTGAATTCCTCTCTGTCTGGCCCTCCCTCTCCAGCAAGTGGGGTTTTCTTTAACTTGGCAGAGGAGTGGCAACACCCTCCACCCTCATCCCCCAGCACCAGAACTCAGTGTTTCTACAGTGTAGGAATCAGGAATCTGGCAGAAATGGCAATAAAAGTTTGTTGACCTGGGCTAAGCTGTCCTACATCAATTTTCCATTAGGGCAACTAGAAGAGAAGGGAATAGACCGTGGGCCATGCCTCCTGGAGGAGACTTGAGACCCCTAAGTCACACAATGCCTCCCTGTTCCTCCACATGCCCCATCTATCTACATCAGGGTCGCACTCTCCAGTCTAAATTGGGTAGAAAGATTTCAGGTGCTGATCTAGAGAAACGGTGTCACTTTATCCCAAGTCATTATCTTTGTTTTTGTTTGTTTGCTTTTTCTCAAATGACAGCGGGTTGAAATTTATTTAGGATGGCGTATGGAGTTAGGAAAGAGCACTCGACATGATGGTGGAAGGAGACTAAGGGAAAGGCTCATCCATCCTCCGTCTTTATCTGGAGGAACTGGGTCCTGACGGCCGGCCAGCCTCCGTTAGGGAGGACTCAGCAAGCCCTCCGCCGTGTGTGAGGCTTCCTCAGGCTGGAACAGCTTGCAAGGGCGTGGCTGGGCTCGGGGCGGGGCGGGGAGGCTCTGCTACATGGGTGGTCCCCACACCCGTGATCTGGGGACCTAGGAGAGCCTCGACCCCTGTAGCCAGGGTCCTGGATTGGGGGAGTCTTTGTCCTGGCCCAGGGGACTTCAAGAAAATCCCTCAGGTTCTAGGAAACAAAAGCGCGCGGGGGGGGGGGGTGTGCCTCCCGCCCCTAGGGTTTCATCTGCCAGCCTTCTGTGCCTGTGAGGGCTTTCCAGCGGGCGCCTGGGGCCTAGGCCAATGTTTAGCGCCAAGCTTGAAACAACGGGAAGAAGAAATGAAATCATCATGCATATAAAATTACGAGCAAGAGCCTTTTTATTCCGAAAGAGAGGAGTGAAGAAACCTCTTTCATGGTAAGATGCCATTCTCATGCATGCCCAAAACATGCATTTTATGCTTTTCTTCTTTCAATGATGCGGACCCAGAGAATGAATCTTGAGTTAGGAATTGAGGTGGTGTGTATCTGCCAATACTGCGGCTTTGAGTAGCTCATGGGCGGTGAGGTTCGCTTGGACTACGGACCAGTTTCTCCAATTTCTGCCAGAGCTCCAGATTTTAAACCCAGTGAATAAAAAAATGTTCAGAAACACAGCTCAACGATTCTGGCTAAATTCAAGTTTGTGCTCCCCCCGCCCACACTCGCCCCTTTGCTAGGAGAGAAAATGTCTCCTGGATTAAACAACTTTTTGTGGTGGGGGGTTGTTTGTTTGCCTTATTTGGTTTTTCGAGAGAGGGCTCCTCTGTGTAATGGCTCTGGACCAGGCTGGCCTCAAATTCAAAGAGAACCGCCTGCCTCTGCCTCCTGAGTGCTGGGACTAAAGGCGTGCGCCACCACCGCCCGGCTAACGACAGCTTGCTTGCTTGTTTCTTTCTTCTTTTTTATTTTTCAGTTAAATTTCTAAGTACTGCTAGTAACTTCAGTCAATCAGGAGGGCTTAACATTAATATATTGGAACAGCTGATCAAATAAGAATTAAAAAAAACCCCAAAGGTGAGTGAGGATCCAATGGGGATTCGCCACTGACTGCTGAAACCAAGGTACAAGGTCCTAAGGAGCCTGTAAGACCAGCAGTTGGTGACTACCTGGCTGGGCGGCTTAGCAAGAGAAGTGCCGCTAGGCTCACACAATTAAACAGGGCTTCTTTCATCTGCCTCCCTTTCATTTCTAAGACAAGGTTTCACTGGCTCAACATCATTGTAGACCAGGCTGACCTCAAATTCACAACGATCCACCTGCCTCTGCCTCTTATCTTTTTCCTTTTCAATGGATTATCACAAGCTTAGTGTTTCAGAACACAAATTGTTATACAGTTCTAGAAAACAGTCCAAATGAGTCTAGCCGGGCTAGAATAAAAATGTGATCAGGACTCTACATTTTGGGGGCTCCAGGGAAGGATCTGTGTTTTTTTTTTTGTTTTGGGGTTTCCCCCACCCCCAGCTTCCAGAGGCTACATGGGTCCTTGGCAGGTTCCCTTCCCCCTTCAGAATGAATTATTCCAACTTCTGTCTTTGCCTTTCCTTTTCTCTACCTCCCCCACCACCCTTCTTATAGGACCTTGTGATTCTCCAGGTTGACTGCCCCATTTTTAAACCCTTAACTTGGGGCCAATTAGATGGCTCGGGATAAAGGCACTTGCTGCCAAGCCTGAGTTGGATGCCAAGAACCAAACAGTAGAAGGAAAGAACTTACTTTTGTAAGATAGCTACTGACTGCCACACATAAGCCAGAAGTGCCTCTGTGTGTATGTGTGCCACACAGAGCAAAGTGACAAAGGGAAAGAGGTTAGAAATACATCTCCAAAGTTGCTTTCACTGTGAGGTAGATAAAGACTGTAGGGCTTCAGACAGACATGCTGAGGGTGGCCATTGTTTAGCCTGTCACAAATCCCTTTTCTAGTCTTTTTTTTTTTTTTTGGTTTTTTTGAGACAGGGTTTCTCTGTAGCTTTGGAGCCTGTGCTGGAAAGAATAATGAGGTAGGAATACTCTGGTCATCTCTATCACCGGACATGGACTGAGTGCTTACTGTGTGTGCATACTATGAAGGTCATAGTAAGTATGCAGGCTTCACTGTGTTTTAACTCATCATAAGGACAGATGTGTTAACAGGACCAGGATCCGTTTCAAAAAGAGAAAGTGGTAAGCTTGGAGTCTCAGCTAGTCAAGAAGCTAATAGAGGAGCACTTGAAGTCATCAGGGCTTCTAGACTAGCCTGAGCAACAGAACGAGACCTTCACAAATGGGTGGGGGAGGGGGGGTGCAGCACAGCTACTTCTGCCAGAAGAGTTGGAGTGTGTTTTTACAAAGCCTCAGAAACATTTTATAAACACCCCATTCCCTCCAGAGTATGTTCATAGGAAGTGGATATTTCAGATCGCTATAGATAAAGCATTTAGAGGAAGGCCTAAAACAAGGGGGAACCCATAACTCAGCTTGCAGAGTTGCTGGAGGATGTACTCAGGGTTAGAATCCTTGGCCAGCAGTCATGAAACCCCCACCCTACCCCACCCCCCAAATCCTGCAAATGTACAGCGTCATCTCACTCCATGGCAGGAACCCGATGAGCCAATCAGAGGAATCGAGCCTAGAGATTCCAAAAATAATGTTCAAACATCAGCCCTCAGTTTAATAAATGAAAGGCAACATGGCAATAAGAGGAACACTAACAAATCAGACAAATGGATCGCAGTATGGAAGACAACCGATTTGTATCTTTTTTTAAAAAAAAATTATTAGCTGGGCATGCCTTTAATCCCAGCACTCGGGAGGCAGAGACAGACAGATCTCTGTGAGTTCAACGTCAACCTGGTCTATAGAATGAGTTCCAAGATAGTCAAAGATACACAGAGAAACCTTATCTCGAAAAAACCGTAAATATATATATATATAATATATTTATTTATTTTATGTGCATTGGTGTTTTGCCATGGGTGTTGGGTCCCCTGGAACTGGAATTTTAGACAGTTGTGAGCTGCCACATAGGTGCTGGGAATTGAAGATCCCGGGTCCTCTGGAAGAGCAATCAGTGCTCTTAACCATCTCCAGCCCCCGATCTGTATCTTTTTTTTTTTTTAGATTTATTTATTTATTATGTATACAGTATTCTCAGTATTCTGTTTGCATGTATGCCTGCAGTCCAGAAGAGGGCACCAGATCTCATTACAGATGGTTGTGAGCCACTATGTGGTTGCTGGGAATTGAACTCAGGACCTTAGGAAGAGCAGGCAGTACTCTTAACCACTGAGCCATCTCTCCAGCCCACCCCCCTATCTGTATCTTATACCACACACTATAGTACATTCCAGAAGATAAAAGAGCTAATTACTTTAAAGGGAAACCAGAAAAAAAGAAAGAGGGAGTAGGAAAGACTGTATTTGTCCAAGGTCTGTGAAAGTAGATGTTTAGATTTCAGGGTATCAGCCCCACATTCTGTGATCCATCCTTCCATGGGGGTGAGTCTTGAAGTGTCACATTTGTATGCCAAAACCTGGTCCTGGCCAGATGGTGCACACCTTTAATCCCAACACTTGGGAGGCAGAGGCAGGAGAATCTCTGAGTTCTGGGCCAGCTTGGTCTACAGAGCAAGTTCCAGGAAAGGCTCCAAAGCTCAACCCTGTCTTAAAAGAAAAAAAAAAAAGACCTTGTCCCCTAGGCACAAAGGACTGGATCACACTGGACATTGAATTGGTTTTCTAAATTTGCCACCACCAAAACTCACATTGCTGTAAGCACAGAAAATGTTGCTTCACCTTGGAGGCCAGAAGTCTGAAAGTCAGGTTTGCCTGGGTCACATTCATCTGAAGCTTCTAAGGTAAAAACCTTCTTTGCCTCTCCAGTTTCTGGAAGCCCTGGGAATTCCTTGGCTGAAGGTAGCATCATTGCAACTGCTCCGAATCCTTAAACCACCATCCTCATCTGTATCTGTCCGTGTCCCAATTTCCCTCTCCCTACGGGGACACTAGTCCTTGAACTAAAGCTCCATTCTACTGTGTTATGTTCTCATTACAGCTGCAATTTCCAAGAAAGGTCACGTTCTGAGTTGGGGGAGGTAATGTGTCTTTTGTTTGTTTGGTTTTTGAATACAGGATTTCTCTGTGTATCTTTGAAGCCTGTCCTGGAACCCGCTCTATAGACCAAGCTGGCTTCAGACTCACAGAGATCCACCTGCCTCTGCCTCTTAAGTGCTGGGATTAAAGGCATGCACCACCACCAGCCCGGCGGTAGTGTATGTTTTTAGGAATGACGACACAGTTTAACCCCTATAAGGTACCTTATACAAATAATCCCAGAGTCAATCTGTTCTTCTGGGACTTTGGCTTTGGGAATGAGAGTCTAGTCCAGTAGGGAAGGTGAAGCTATTCCTGAACTAAGCAGCAGAGAATGTGCATTTACCAGGAGGGGAGAATGAGATGATGTGGAGTGGAGGTGGATAGGGAGGCAGAGATGGAGAACCAGAGTAAGGAGCCTCCTGGAGCAGCTTACCTCCAAGCTGCCTCTCTGGAGCTCTCCTGCTTTTCTGTCTTGGGTTCCCTGAGGTGTCCTGTGTGCTCACAGAAGGCCTTTTTCTTTTGCTCAAAGAAACTCAACCTGGTTCCTCTTGCTTATAAACAAAATAATTTAAAGAAACTAGAAAAAATGAAAGGCAATGTTCATTTTCAGTAGGTGCTCCAGTACTTTTTCACGAACTTCATGCAAAAACCAAAGTTACTGCCTTGCAGCTTTGCGGGGGAGAAGTTTGATATGGGTCTCACTGGGCAGAAATCAAGGTGTCAACAGGGCTACAGTCCTTTCTAGAATCTTGGCTCCTGGGCCACCTGCATTCCTTGGCTGGCAGTCCCTTCCTCCATCCTTAGAGTCAGCAATGTGGGGTTGGGTCCTTCTACTCCTCTCTCTGGTCCTGCAGCTGAAAGAAGTTTTCTATTTTTAAAGACTCATATAAGGGGCTGGAGAGATGGCTCAGAGGTTAAGAGCATTGCCTGCTCTTCCAAAGGTCCTGAGTTCAATTTCCAGCAACCATATGGTGGCTCACAACCATCTGTAGTGAGGTCTGGTGCCCTCTTCTGGTCTTCAGGCATACACACAGACAGGATACTGTATATATAATAAATAAATGTTTAAAAAAATAAATAAAGACTCATATAATTAGCTTGGGCTCATGTGCATAACCTAGTCTATTCTCCGCTCTCAGGAATGTCAGTCACTAATCATATCCATTGACAAAGTCTCTTTTGCCATGTGGGGTAACATGGCTGGCTATGTGTGATGGGGATTTAGGACGTGAAAATTTTTAGGGCTAATTATTTTATCAAGCCCACAGTACAGTAAAACTTATCATGAATGTTTGTCATAGGCTAAAAGGCCAATGGTTTAACTGTCATGAACTGTTGCCTTTCCTTACGAAACTGCTTCCTTTCATTGAACTGCTCAATTTGAAGTTCTTTCTGAGGAACACAGGGTCAACACTGTCATGTTCCAGGACCTTTTTTCAGCTGCCTTTTCATAGTTAAAGTTTCAGAAAGACACTAAATGAAGACATGTTCCCAGAAGGCCTGATCAGAGCCAGAGAAAATAGAAAAAAAATGGGATGTAATCTATACCCCGATCGTGAGGATTGGTTTGGGTGTCAACTTGACACAATATAGAATTGTCTGGGAAAGAAGTCTCAATGAGATATTGTCTAGATTAGGTTGGCTTGCAGGCGTACCTGTGAGGGATTTTAATTGGGTTAATTTTTGTAGGAAAACCCACCCAAGGTGGATAGCACCATTTGATCCACTGGGCATGGATTGAATGAAAAGGAGACCATGAACCAATCACTAGGTGCTTGCCTTCATCCCTTGCTCTCTGTCCCACTGTGAATGAACTGTGACCAGTCACTTCAGGCTCCCAACATTTTGCTTCCCTGCTATGACCGATGTAATGACCTGGAATTGTGAACCAGATAAACCCTTTCTCCCTCAAGTTGCTGCTGTCTGGGTATTATCACAGCAAGGGGAAAGGACACTTAAGACATTGCCAAGTTGCATTTATTAAATGAAATTACTAAAGAGAAGAAATTTGCAAAGAAATTAAAATCTGACCCGCATGGTGGCACATATCCGTCATCCCAGCAATTCTTGGCTGGAGGCTATCAGTTCAATATTGCCTCGATAGTCCAACAAAACCTGTCTCACACTGGAGAGGCTGAGGGCTCAGAAGCTGCTCAGGCTCCAGCAGTCTCCTTCTGGTGCTGAAGGTCTGGTGGGAAGCCCAAAGAAGAGAGGTTCTTTGGTGGCAATAGCAGCTAGATACGTAGGACTCCCCAGGGAGATGTGGAGGCAATGGATCAACAAACAAAGCTTTTCTTTCAAGTTTTTTTTTTCATTTTTTTTTTCATTTTTTTTTCCACCCTCCCACAATCCCAGGCTCTCCCCGGTTCTTCCTTTCTCCCTTCTACTCCCTCTCTTTCACCTACCCCCTCCCCCAATCCCTACCTCCACCCCCATCCCCACACCCGTGCTTCCAACTTTTGTCTGACAATCTTGTTTGCTTCCGACTTCTAGGAAAATCTATATATGTATTTCTTTGGGTTCACCTTTTTTTTTGTTTTTGTTTTTGTTTTGTTTTTTTTTTGTTTTGGTTTTTTTTTTTGGTTTTTCGAGACAGGGTTTCTCTGTGGCTTTGGAGCCTGTCCTGGAACTAGCTCTTGTAGACCAGGCTGGTCTCGAACTCACAGAGATCTACCTGCCTTTGCCTCCCGAGTGCTGGGATTAAAGGCCTGCGCCACCACCGCCCGGCTGGGTTCACCTTGTTTTTTGTTTTTTGTTTTTTCCTCTTCTTTGGCAGACTCTCACTATGGTAGTCCTGGCTGGCCTGGTATTTGCTAACAGAGGCTAGGCCAGCTTCAAACTCACAGTTTCCCTTCTGCCTCAACATTCCAACTACTAGGATCACAAGCATTTCCTCCAAACGCCCTGTCAAGAATAACACCCCTCAGTGTACTCTTAGCCTTCACGACTTCTGCTCAAAGCCTCTGTCTCCGGCTTTATGGTACGTAGAGCGAGTGAGCTATAATTCATGTTTCCTCTAGTTGAGTATAAGCCTAAAAGGGCAGAAGCTTGTCATGGTCTCTCCCTAGTACTTAAAAGGCACCCGGCATGTTGTGTTTGCTGAGTCAATACCCCGATTTTCCTGCTTCCCTGTAGCGGTCCGTTCACTTAGCTAAGCCCTTTATCAAGACATCCACTCCAGCCAGGTGGTGGTGGCACACGCCTTTAATCCCAGCACTTGGGAGGCAGAGGCAGGCAGATGTTTGTGATCTGGTCTACAGGAGCTAGTTCCAGGACCCACCGTCTCCAAAAGCCACAGAGAAACCCTGTCTCGAAAAAAAAAAAAAAAGACATCCACTCCAGACTTAGCTCGGAGGGGATATGCTATTTCTCTTTGCTTTTTTGTTTGTTTACTTTATCTATTTATTTACTTACTTACTTACTTACTTATTCTTGAGGCAAGGTCTCATGTAGCCAGGCTAGCATCAAACTCACTGTGTAGCTGAAGATGACTTTGTGTCTGCCATGTGTTTGTGGTACCCACGGAAGCCAGGATAGCTCATTGGATCCCCTGGAGTTGGAGTTACAGGCAGTCATGAGCCATCTGATATGGGTACTGGGAGCTAAACTCGGGTCTTCTACAAGAGCAGGAAGTGCTCTTAACCACGGAACCATCTCTCCAGCCCCCCAAAAATGTTCTTAATTAAAAGACAAAAATAGGGGGCTGGAGAGATGGCTCAGCAGTTAAGAGCACTGACTGTTCTTCCAGAGAACCTGGGTTCAATTCCCAGCACCCACATGGCAATTAACAACTGTCTGTAACTCCAGTTCCAGGGAATCTGTTACCTTTACATCAAAAACATATAAAATAAAGTTAAATTAAAAAAATAAAAGACAAAAATAATCATGAGGTTGGTAGCATAGTTCAGCGGTATACCGCTTGCCTAGTATGTAGGTACCATGGGTATGATCTGCATCACAAGGAGGAAAAAACGAAATGACAAGAGCAACAACAACAACAAAAACCCCACCTCAACTGTGTCATCATACAAGACACCAGTGTTGCCCTTTTATGGCTACACCCATCCCTCCCTATCATCACTAACTCCTGGCAACCACTAATCTGTTTTCCATCTCTATAATTACGCTACTCCACGAATGATACAGAAATGGAACAAGCCAGTAGGTATCCCTGTGAGACTTGCTTTTTTCCCCACCCTATATAATTCTTTTACCATCCATCCAAGCTGTTACTTATATCAATAACATTGTCCTTTTAAATTCTGGCTACTACATCGTTATAAGGATGGATGAATCCCAGTTCATTTAGCCACTCATCCATTACAGGATATTTGGCTGGTTTCCAGTTTGGAGCTCTTACAAATAAAATTGCTATGAACATTTGTATACAAGTTCCTGCATGAAAATGAACCTTCATATCTCTTGGAAAAATGTCCAGGAGTATATATATATATATATATATATGGTATTTTTGTTTGGGTTATTTGTTGTTTGATTTGATTTTGGGAACAGACAAATGTTTTTCCAAATGGTATCATTTCATTTTGTGTTCACCAACAGTGAGTGACACAGTTTCTCTGCAGCTTTGTTGGATGTGTGTAACCCAGGGCCTCATACATGCGAAGCAGAAATTCTGCACATTTTTATAAGTGTGTGGTGATGTCTCGTTATGGCTTAATTTACATTTCTCTAACGGCTATCTACTGACGCTGAATTTTCGTTTATCTGCCATCTAAATGCTCTTTCTCTCTCCTCTTGTCTCTTCTTTTTTTCCCTCCTGATTTCTTTCTTTTCTCCTTCCCCTACCTCATTAGGATCTTGTCATGTTGGTCAGGCTACTTTTGAGTTTGTGGGAAGTGAGTGCTCTTCCTCAGCCTCCCACATTACAGGGACCACAGAACGTGCCTCCATACCCAGCTGTTACTTATTCTCTTGATGAGTTACCTGTGCATGTTGTTTGTTCATTGAATTTGTAATTGAATTGTTTGATTTTGTTTTGTTTTGTGGAAAAGTCCCATATATCACAAACTAGCCTCAGATTTGAGATATGTCCAAAGATAACCTTGAAGGATCTTTCTGCCTATACCTCTTGTGTTCTAGGATTACACATGTGTGCCACCTCTCTGTTTTAGAGTTGTTGGACTTTTTAATGTCATTTTCTTTTTCTTTCATTTTGTGTGTGTGTGTGTGTTTGTTTTTCAAGACAAGTTTCTCTGTGTAGTCCTGGCTGTCCTGGAACTCTCTCTGTGGACCAAGCTGTCCTTGAACTCAGGACCTACCTGCCTCTGCCTTCTGAGTGCGCCACCATCGCCCAGCACAAGCTCTTCATGTGTAGCTCAGACACAAGGCTTTGTT
>JAQHUG010000069.1:4989680-5003079 GCA_028555095.1 Dicrostonyx torquatus | reverse complement strand
ACACACACACCAGAGATCAACCAGATGTAGTGATGCATGCATGCCTTTAATCCCAGCGCTCTGGAGGTAGAAGCAGGAGGATCTCTGTGAATTCAAGGTCAACCTGGACTATGTGGTGAATTCCTTGCCAGCCAGGGCTGCATAGTGAGACCTTGTCGTTTGGGTGAAGGCACCACTCCAGTCCCTGGTGCTCATATATCCAAAGGGTCTAAGATGTTTGGGTGAAAGCGTCACTCCAGCCCCTGGCATCCATATACCCAAAGAATCTGGAATGTTCAGTTGGAGACTCCACCCAAGCCCCGTCCCCTCTTGGAGTTGCCTCAGTCCAGACTCCACCCCTGAAAAAGCCTGCCAAACAATGACCCCTCCCCAGAGAGGCTCAAAACCACTCCCACAGGGTATTTAAACTGCCCCCCAGAGAACAAACAGATGATTTTCTGGTCTTCCTTTCCCATCTCCCGTCTGGGGGACTGGAAAGCCATCTGGGAGCATTTGTATCCATTAAACTTTTTTCTAATTTGGTTTAATTTGGTCTGGTTTGGATTGTCGTGTTGGCAGAGAGGCTTATTATTGGGGTGTAGAAACTTCTCACTTGTCTCAAAACAAATAGGCAAACAAAACCCACTAACTGAAGGGGCCAGTAAGCCAGCCTGGCAGGGGAAACGGTGCTTACTGTCAAGACTGATGCTCTGAACTTAATGGGGGGGGAGAACCCAGGTGGTGGAAGGAGAGAATTGACTCCTGAAAATTGTCCTCTGTCCTCCACATACGGCTGTGGCATAAGTGCAAGTGTATACACACACGTGCGCACACACACACACACACACACACACACACACACACACAGATTTTGATAAATAAATGTAAAAAATTTGAAACTAACTGGACCTATTTTGGACATATTTCTGTTTCATTGAAGTACATGTCTACCTTCCTGCTAGTACTGCACTGCCTGATATCTTTCGTTTTCAGATAGGGATCTCAGGTAGCCTAGATTGACCTAGAGCTTATGACGTAGCCCAAGATGTCCTTGAACTCCTGATCTTGCCTCTACCTCTCCAGTGCTGGATTATAGGCATGCAATGCTCAGGCTTTGTGCACGCTAAGCATGCTCTCTACCAGCTTAGCTACCTTTCTGTTCCTGCACCATCTTCATAACTGGAGTAGCCCACTTCAACACTGGGCAGGGATTCCTTTTGTTTTTCAGGAACTGTCTTGGCAGATGGCTTGAGTGTAGCTGACTCAATGGTAGAGCACTTGTCTAGCATGTGGGAGGCCCTGGGCTCAGTCCTCAGTATCACACACAGACAAGATCTCAGCTATCCTAACGTCTTCCAACTTCCACTCAAATTTTAGAGTAAACTTATGTCTGCAGAGAAACTTGATGAGCTCTTTTAGAATTTTTAGAACAATATTTAGAGAAAAAAATTCTGTTTACCTCCAAAGCCACAGAGAAACCCTGTCTCAAAAAACAAAAAACAAAAAAAAAATAAAATAAAAAAACAAAAAAAAATTCTGTTTACAAGAATATGATTAGCTCACATTGTGACTGCTCACAATGTCTGAACAGCGCTTGGTTTGTCCGTTTGGATAAATTCTGCTTTTGTAAATTCCTTTCTGTCGTAAATACCAGCCCCACAGTTCATTCTCTTGTCTTCTAGTGGTGCACACGACTGAGGAACGATTGCTAACAGCCAGAAGAAACGATTGCTAACTGTGAAGTCTGTGTTTCCATTCATTTTAGAATTGAATGAATCTCATTTACTCTCCAGCCAGAGGAGCTCCCTACAGAAGCCTGATTAAAGAGACTCAGGCCACAGATACTGTGGAAATCCTGCCATTGTCACTCTCTGGCCAGGCTAAGGATTCTACACTCAACTGTCCTTGGAGCTGTCAGCTCCCTGCTGTGATGAAACAAGAGATCTTGGAAATCAATTTAGAGGGAAAAAAGGAAGTCCTTGCCATATCAAGTAATTAATCCATGAACATGGTATGTCTGTCTAAGAGGAGTTGCCTTTGACTCCTTTCTTTAATATTAAAAATTCTTCATCATATAGATTCTACATATGTTTTGATAGGTATATAGTTAACTTTTCTTTTTGTTTTTTTTTTTTGAGACAGGGTCTTATGAAGTACAAGGTGGCCTCAAACTCACAAGGTAGCTGAGGAAGACCTTGACCTCTGAGCTACCTGTTTCTCTCTACCATGTGCTGGGATTACAGATGTGTACCGTCCTGGCCAGTATATTCAGCATGGAGAATGAAACTCAGGTCCCCATGGATGCTAGGCAAGCCCTCTACCAACTGAGCTACAGACACAGACTTTTTATTTAAGTTGTTTGTTGTTGAGTTTTGAAAATTCTTTAGGTGCTCTCAATATTAATACCTAGTACTAGATGCATGTTTTATAAAATTTCCTCTAATTCTATAGGTTTTTCCATTTTCTTGACAGTGTCCTTTGATTTGCACAAGTTGATTTTTTTTTGTTACTTTTTTGAAACATGGTCTGTGTAGCCCAGGTTGGCCTCAAATTTACTACATAGGCAAGGATAACCTTAAACTTCTGATCCCCTTGCCTCTACTTCCCAAGAACTGGAATTATAGTTGTGATATATATACATATACATATGGTATAACTATATGTATACACATATGTAGGTGGACTTTTCTGTCCCACCACTCAGCTCACAAATCACAACATGAAGACTTAACATTAATTATGAAAGCTTGGTTGGCAGCTTAGGCTTGTTTCTCTGTGTATCCCTGACTGTCCTAGAACTTGCTCTGTAGACCAGACTGGAACTCACAGAGATCTGCCTGCCTCTGTCTCCCAAGTGCTGGGATTAATGGTGTGCGTGCGCCTCCACCATCCTTAGGCTTGTTTCTAACTAGCTCTTATAACTTAAATTAACTTAATTTTATTAATCTACATTCTTTTCATGCCTTAGTTACTTTGTAAGGCCCATGCTGCTTGCTCTGAGTCCTGGTATCTCCCGGTGACTCTGCCCTTCTCCCCAGTGTTCTCTCTGCCCCAAAAATCCTGCCTAGCCATTGGCTGTTCAGCTTCTTATAAAACCAATCAGAGTAACTCATATCACAGTATGCAAAAAGATTATTCCACAACATATATAGTTATGTACATTAAGTTTGTGTATTGCTTGCCAGGCGGTGGTGGTGCACGCATTTAATCCCAGCACTTTGGAGGCAGAGGCAGGCAGGTCTCTGAGAGTTCGAGGCCAGCCTGGTCTACAAGAGCTAGTTCCAGGACAGGCTCCAAAGCTACAGAGAAATCTTGTCTCGAAAAACAAAACAAAAACCCCAAAAAGTTTGTGTGTTGCTGTGGATCCAGCCCAGGGCTTTGTACATGAGAAGCAAGTACTCTACCATTTAAATTACATCCCAAGACCTGCCGTTAACTAATAACAATTGTTATGATTGTTTGGTGTTGGGGGTTGAAACATGAGCCTTGTAAATGCTAGGCACATGTTCTACCATCGAGTTATTCCTTTAGGCCTCAAGGCTCTTAATTTTGATAAAGTTCAGTCTATTTGGTTTTTCTTTCATTGGCTATACTTTTGGTATCATGGCCATGGACTTTCCATTGCCAAATCAAATACCAGGCAGATTCTCTCTAGTATTTAAGGAGTTTAGTCTATTTTGAGGTTGTGTGTGTGTGTGTGTGTGTGTGTGTGTGTGCATGCGCGCATGAATGTGTATTATGTACACATTAATTTTGTGTGTGTGTGCTGCTGTAAAAAAAAAAAAGATATAACTGATTAAGTTATACAGAAAGGAGTTTCATTTTGGCTCTTTGGGCCACCCAATCATGCTATGTCACATGGCAAGAGAATGTACTGGATGGGGAGAAAGGGAGGGGCCGTGAGAAGATGGAGCAAAGAGAAGGCTGTGGAAGTTGAACTTGATTTAGAACAACCTGCCTGACGCAGCTCCATCTGACCTGACCCAGCTTCGAAGAACAAACCGACACTCAGAACATATGGGTCCATTCATGACAGTGGGGCCTCCTGACTACATTTCTCTTAACGGCCCCAGCACCTCATCATTACACCCATGCATCACCTCATCACCATCACCCGAATATTCAGTGAGGTGCAAGCCTCGGTGTGAATTTTGGCAAAGATAAACCATATTAAAAACACACACTGTCAGGTAACAGGCCAGCTCCATTCTTTTGCACAGGACTGTTGGGTTCCCCCAGCACTATTTGTTGAAAAGATGTCTTTTCTCACTAACTGCTGTTGGTACCTTTATTGAAAACAAACTGACCAAGTAGGCAACGTGTTACACACCTTTAATGCCAGCATTTGTGAGGAAGAGGAAGGCAGATTTCTGTGAGTTAAAGTCAGCCTACTTTACATAGAGAGGTTCAGGCCAGACATGGATATACACTGAGACCGTGTCTCAAACAACCAATTAAAGAAAAACAAAATAGCCATAAATGTAAGGGTTTTATTTCTAAGGCTTCTAGTCTAGTCTGTACGTCTAGTCTATTCTGTCTGTCCTATTCTGATACCACTTTTCCCCGACCCCTGCCCAGACAGGGTTTCTTTGTAGCTCTCTGACTGTCCTGGAACTCACACTGTAAACCAGACTGGCCTCAAACTCACAGAGATCCACCTGCCTCTGCCTCCCAAGTGCTGGGATTAAGGGCATATGCCACCACTGCCCAGCTCACTTTTTTTTTTTAAAGACTTCTTTATTTGGGGCTGGAGAGATGGCTCAGTGGTGAGAAGAGTCACTCCTTTTTCAGAGAACCAAGTTCAATTCCCAGCATCACATATCGGCTCATACCTGGCCATGACTCTAGTTCCAGTGAATTCCTCTTTCTCTTTTGGTCTCTGTGGGCACCAGGAATGTAAATGGTACACAGAAACATGTGCCCATCCAGATAAAAAAATAAAAAGATCTGCTTTTATCTATTTACTTTTAGGTGTTTCGCACGGGTTGTGTGTGTATATATGCAGCATTGTGCGTGCCTGGTGTTGAGTTCAGTTGAACCTGTCCAATCCCCTGCGACCAGAGTTCTGGATGATTGTCAGTCACCGTGTGTGCTCTTCACTGTTGAGCCATCTCTCCACACCCCCCTCTCCACGGTTCTTTAATTAGAGGGGCTTTGACGTTGACAAGAGGGACTCCTTTAATTTGGTTGCTTGGAGTCCCTTAAATAATTAGTTTTCAGTACTGGGGATTCTCCCCAGAGCCTTGAACATGCTAGGTAAGCATTCTGCCTCTGAACTGCAGTCCTAGCTAGTCCTTAAAAAAATGTTTAGTTCTTTTCCTTTTCAAGATGAAGTCTTTCCCAGGTTAGCCTTGAAGGTTCTCTGTAGTCCAGGCAGACATTGTCTTTGTGATCTTTACACTCCAGCCTCCTGGGAGTTGACATTACAGGCCTGGGTTACAAGGTCTGGAAAAGATGTTGAAAATTTTTTAGGGAAAAATGTCAAATCTCTAGTTCTTCTCATGCAGTATTAATACCTTAACCATGCTGAGATTTCCTACTTTGATCATTGATTTAAGGCTCTTTTAATTCCTTTCATTAGTATTTTGAGTTTTAAATACCTATTCATTTATTTTATGTGTATGTATGTGTGCCAGTGTGTATATATGCGTACCATGTGCATGCTGGAACTCAAGGAAACCAGAAGACTACATGAGGATTCCTGGATCTGGAGTTGGTCCACCATATGGGTGCTGGGAGTTGAACCTAGGCCTTCTGCAAGAACAAATGCCCTTAACTGTTGAGATGCCTCTTCAGCCCCTGTTTTATGGGGGTTTTGTTTTGATTTTATGTTTTTTCAAGACACAGTTTCCCGATATAACCCTAGCTGTCTTGGAACTAGCTCTTGTAGACCAAGCTGATCTCGAACTCAGAGATCCACCTGCCTCTGCCTCCCAAGTGCTGGGTTTAAAGGTGTGCACCACTGCCTGGCTCTTTTATGGTTTTGTATGTTACAGGTCTTTCAATTTCCTTGGTCAGAATTACTCAAAATTCTTTAATTCTTTTAGATGTTATTATGAATATAATCACTGTCTTAATTTCCTTTCAGGGTTGGTCATTTCTGCTTTATAGGAAGACAACTGGCAATTTCTTTTTTTTTTTGGAAAGGTTATCCGCTAGGGCTCAGTTAGTAATGGCTAGTGCAAATCTTCAGTTTCAAATCTATGTTGCTAAGCCCTCTGAGGTTGCTTCCTCAGCTTGTTTTCATTTTGCCTCTTCCCCATGCTCAATGCTCTTATCTTTTTTTTTAAGATTTATTTATTTATTATGTATACAACATTCCTTCCATGTATGCTCGCATGCCAGAAGAGGGCACCAGATCTCATTATAGGTGGCTGTGAGACACCATGTGGTTGCTGGGAATTGAACTCAGGACCTCTGGAAGAGCAGTTAGTGTTCTTAACCTCTGAGCCATCTCTCCAGCCCCTCAATGCTCTTATCTGAAAACCAAGAAACACTAGAAAAGGAAAGAACTGGAAAATGCAACAGTTATGCTCCAGGTTCTGGCCCATGCAACAGGTGAACTGTAAGGAGGTACCATGGTCTCAAGGATATTCACGGAGACCCGATAGATAGATTCACGTCAAACCTGTCTGAGTGAAGGGCCCAACGGCAAATCACAAAAAGTCATCAGCAATTACATGACCTCAGACTGCTTAGATATTTGAAGAGAATGACTCAGAAATCAAGAAGCTACACGTAGCAAATCAAGTCCTGTAACGCCTTGGTAACCTCAGGCAGCTTCTCATGGCCCTGACAACAGAATTGTGCCAGGACATGCAGACATGGCTAAGACTCTTGAATTGACACTTAGCCCCATGCTGCAGACAGGAGCACATCAAGTCATGTAGGTGAGCTTTCGGCAGACTTTGATGGTTTTGGTTTTCAGGGAGGGCTGGACCAACTTGGACAAACTGAGTGCTATTGAAGGGCCATCAGGAAATCTCCTCGGTTCTCGACGAACACCCTCCTTTTCCACAGCCTCTTTCTGAGTCCTTCTGTCTAGGGAGTAGCACTTGACTGTGACCATGCAGGAGCACTCAGTTCAGTAGCTGTGGAGAGCACTGTCAGGAGAGCACCACTGGCATTTCCTCTGCCTGCCTTCCTGATAGTCACCCCAAAAATGAACCCTGAAGTCTGGTGAATGGAATCATACACACACTGTAAAAGCTAAGAAATAAAAATATCCTTAACCTCTCTCAGCCGGGCGGTGGTGGCGCACGTCTTTAATCTCAGCACTCGGGAGGCAGAGATGGGTGGATCTGTGTGAATTCGAGGCCATACTGGTCTACAAGAGCTGGTTCCAGGACAGGCTCCAAAGCTATTAAAAACAAAACAAAACAAAACAAAAAACCCTGTCTCAAAAAACCAATATATATCTTTAACCTCTCTCTTTAGAGAAAAATATTCTGGCTCAGAGAAACATCTTAAGTTCTTTTTTCTTTAAAAAAAATTTATTATTTTATGTGTATGAATGTTTTGCTTGCATGTGTGTCTATGAACCACTTGTGTGCCTGGTGCCTGCAGAGGCCAGTAAAGGATGTCAGATGCCCTGGAACTGGAGTTACATATGATTGTGAGCTGTCATGTGGTATTGGTAATTGTACCTTGGTCCTCTGGAAGAGCAGCTAGTGCGCTTAACTGCTGAGCCATCTTTCTACCTTCTGCCCTAAAGCTGTTCTCAATTCCTTCTTCTAGCTGTGCATAGAATCTGAACATTCAGGAGTTGAGGCAGGAGAAGTGCCAAGAGTTCAACGACAACCAGGCTATGTAGCAAGACTCTATTACAAACAAACAAAACTAAAACACCTATCTTCTCTCTTTTTTCTTTTTCTTTCTTTCTTTTCTTTCTTTTTCTAGAAGATGGGTCTCATGTAGTCCAGGCTCATCTCTAACTCATTATATAGCCAAGGATGACTTTGAACTTCTGGTTTTCCCACCTCCACTTCCCAAGTATTAATAACACTACAGACATATGCCACCATGCTTAACCATGAATTTTCCTCATCCCTACCAAGAAATCCCTGACAAGGAATGGTAAAGCCTTCCTTTATAGCTTGAAGGACCTTTGGGCATTTTTATGGTGTGCGTGCGTGCGCACGCACATGCAAGTGTGTGTGAGAGAGAGACAGAGAGAGCTGTGACTGCAGAGGCTAGAAGGCATTCAATCTACTGGACTTGCTGATATCATAAAGCAGAGACAAGTGACTGTCTCAGTGCATGTGGAGATCCCCCCCCCATGAACACTTTTTATTTATGTGTTTTACTTCTCTAGAAAAAGAATCCCAGGATTTTCCTTCCTGGGTTTTTTCTTCTTGCTTCTTCATGGTCCATGATCCAGCTGAGGTGGTCAGTACAATGAAGCCAAACTGTCGGGACAGGAGCAGATTGTTCTGCCATTTTTCTAGGTCTTTGAGTTGCACATCGAATCTCGGGCTGATCACTCTACACTTGTTCAACCTGCCTGTGAGGTTCACAGTGATTTTCCTTGTTCTGTAGTCAGCAGTGATTTCCAATTCACCAACGCAACCAGGCTTCATCATCACGGCTGGGAAGTGAAGGATGACTTTGGAGCAGGGCCTGATGGGGCCCTGGTGTCTGCCTCTTCTCTCAGCATTGTTGATGCTCCTGAGAGCATTGGCCAGGATATTCACGTGCACCATGGTGATGGCACGAAAAGATTTTAACGTATAGAGCACTGAGTATTCAAGAAACTGCCTCCAGCCTTCAAAACTCTCATGATCCTGGGGGGGGGGGGTATGTGCACGCCTTTAATCCCAGCACCCAGGAGACCGAGGTAGGCAGATCTGAGTTCAAGGCCAACTTGGTCTAAGTAGCAAGTTCCAGGCCAGCCAAGGATACACAGCGAGAGCCAACCTCAAAAAACAAAACTACCCCTGGTAACAACCAGTCATGAAATAAGTAGAGGAAGCTCACAAAGTAGAGTGTCAGTGATTTAGGCTCCGAGGCCGTTTTCTGTACAGCACAGACAGAGACAGGTTATATCAGCTATTTCATTTTTATCACAGGGAAAAAGAAATCCTGAAGATCATTATGTTTCAAATTATTTTTCCCGTGGGGATGTCATGCCCTAAGGACATAGTCTATTTTACTTTTTTCCATAAATTACAAATGGCTGCCCTCCAGCTTCCTGTTATCATCACATCACCTTATTAGTTATGAATGATTACTATCACTCCCCATAGCATTTGCATTTTTATTACTAATAAAAGTATTAATATCTCTGTCATGTGAGGCTTTTTATCAATAAGTTTCCCTGTTTATCCTCAACTACATCCAGTTACCAGGACAACCATGCTCTCAGCTGTAGTCATGGATTCCCAACATGTATTGTCTTTGCCTATTTCTCTCTTTCTTTCTGGTCCCTCCTAGTCACACTTCATTAATGTGGGTTCAAATCCCACATCATCCAATTCTCACACTGATTTCTCTTTACTATAATTTCCCATGATACACTCAAATATACCTCATTTTAAATAGCTAATCAAGTGATCAATATGTATATACTAAATGAGCTAAATGTACACACTATATGAGCTAAATGCTATGTGGATGTAAGGAGTATAAGAAGATAAGGTCCCTGTACTGGAGGAACTTCGCTGCTTTCTCAGGACATTGTGGATGTTTCTTTTTCTTTTTTTTTTTTTTTTTTGGTTTTTCGAGACAGGGTTTCTCTGCAGCTTTGGAGCCTGCGCTGGAGCTAGCTCTTGTAGACCAGGCTGGTCTCGAACTCACAGAGATCCGCCTGCCTCTGCCTCCCGAGTGCTGGGATTAAAGGCGTGCGCCACCACCGCCCAGCATGGACATTGTGGATGTTTCTTGAGGACAAGCCTTGTCAGTGCAGTAAAATGAAAACCATCAAGTCACCACTTGAGTACGTCCTAGGATTTTAGGAAGACCTCTGATGACAGTTTTAATTGTCAACTTGACCCAATCTAGAATCCTGTGGGAAGAGGCTCTCCAGGAGGGATCTCTAGATGAAGCTGACTTGTTGGTACATCTGTGGAGAATTATCTTGCTTATACTAATTGATATGGACAAGACTGCCCATGATAGGCAGCACCGTTCCCTAGGCAGGGGATCCTGGACTGTGTCAGTACAGAGAAGGGGATGAGTTCCAGGAAGCATGCATGTATTCATTTCTCTCTGCTCTAGATTGTGGATGCAACCAGCTGCTTCGATTTCCTGCCTGAATTTCTCCACAGTGATGGACTGTGACCTGAAACTGTGAGCCCAGAATAAGTCCTTTCTCCCATAAAGTTACTTCTGTTAGGACATTAATCACAGCAACAGGAGTAGAACGAAAACATAAAGCAAGCTCCTACAACTCTGGGGGTTGGGTATCAATTAAGGATGTATCTGAATTTTGATAGCTAATTTGTTCTTAACAGGGTAACAGAAACTGTTTTTGCTAAGAGGGTTAGGCTGTGAATTATTTATTCTTCAGGAGACAAGCAAAACTGGCAAGCCACAAGGAAAAGTTACTCAAGGTAGTTAGTCTCTTAGCTTCCTTTGCTTAAGGGAGCTGTGATTTAAAGGAGCTGCCTGAAATAAAGAAGAAAGCAAACGGAGTTGAGTGTGGAAGGGAACTGGAGAAACTTCATGGGGCAGATGAGGGGCAGATCAGCAGCGAGGACTCATCCAAGAAACTGGCTCCCTGTGAACAAAACCGAAGCGCACCAGGGACAGTAGTGGAAATCACAGTCCGGACAACACATTTGAGCAATAAAGGCTTGGTGTTGACATGTTCTCATGCCAGACATCTGTTCCCACAGGTAAGAGCAGCTACTCTGGGTGACTCTGAGGTCATTTTCCCACATATATCTAGAGCTGGAAAAATTTGAAGAAGTAGAAACCCTAAACCTGGTTCTTCTTCACCAGGGTTCCTGGTTAAGTTTAAAGATCTAACCAAAAAGCAAGAAAGATTGGCGGGGTTTGGGA
This sequence comes from Dicrostonyx torquatus, assembly GCA_028555095.1. Lineage (NCBI taxonomy): Eukaryota > Metazoa > Chordata > Mammalia > Rodentia > Cricetidae > Dicrostonyx > Dicrostonyx torquatus. The sequence continues at coordinate 4,992,099 of JAQHUG010000069.1, read as the reverse complement.
ATTGGGTAGTGACGAATGAAAACTCTTGCCTACTTAGTAGTTAGGCATCCCCCTGTTACCCTAAACCAGAAAAGTCCTCTTCTGAAAATCATCACGTCGAACAGCCCTCGGATCAACTAAAGGTTCAGTCAAGTGTCTCATAGCGGCTCTGGGACACGACTTGCACGCATCTTACCCTCGCGTGGCGCGGGGTGGGATGAAGGTTCCCAAATTCCCCAACCCCAGCCCCTGCGGGAGCTTAGGCCGCCGAAGCTTGGGCTCCTCCTCCCCAGCTTTACTCTCCTCCTGCTCTCCCTCGCCCAGGCCCTCCCCTAGCCTTTGCGGAGGCGGGGGTAGGGAGTGGGGGGGCAGGGCTTGGCTGCGCGAGGCCCATGCATTCCAGAGAGCACGGCCAGCTAGAGCAACAAAGGAGCCCGGTAGTCTGCCGGGAGAGCTCAGGGGGCTGCGGCGCGCTCGCGCGGAGGTGGCTGCTGGGCCGCGGGCTAGCGTGGGGGCGGAGCCGGGGACCGACTCCCGCACCCTCGGGGCCGGCGCCTGGCCTTCTCCGAGGAGCTGGGAGTTGGTTTTAATGGTGGGAGAGGGAATGGGGCTGGAGATCGGAGCCCCAGGGGGCTCCCAGGGCTGAAGACAACTCCGATCGCCAGGCGAGGGGAGTCCGGAGTTCGTGCATCCTGGCCCGGGCCTGCGCTGCCCAACATGGGGCCCGGGTTCCAAAGTTTGCAAAGTTGGGAGAAGAGGGGCCCGGACGCGCGCTGCGCCTGGAGAAAACTGGCCCCAGACTCACGGGGCGCACCGGTCGCCTAAGTAGCCTCCGCGGCCCCCGGGGTCGTGTATTTAGCCAAGGGACTCCGGGGAGCGCGGGGGCGCCTCGGCTTCTGCTGAGTTGGCGGGTTTGGCCATGGCCGCTGCCCGCCCCGCGCGTGGGCCCGAGCTGGCGTCCCCGAGGCTGCTGCAGTTGCTGCTGGTGGTACTGCTGGGGGGCCCGGGTCGGGGGGCGGCCTTGAGCGGGAACGCGACCGGGCCTGGGCCTCGCAGCCCCGGCGGGAGCGGGAGGAGGAACGCGCCGGTGACCAGCCCTCCGCCGCCGTTGCTGAGCCACTGTGGCCGGGCCGCCCACTGCGAACCTCTGCGCTACAACGTGTGCCTGGGCTCGGCGCTGCCCTACGGAGCCACCTCCACGCTGCTGGCTGGGGACTCGGACTCACAGGAGGAAGCGCACGGCAAACTCGTGCTCTGGTCGGGTAAGCGCGCGGGAACCGGGACTGCGACGCAGAGGTGATGGACGGGACAGTGATGGAAAGAAAAGGCTCAGGCCTGAACTGCTGAGCGGGCGCGGCTTGTACCCGGGAGAGCCGGAGAAACGAGTCTGGAACTTTGGAGGCAGGTCGTGTGCGGGAAAGGGAACCTCCGTGATGGAGATGGGGTGGGGGCAAAGGAGCGGGGAAGACGGTCAGTTACAAAGAGCCTGAGCAACGATGGGGTTGGGGGAACGTGGGACCGGTGAGGAGGGAGCTCTCAGCCACAGCAAAGGGAAAGGAGCTATCTTCTTGAAGCAAGGTCCGCAGGGATTCTGGGCAGTGTTCAGACCTTGAGGAAATCCGAGTTGGAGAGAAGAAAGGCAAGGATGACGGGGGAGGACGTTTAAGAATTTGAAGAGGTGAGAAAATACTTGTGAAATTTGTGAAGGAAAAGATGCCCGCTTGTAATAACTAAAAGCCAAACGAGCCGTCTAGTAATCTTAATTTAGATCAGTCTAGGAAACCTGTGATTTTTGTCTTGCTTTTGCTTGTTTCGACTTCGTTATCTGAGAAATGGAAACTCTGACCCACTCGGGTGAAGAAGGAAGGAGACAGTTTTAGCAATTGTTTGTGGCTCTTTGGAAATGTGGAGCCTCAGGCCAGTGAGTGAGTGCTATGGAAGAACACGAAGTCCGGGTGTTGAGAGCCCGTGGACACCGTCCAGGGTAGCTGGAAGTCCCACAGTCCTTTACTTGGGGTAGGATTGTGGCAGAGCCTGAAATCGCAGCTGCACCCAAAGTTCATCCTAGATTATTTCGAATGGTTTGTTTACCTACCTGTCAGGCACTTGGACTGAGAGCCTGTAGGATGCTGGGGAGGGTAGCTAGCCTTGTCACCTTCTTCCCCCCCTCCCCCCACCCCAGTGTGATGTAAAAGCTGCCCTTGATGAGATAGAAAAGAAAATCCGGAGCCAGGAGCAAACCAGAGAGCCTGGCGGACTGGCCTGCTGTGCCCCTAGCATTAGCTCTTTCTTCCCCCCCTCCCCCGCCCCAGGCTGGTAGGATCCTGGGGGTCGGGGGTGGGGTAGTGTTAGGAATAGGCAGACTGTCACTGTCAGCTTGACCATTAGAGTTCTCAGCTGAAGCTGATGCTAGAGGAGGAACTTAGAGGATGCTGATACC
>JAQHUG010000069.1:4955418-4971705 GCA_028555095.1 Dicrostonyx torquatus | reverse complement strand
TCTGGTACCCTCTTCTGGCCTGCAGACATACACACAGACAGAATATTGTATACATAATAAATAAACAAATATTAAAAAAAAAAGAATTGGATGCGTGTGTTGGTGGCAGACTTTTCCCCTATTGGCACAAGGCTTTAATCCCAACTTGGGAGGCAAAAAAGGTGGATTTCTGTGAATTCCAGAGCAGCCTGATGATCTACTAGTGAGTTTCAGGCCAGCTGGAGCTACATAGTAAGACTTTGTCTTAAAAAGCAAACAAAATTCCTTGGGTAATTTGTTTTTAAAGTGTGAAATAATAAAATATTTAAAATTAGAAAAAAAGACTGCCTGATACTTCCCTTTTGTATTTTAAATATATTACTTAATAAACATTCAATAAAATCCTCCTCTTTAAGACCCGCTTTAAGACAGGTCTCATATATCCCAGACTAGCCTTGGACTTCGTATGTATCTAGGATGAAGTTGAACTCCTGATCATCTGGCTTCCTCTGCTGGGATTACAGGCATGCACCACTAGGCCCAGTTTATCTGGTGCTGAGGATCAAACGTAGGACTTTGTGCTAGACAAGCATCTTTTGCCAGCTGAGGTGCATCCACAGCCCCATGCTTCTCTTTTGCAGTATTGTGAGTTTAGACGAAAGCATAGTTGTATGATATTAAAAACTGTTTTATGCTAGGCAGTGGGCGCACTCCTTTAATCCCAGCGTTTGGGAGGCAGAGACAGGCAGATCTCTGTGCGTTCAAGGCCAGCCTGATCTACAGAGCTAGTTCCATCCAGGACAGCCAGGACTGTTACACAGAGAAACCCTGTCTGGAAAACAAAAACAAAACAGCTGCTTTATAGAAAGCATAAAGTTGTGTGACTAGTCACCAGATTCAAGATGGAGAATGATCTCATCTGCTTTTATTGTATTTTATTTTTTTCAAGACAGGGTTTCTCTGTGTAACTCTGGCTATCCTAGAAATCACTGTAGACCAGGCTGGCTTCAAATGCAGAAGTCAGCTTGCCTCCTGAGTGCTGGGATTAAAGACATGTGCCACCACCATCCGGCCTATTTTCTTTTTTTTTTGGTTTTTCGAGACAGGGTTTCTCTGTAGCTTTGGAGCCTGTCCTGGAACTAACTCTTGTAGACCAGGCTGGTCTCGAACTCACAGAGATCCACCTGCCTCTGCCTCCCGAGTGCTGGGATTAAAGGCGTACGCCACCACTGCCCGGCCCTATTTTCTTTTTTAAGCAATGTCTTATTGCATTTATTTGTGCATGTGTACATGTGTTTGGACGTGTGCAGATGTATGTGTGTCCTGTGCCATGGTGGACATGTGGCAATCATGACAGCTTAAGAGAGTTGGTTCTCTCCTTCACTATGTGGCTGCAGAATTCAAAGTCAGATTGCCAGGCATGGTAGCAAGCTCCTTCACCTACTGAGCCATCTCACCGGCTCCCAATCTGCACGGAAGCAGACAGCCTGGTTTACAGTGGTTCTGCTAAAACAACTTTTTGTCTGAAGGATGGTGCAGAAGTGACGTGCATTAAATAGACATCGTGCCACTACTTTTGAATTTGGATCCTTTCCCGGGCTAGCACTATGTGGTCTGATTTTTTTTTTCCAGATGCTGGGCAGCATCCATTAGCCACAGTCCCAACTCAGCCCTTTGATCACGTGGGGAGATACTCAACTTGCTACATACAGCATGTTGTGTTGTGTTGTTACACCTGACTGCTCCGTAGTTCAATGATTCTTCTTAGTGTGTCTTTACCTCATGATGTGTTCGTGGGGACACATCCTCCTCACAAGTCAAGGCATACTGCAGAGCCCCCTTACAGTGGCCTCCCAACAGCTCTGTTTGCCACTTAAAGCCACTTGCTCAGAGTTTCCCGACTGGGTCTTCCCTCTTGGTGATAAAGGTTCCCAGGTGATGGTGACTGGCATCAGAGGAGGGACTGTTGCCTGAGGATATTGCATCGTAACTGGCAGGACCTTTCTTGGCACCTTGGAGTATTCTTGGAGCTGTGAAGCCTGAGGCCTCAGACTGGTACTAAAAACAGCTAGTCTTTCTTTTAGTCCCTGATAGGTGCTGTGCAAAATACATATATTATATCATTTCTCACTCTGCCCAGTGTCCCACAATGTAAATCTGTCATCTTCATTTTACAGATAAAGGAGACTGAGACCACAGGTAAAGTACTTTGTTTCAGACCACACAGCTAGGGTGTGTTGGGGCCAAGATCTGGACCCTGGCAGGCCAGTCACAATGTCCATACCCCTTACTCCTGTGCTCCATTGCTCTCCCCCTCCCCGAGAGAATGGTTGCCTGGCAGACAGTGGGACAGCTATCTACAATGGCTCTCACGCCCTCAGAAGATTCTCGGAGTACAACTTCTTGCCTGGAATGTTGGTGTTCCCAAACTAGGGGTGATTTTAGAGGGGTTCAGGAGGGCCAAAATCAGAGCAAGCTGAGACCCGGGATGAGCATGCCAGCACCTAGGCTGGGTTGGGGGTTGGGAGACATCTGTGTGTCTGTGCTGACAGCGTCTGTCTTTCTCCCCTCTGCACTGGACAGAGCCTCTTCTGTTTCTCTCCATCTGACCTGTTTTCTCCTCTGGCTCTGGAGTTCCTGGCTTCCCTGAGTATCTCCTCTTAAACCCCCATCTCTTCTCTCTCTGCCTCAGCTTGGTAAGAGGATAAGGGCTCTGGGAGCTGGGCATGGGGAAACATCTCTTGGTTTTGGTGAATGGGCTCCACAGCCCTTTTGTATTGGAACAGAGAGGTCTATAGAAGAGTTTAGGTACTCCCTCACCTGAGGGTCGGTCAGAGGCCCTACCACCCCTCAACAGGGTATTTGTAAGTGAATTGTAGTGTCTGCAACAGTGAATGAGCTCCAAGTTTGACTTGCACAAAGTGAATACACTCCTGTAACCAACATCTAATCAAGAACGAGACCACGTGGGGCTGGAGAGATGGCTCAGCAGTTATGAGCACTTGCTCTTGCAGAGGACCCTGATCAACTCCAGCACCCATCTATCTGTAGCTCCATTTCCAGGGGATTCAATGCCCTTTCTGACCTCCGTAGACACCAGGCATACACATGGTGTAAACATGCAAGCAAAAGACTCTCACATAAAATATATACATCTAACAAAATTATTTTTTTTTTAAGAGTTAGACTATGTCCAGAGATTCTGGCCCTTCTCTTCTGACTCTCTTTTAGTTGACATCTCTGGAGTTGGGAGTGCATATTTTTGGTTATCACAATGACCTCAGGGTTTTGCTGGCATTTAGAGAGCAGGGTCTAGTTGTGCCAAGTGTCCTGCAATGCATGGGGCAGGCCTGAAGCACAAAGGTTGCTCTCTCCAGATGTCCTATTGAGAAATGGTATGGCAAAGGTTTAGGACCAGGGGCTACAGCTGTATCAATGGGTCAATGTGGAGGAGGTCTTCACCACAGTGTACCCACACTGTCGCCATTTCCCAGGCCTCCGGAATGCCCCCCGCTGTTGGGCAGTGATCCAGCCACTGCTGTGTGCTGTCTACATGCCCAAGTGTGAGAATGACCGAGTGGAACTGCCCAGCCGCACCCTCTGCCAGGCCACCCGAGGTCCCTGTGCCATTGTTGAGCGGGAGCGAGGGTGGCCTGACTTCCTGCGTTGCACCCCGGACCATTTCCCCGAAGGCTGCCCAGTAAGTGCTCTATGGGGCAAGATAGGGTGGTCTAGCCTGGTCTAACCTGGCATAGAGTGGCAGTGACCTGAATACAGGGTAGCCAGAGATGTCTCTCCTAGGGTCTGTAGTCATCCCTGGGTCTGTAGTCACAGGACACATGAACCACACACCCAAGCTGTAACCCACTGTTTCTATGAAGGCTTCTCTGTTGACCCGAGGTAACTAAGTTCAGCGTATAGTTTTTGAGTGTTCGCTGTTACGGCTGTGATGCGATAGGGGTTACGAGTGACAGGAGCCTGTCTTCAGGGACTTTTGTTATAAATAGGAGTCAGGGCATATATACATAAAGCACTGGAAGCAGGGAGATAGAAGGGTGTGAGCTAGTGTTGGTTGGAAAAGAGACGTCTGAAGTGAGACCAGAACGCTAACAATGATACTGATTATCATTTTCTACATACGATACCACTGTAGGAACTTCAACCTAATCCTTAGGCCCTATCATGAGGTAGGGGCTACTCTCTCAGATGTGGAAAATGAGATACAGAGTGGTCAAATAATTTGTCCAAGGCTGTAGAACCATTGAGCAGCAAGTGGGCATCCAATTAGCATAACTGCTCTTGCCGAGTTTCCCAAACAAGAGCCTCGACCCTGACTTCCCTTCCCCCTTGGCATGTCCTTTCTCCTCCCCTGTGCCAGAATGAGGTGCAGAACATCAAGTTCAACAGCTCAGGCCAATGCGAAGCCCCGTTGGTGCGCACAGACAACCCCAAGAGCTGGTACGAGGATGTGGAGGGCTGCGGGATCCAGTGCCAGAACCCGCTCTACACCGAGGCCGAACACCAGGACATGCACAGCTACATCGCGTCCTTCGGGGCGGTCACAGGCCTCTGCACACTCTTCACACTGGTGAGCAGTGTTCAAGGGCAAGGGCCTGGGACTTTGGACAGCCCAAGGTGCAGGGACTCTAGAACGGAGTTGCTCGGTAGGGTACCCATGGAAGATTCTGGGTGGGGAGATCTTGGGTTCAGATCAGGCCATCTACAGCAGAACAAACCCTCACGTCACTGCCCGGCTACCTCTCCCTTTAGGCCACCTTTGTGGCTGACTGGCGGAACTCCAATCGCTACCCTGCAGTTATTCTCTTCTATGTCAATGCATGTTTCTTCGTGGGCAGCATTGGCTGGCTGGCCCAGTTCATGGATGGTGCCCGTCGGGAGATTGTTTGCCGAGCAGATGGCACCATGAGATTTGGGGAGCCCACGTAAGTATTTTGGGGACCCAGAGGTGAGGATGGGAGGAGAAAGACTGTAATGCACATTTTCCCCAGAAGGAAGGGGTTGGACTTGAAGGTGACCATTCTGGTGACTTATTGTGTTCAGTGTTGAGACCATGGCTTTAGTCTCAGCACCGAAATTGTCACTGTCTCTTCAAAATTGTCACTGTCTCTAGAGCCTCTTCACATCTGACCTGTGTCCTAAACTCCCGGGAACCCTCCATGTTTTAGTAGACTAGAACCTGGGGTCAGGGTGGAGCAACCCGGCAGAAGAGTGCCAAGTGACTGCCTCAAGTGACATCCCACATCTTCACAGCTCCAGCGAGACCTTGTCCTGTGTCATCATCTTCGTCATCGTGTACTATGCCTTGATGGCTGGAGTGGTCTGGTTCGTGGTCCTCACCTATGCCTGGCACACTTCCTTCAAAGCCCTGGGTACCACCTACCAGCCTCTCTCAGGCAAGACCTCCTACTTCCACCTGCTCACATGGTCACTCCCCTTTGTCCTCACTGTGGCAATCCTCGCTGTGGCCCAGGTATAGTGAGTGGTGGTGGTGGGGCCCGGCTGAAAGGTGCGAGCTCGGAGGAAGGGCCGGAACTAACTTTCCTTCCGGACCGTCCTGCTCCAGGTAGATGGAGACTCTGTGAGTGGCATCTGTTTCGTGGGCTACAAGAACTACCGCTACCGTGCTGGCTTTGTACTGGCTCCGATTGGCTTGGTGCTTATTGTGGGAGGCTACTTCCTCATCCGAGGTGAGTGACTCAGCCAGAGCCAGCCAGGTAACGGGGTGTGCTGAGTGCGTGCTCTGTGGAAGTAGGAATGGGAGCTTCCAGCTCTGCTGTCTTCCATTGACAGGAGACCTAAGTCCTTGGTTCAATATGGAAGATGATGCCATTGGCAGGACAGCATTTCTGTGAGGACAGGAAAATGTACCTCTTCTTCCAAAGCCATGTTCAAGTTCTTGGTTCTTTTGAGGGGAGCTTGGGCTGGGTTCCAAACCTTTTTGTCCCTTGTCAGGGTGTACTTGTGTGATGAACACCCTGGGACACCTAGCTGGTCCACATGAACCATCTTGGGACCATTACTTATGTGTGCTCACACTAACTTTGAAATATACTGTCATGTCTGGAGTTTGGTTTCCAAGTCATTTCATCCCCTAACATACACAAACAGTTTTCACAACATGTACAGATTTACTGGTCCCTAATTTCCCCGTCTCAATCTGCCACCCCATGATTTGCCTTGGTTTCTAGCTCATTTTTCTTGGTTTTCTTTGTCAGTTTGGGTTTCCGCCCACTGAACTGCCAACCTTCTGTTCAGCCTTCTTCCCTGCCTTTCTGGCAGAGTGTCCAAGTCTCTGCTGTATGTTGTGCGTCTGTGCCATCTCATACGGTAGCCAGTAGCTATGGATGCTGAAATGAGGCCAAGCTGGGATGCTTTTTGAGTGTAAAAAACAGTGTATTCGAGACTTAGCATGAAAAAGAGGGGAAAATACAAATTATATCACTAATACTTTGTCATATGGAATGTAAAGCGGTTCTATTTGGGATATATTTGGTTTATAAAATATAGTAAAATTATAGTTTTTAACGTGGCTACTAGAAAACTTGAGGTTTTATGTCTGTCACACAATGTATTCAGTACTGTTGTTGATGGTTTCCATCAGAATAGCTTTCATCTAGTTTCCTTTCTCTGTCCTTGGCTGTTTTCTAGGCTCTGCCAGTTACCCCAGCCCATAGCCTATTGCCAACAGCTGTTCTTTCATTTTCTGGTTCCCCAAGGTTTAAGTCAGGCTGGGCATAATTGATCGTAGGACTCCCTCCCCTCCCCTCCCAGGAGAGCAGCTTCTCCCCAGCTAATGCCTGAGCTGTCTTTCTGCTCAGGGGTCATGACTCTGTTCTCCATCAAGAGCAACCACCCTGGGCTTCTGAGTGAGAAGGCTGCCAGCAAGATCAATGAGACCATGCTGCGCCTGGGTGAGTAGTGCCCAGGGGACTTTGGTCAGCTCAATACTGAATCCTCCTGGGGCCTCCAGCATGCAGAAAACCAGTGGGGAGAGTTAAGTATTCTAGGAACAAAACCAAGGTGTAGGTGATAGTGGAGGTGGCAAGTTCCTATAAGAAGTGAAGAATTGCCGGGCGGTGGTGGCGCACGCCTTTAATCCCAGCACTAGGGAGGCAGAGGCAGGTGGATCTCTGTGAATTCGAGACCAGCCTGGTCTACAAGAGCTAGTTCCAGGACAGGCTCCAAAGCCACAGAGAAACCCTGTCTTGAAAAACAAACAAACAAACAAAAGAAGTGAAGAATCCAGGTTGGTGCCAAGAATACTTCCACAGGCCCATTTCCCTCTCTGTGGCCTCCCATAGTTGCCTCCAGAACCTTCTGGATTTATTCTGGAGGATTCAGTCAAGACCCGAGCCGAGCATGCAGTCACTCTGGACTTGGCTGTCGTCAGTACTTGGTGGGGCAGCCGCTCCCCTCTCTGGTGCTGCTACAGTGTCTGCTCTGGTAACCGATCCTGCCCCTGAATCCCACAGGCATTTTTGGCTTCCTGGCTTTTGGCTTTGTGCTCATCACCTTCAGCTGCCACTTCTATGACTTCTTCAACCAGGCTGAGTGGGAGCGTAGCTTCCGGGACTATGTGCTGTGAGTGAGGGGCCCTGAGTTTGGTTGTGGGAGTGGCAGAATTGGAGCTCCAGCTACAGGGCAGCATCCCATTCGCTCGTGGTCATTCTTGGACTTTTCACCTTCCAGCCTGGGAAGGTGTAACCCAGTGATATTGGGCTCTTGTCCCAGAGATTTGATATGAAGCTCAGACACCAGTAGTTTATAAAAGCTCCCTAGATGATTCCAAAGAAAGTCATTGGGTGCTAGAGGTTTAGTTCAGTTTTAGAGTCTAGCATGCTTACAGCCTGGGTTCTGTCCCAGCACCGACACACACAGACGTATAGACAACACCTCTAGCCAGGGAACACCGTGAGAATCTCACTGGGGCTCAGCTCTTTCCTAAATGGATTTCCGTTTGGGCGCCTTCTTATTGGATTCAGGTAGCCTTAGCTGTTGACCCACCCCCCTCACCACAGGTGCCAGGCCAATGTGACCATTGGGTTGCCTACCAAGAAGCCCATTCCGGACTGTGAGATCAAGAATCGGCCCAGCCTCCTGGTGGAGAAGATCAATCTGTTTGCCATGTTTGGCACTGGCATTGCCATGAGCACCTGGGTCTGGACCAAGGCCACACTGCTCATCTGGAGGCGGACCTGGTGCAGGTGGGGTCAGCAGCCCTCTAGTCTTGTCCTTCCTGTCTTACCCTCAGCCCCATGTCCTCACTTGAGGCCTTGTCTAATCCAAAACACAGCTGGTGCAGCTGTTTGCCAAAGTACCCCCAGATCTGCGTGACTAACTTCTAAGCAGCTCACCAGTGCCCTCTAGTGACAGCTCCTGTCCCATGCAGCTTGGGCCTGAGCCGAGTCTGAGAGCCAGTGTTTTGCAAGGAGGGCCCACGGGAGCCCTGCATTCTAGGAGTGCTTGGTTACAGTGAAGGCCTCAGGTTGTCAGAGTCCTCACGACTGCAGGTCCTTAGGCCGAGAATCCCAGGCCTTTCGATAGATTTGAAAGAAAGCAGCTGTTCCTCCATGTTCCAGCCCCGCCCCTTCTGTTCTCAGGCTGACTGGGCAGAGCGACGATGAGCCCAAGAGGATCAAGAAGAGCAAGATGATTGCCAAGGCTTTCTCTAAGCGGCGTGAGCTGCTGCAGAACCCGGGCCAGGAGCTCTCCTTCAGCATGCACACTGTCTCCCATGACGGGCCTGTGGGTGAGCCTCAGTCTCTTCTCCCGCTGAGACACTTATCTGCCACACCCAGGACACACGGGCTGTCTGGCAAACTGAGAAATAAGGCACCCCACTCACTTCGACTCTGCTCCAGTCTCCCCAAAATGGGTCCTCCCCCGTTTCTTTCTTCTCCTGGCCTGTTCTCTGCTTTTGCAGTTCTCTGAGGAGTTGAATCCCTCCCCCTTCTTGTCTGCCATCTCCAGTAGCTTTTCTGGGCCAGTGTAAGTCAGGGTGCTGGTACTGCACTTGTGGTCGCAGGTTACACTGTAAGTCAGGGTGCTGGTACTGCACTTGTGGTCGCAGGTTACACTGTAAGTCAGGGTGCTGGTACTGCACTTGTGGTCGCAGGTTACACTGTTTGGGAACCAGAGGCTGCCCCCTTCCAGTTTTGAATGGGAAGAGACAATGGTTACAGGGTGGACTCCGCCAGCTGCAGTGGGAGGGACTGGCTGAGAAGATGGATGGTGTTACAGAAAGGAGGAGTCACTGTTCCGCTTTCCTTTCATTTCCAAAGCGGGTTTGGCTTTTGACCTCAATGAACCTTCAGCTGATGTCTCCTCTGCCTGGGCCCAGCATGTCACCAAAATGGTGGCTCGAAGAGGAGCTATACTGCCCCAGGATGTGTCTGTTACCCCTGTGGCAACTCCAGGTATGAGGGCTCTAGCTTCTGCAGGAAGGGGCAGAGGGCACAGAGGCTAGGAGCTCCTGGGACTGGAGTATATGGGGCTGCTAGGCTGGGGGAAGGCAGGAAAGGCCCCAGAGGATCTGAAGAGGTCCCAGAGCTCAAGAATAGGGGTTCTGGTGAGGGAAGGATGACAAGGACAGAGTTAAAGTCCTACACTGTTTTTTTCCTCCTGACAGTGCCACCAGAGGAACAAGCCAACCTGTGGTTGGTTGAGGCAGAGATCTCCCCAGAGCTAGAGAAGCGCTTGGGCCGGAAGAAGAAGCGGAGGAAGAGGAAGAAGGAGGTGTGTCCACTGGGGCCAGCTCCTGAGCTTCACCATCCTGCCCCTGTCCCCAGTGCAGTTCCTCGGCTGCCTCAGCTGCCCCGGCAGAAGTGCCTGGTGGCTACAAATGCCTGGGGAACAGGGGAGTCCTGCCGACAGGGAGCCTGGACTCTAGTCTCCAACCCCTTCTGTCCAGAGCCTAGTCCCCATCAAGACCCATTTCTCCCTGGTGCCTCAGCCCCTAGGGTCTGGGCCCAGGGCCGCCTCCAGGGGCTGGGATCCATTCATTCCCGCACTAACCTAATGGAGGCTGAGCTCCTGGATGCAGACTCGGACTTCTGAGGGCAGGTCCTGGGATGGAAAAGATGAATGCACCCTTTTCTGTGGCTCTTCTTCCTGAGAGCACACCTCTGGGGTCTCATATGACAGAGTCTGTGGGCCGCGTGCTGGCTAGAAGAGTTCTGTGTGTCTGCCTCAAAGCACCGGACTGTGGGAACAAGCTGAATATAGCCATTGATAGGACTCATGTCAGGAGTAGGACCCCCCCCCCCTTGTCTCTGCTCCAGTGACTAGAGTCTGGCTGGCAGTGTCAGTCTCCAGAGCTTGTGCTAAGGCAAGAATGGCAGAGGCAGGGGTGACATTACCCAGAGTGGGCTGTGGTGGCCAGTAAGGCAACCAAGCCCATGTCTGGCAGATGAGGGCTGGCTGCCCTTTTCTGTGCCAATGAGTGCCCTTTTCTGGCACTCTCAGACCAAAAGTGTTTGTTGTGTCATTTGTCTTTTGTCTAAGTGGGGACAGGACTCTCTTCTTCCTCTTCTGGGTAGTTGTGATGACCATTCCCATAAGGGCTATAGCTGATCTCAACAGGTGGCCCTAGCCCAGACACATCCTCTGTTTTCTTGTACTCTCTCCCACATTCACATCTCACTTCCACCAGACTAACCTCTTCCTGCTTGGCACCCTAAAACTGAAGTGCGCGCGCGCACACACACACACACACACACACACACACACACACACCTTACTACTGAGCTCAGTCTCCAGCTGAGAGACTGGTTCCACTCCAGGCCTCTGAGAGACATGTTATTTCTTCCGCACGTCCATCCAGTGGAGATGGACCCTTTGACTCAAGGGGCTATGTTGGGAAGCTTCTATAGCTTGAGCTAGGCACAAAAGCTTCTTCTGACTTCTGTATCTGCTGGGAAGGGGGACACCCCACTTTTTTACAATATCTAGTCGTGTTCATAGTGCCCCACATTCAAGAACCAGACAGCAGGATGTCTTAGAAGCTGACTGGGTTCCAGATCAGGGGATCGGTATGAGAAGAAGAAATATAAACAGTAAATAAACGTTTTTGTATAAGTTCATGTGTGTTTCTTTGCCCAGCTCCAGCTCTAGCCTATGTTCCTGGCCCGGATCTTCTGTGTATTCCTAAGGTTTTTTTTTGACCAGTGGAGAGCTCGGGACTGATGAGGTTATGATTGAATCAGGTGTTGGGCTGATTCGGCTGATTCAGGCTGCCCTCTCCTCCCTGGCTCTAAATGGACAAAAGATCCTCTGTGGCCACAGCTGCGTCCTTAAGCACCGAACAAGAGAGTCAAGGACAGACATACAACAGGCCCTTGGAGTGGCCATGGGAAGTGAGTGTTTCCCCGGTGGTGTATGAATGGGCGCAGCTCTTGCCAATCCCAGGTTCCACCACGGCAATGGATGTTAGGTTGGTGCATTTGGGTTTACAGCTTGCTTTCTGGGCAATCCAAGGGAGTCAGAGTCAAGGGAAGCATGAGATTGGGAATAGTATTCAAGTGACTACACTTTACAGCAAGAAGGGCTGTGGAGGAAAGGCAGTGAGACCCACAGACCTGAGAGTCACTGAGTGCTGAGCTGTGTTTCAGGAGTATCTCCTTCAGCCACGTGTGATGGGGACACCAGGATTTTCATCAGAGCCAGATTTCAGAGAGAAAAAAAAGGACATGTTGATTTTATCCTAGGTAGCTTGTAGATATATTATTCCATTGATACCTAACACCAAATATTAGCTAGACACTCTTCCGAGCCCTCTACAGGATTCAGCTCACAGCCCTGCATAGTTCTGTTAGGTCCCTCAAGGCACTGAAGCACAGAAGACTTACCGGGCTGCTCCAAACCATTCAGCTACTGGTAATGCTGGCATTCAGGCAGGTCTCAGTGTGACAGGGATCTGACCAGAGGTGCTCTTCTCGTGGAAACCAGCTCGGCAAGGCAAAGTGACTTGCACACAACCGCACAGCCGGAAAGGCACAGACACTGGCCCGGGATTTCTGATCCTGAAGTTCTGGCTCTTCCAGCTCAATGGAAGTTCATTCCCAGATTCTCCATTTTGTGTTTTCCTCAGGCCACCCCATCCTCTGCACTTATATGTCATGTTCATTCTTGCCATTACAGCTCTGTACAGAAATATGGCTTAAAAAAATCGTCGACAGCATTTAAAACATAATACTTATCAGTGTTGTTCAGTATTTTCTGAAATAAGCAATTGCTACAGTTTTCTTAATTTCTTACCCATGAACATTTAACTATTAGTTATTAGTTTCTCTTTCCTTCGAAGGGTTGCTTGTGTAAAGGATGGAGTATTGAGTTCAATCTGAGTCTTCAAAAAGCTGAGAAACCCATTGAAGTGACAGATGGTGAGCACTAGAGGGCAGCACTAACTCAACCCCATTTCCCCACCCCCACCCCCGCACCTGCATGCAGCAGACTCAGGTGCAGCTGGATGCCCAGTAATGTGACACCCAAGCAAACAGGAAACCTTACAGGATTTCTGTAGGAAGTCACGCTGAACAACAATGACCACCATTCCATTTAAAAGTCTTGAATCTGATTCCTAAGGAAACACCTTCAGGCTGAAGAGGTGCCAGTTTTGACTTCCTGCTGTCCTGAGAACCCTCCCGGACCAGCTCTGCCTCACCTTTCCCTACCACAGACTCCCAGTTCCTACATCTGTTTGCCCCAGTTTCCTTAAATTCCCCTGCCCACTTGAGCTTTTAGTGTGAAAATTGAAAAGAAGAAAAAATGCAAAGAAGAATAGATTAAAAACTCATATTCCAGGGCTGGGGAGATAGCTCACTGATAAAATGCTTGCCTGAGTTTGCTACATAGAACCCATGTGAAAATGCTGGGCAGGGCCAGCGAGATGGCTCAGCAGGTAACAGCTAGGAGCCAAGCATGACGACCTGAGTTTGATCCCTGGAGCCCACAAGGTGGTGCATTTATAGACATGCAAATACACATTTTATGTTTATTGTGAGTGTGCTCATGTGCCATGCGCACATGAAGAGCTTTCATTAGTTCTTCATGTTCCTTGAAAGGAACAGTCTGTATTTTTTGGATTTCTTTTTAGTCTGTTTTGAGACATGGTTTCAGGTTTGTTTTTCAAGACAGGATTTCTCTGTGTAGCCCTGGCTGTCCTAGAACTTGCTTTGTAGATCAGACTGGCCTTGAACCCAGAGATCTGAGAGCTGAGATTAAAGGCATGCACCACTATGCTTGGCTGAGGTCTTGTTATATAGCTCAGATTGGCCCGTAATTTTATATATTCTTCACAATGGCTCTCAATTCTGTTTCAGTATTCTGATAAACTGTTATTACAGGCAGGCACCTCCATACTTGGCTGTTTCTTATACTTTTTTTTTGTTTGTTTGTTTCAAGACAAGGCTTCTCTGTAGCTTTGGTGCCTGTCCTGGAACTAGCTCTTGTAGACCAGGTTGGCCTCGACTCACAGAGATCCGTCTGCCTCTGCCTCATGAGTGCTGGGATCAAAGGCACGTGCCACCACTGCCCAGCTCTTATACTTTCTTATGTGTAGATGCAATTATGTATCTACAGGCAGTTTACATATTGGTTTGTGTTTGATTGCTCCCTGTGGGACTTGTTGATAAGTGCCTCAACCTGCTGACGTGGCTTGCCAGTCCCTTTTATGTTTTTGAGATAGGGTCTTGCTATATAGACAGAATGACTTCACATTCTCTGCATAGTCCTACTCCATTTGAAAGGTACTCTTTTTGCCAGCAGAATTTTGAAATTCCACAATGATATAAAATAATAAAACTCCCTCCCAATATAGTTGTGTGAGTTGTATTTTTATTCTCACACCTCCACTCTGGTACAAAAAATGAGTTATGTCCGGGTTGGTCCGCAACATATTTTCCCACACTGTGCTAGGCATGAAGTGGCTCCTTTCGTATTCTTGCTCCTGCCCAGGGCTCTACACATGCCAGGCAAGTCCTCTACCACTGCTGCTCCCTAACTCCTCTCTCTACTTTCTTTGTCCTTCTGGAATGTTTATTATAATTTGGATTTAGCTAGTCAGTCATCTAATTGATTTTATGTATTCTTATCATTTACTTAGTGAATTTCAATGAGTTCTGTATATCATTTTCATCCTACCCTTTCCCAATATTTATTTTTATCCTCTGTGATTTTGTAGTTCCTTACTGTGGTATTAGGAATGGAGCCCAAGCCTTGGAGCATGTACAGCAAGTGCTCTGCCACTGAACTGTACCTGCAGTTCTGCTTTTGAGATGTAAAGAAAAGAACATGTTCATCTAAAAAATGATTGCTTTGCCAGAACACTACAGCTATTCAATGCATTGTATACATTATGCCAAAATATACCTTAAAACTTGTGATGCATATAAGCTACTATTTTTAACTTCTGAGCAAAAGATAGAAAATATCTTTTCTATACAGGCATACACACACCTGGAATCTCATCACACTTAGGAGGCAGAAGCAGGAGGACTTGCTGAAGTTTTGGGCCAGCCTGGCCTAAATGGTAAGTTCTAGACCAGCCAGGCTGCACAGGAACAAACAAACAAACAAACAAACAAACAAACAACAGCCACAACAAAACTTTAGTTAAAAATTTCTGATGAAAAAACAAATTCTGCTAGCAGGCTTTCTTTTAAAAAGTGTTTTTGTGCTGGGCAGTGATGGCGCACACCTTTAATCCCAGCTCGGGAGGCAGAGGCAGGTGGATCTCTGGGAGTTTGAGGCCAGCCTGGTGTACAGAAAGAGTTCCAGAGCAGCAGGGCTGTTAAACAGAGAAACCCTGTTTTGAAAAACCAAGGTGGGGGGAGTGCTTTTGTTTTCTGAATGTTTACTCCTTAAAACTGTATGCTCCTTCACAAACAGTATTGTATGTCTCCAAGTATATTAATGATTTGGTGTAGCGGGGCAGTCTATACAGCTTAGGTAGGCTTTGCATTCTCTATGAGAGTTCAGCACTGAACTCACGATCCTTCCTCGGTGTCTTGAGTACTAGAATATATGTGTGCACTACCAGTTGTTTTATGATTTAAAAAAAAATATTAGCCTCTTCCTCTTTTCTTGCATCGATGGACCCAGGCCTCTGAACACTAGGCGAGCACTCTCCCCTGAGCTTTCCCCAGCTCCTTTTCTTGCTTTGTGTGCCTGGTGACTTTGGCTGTCTGCTCACAGTGTGGCACTAGAAGTTTCACAGAGTGATCTTCACTGTGTGTGATCTGGCCCCCCTGTGTCCTTGGAGAATTCCCCAGCACCAGGATTTTCATTTCCTCGCTTGGACTGGTCAGATGCCTTATGGAAGATTATTGCTTTATTGCTGTCTGCCAGGCTTCTGGAAGCTGAATGAGCCAGCAGAAGGAAAAGGACCTGTAGGCTTAAACTTTCATTAAATTGCTAATGCACGATCCTCCTGCTTCTATACTAGCAATTCCACCTTCCCCTATGCTCGGTTTGCCTCAGCAACAAAGCCATCACAGAAAGAGCAGATGGAGCCGGGCGGTGGGAGGCAGAGGCAGGCGGATCTTTGTGAGTTCGAGACCATCCTGGTCTACAAGAGCTAGTTTCAGGACAGGCTCCAAAGCTACAGAGAAACCCTGTCTTGAAAAACAAAACAAAACAAAACAAAAAAAAAAAAAAGAAAGAGCAGATGGATGGGATGGAAAGGTGAGGAAAATAATCTGCTTGTTGATAATGGAAGGACATGGACAAACAGAGACCAAATATCTGCCTCTTTCTAGGGCTCACACTCCTTCAGTTTCATCACCACATCCCACGGAAGGTGGGTTCTTCCGCTCAGAAATCAATTCTAGTGGCCGGCCAGGTAGGCAGCTGCTGGGTACGAGCTCCGTGTATGCCAGGTGGCTGTGCTAAAGCTCCCTTGTGCATTCCGGGAAGAAAGAAATCAGTTCTAGATTGTTAGCCTCTGCCCAACAGCTGGAGGACGAAGCTCTGGCCCCTTCTTCAAAACAGGAAGGAAATGATCAAAGCCAGACATGTGAAGAGAAAATTGAATATGCTCTTGTATCTGGCAGATTTTGGGGTTTTATGGAAATGGCAGTGCTCAGGGGCCTTCCAGTACAGGTTTGGAGACCGGGAAATGCAAGTTTCCAAAGCTATCCAATGAAGAGACTTCCAAGGAACTAGTAGTAGATGGAAGCAGTGATTTCTCCAGTGACTAGCTGGCCAGCGGCCCACTTGAGTTTCAGGGCTGTTGTTGCTTTCTGAGCAGCGCAAACTCTGGGATCACCTTTGTCCCAGTTTCTTTAAAAA
>JAQHUG010000069.1:4929771-4945313 GCA_028555095.1 Dicrostonyx torquatus | reverse complement strand
GGGAATTGATCTTGAATGTTCTGCAAGATCCATCTCTCTAACCCCCTAATTAATTTATTTTTAAGATAAGCCTCCTTTGTGTAGCTCTGAGATCATCCTGCTTTAGTCTTCACAAGTTCATCGATTACAGGCGTCATGTATGCCTGCCTCATTGTTCTCAGCATTCAGAGAGGCACAGCTGAGACGGCTGGCAGGAGAGCCATCTTGGCTATTGCCTAGATCCTCCACTCTGTCCTATATTCATGTGGTAGACATAGCAGACATAGCTATATCCAATGGACAGTTTCAGTCAACCTGATAAGGGTTTTATAAATTTTATAGGCACTCTCTATAGTCTTATAGGCTTATAGGCTAGAAACTCAGTGAGAACAGATCAAAGGAGAAAGTTTCTTCTGTCAATTTTTAATTCTAAACTTTCTATTTTAAATTTTTATTGCATATATATTTTATGTATATGCACATGTGCATTTGTGCAGCTGTGGCAGTCAGAGGACAGCTGCCTGGAATTGGTTCATAATGTGCATTCCTGGGATCAAACTCCGGTGTCAAAGGTGGCAAGTGCCTCTAATCATTGAGCCATCTTGCTGGTCCCTCTAAAATTAGCTTAAGTTAAATAGCTTAAGACTTGCATAATTTTTTCTCCCTCTTCCACAGCTGTATTCTGAACAATTAGCTGTTTTCTTTTGTATACTTGCATTAATAGCTGGTGCATTTTAAATTTTGTTTTCAAGGCTCGATCAATCAAAACTGACGGTTTTGGGCACTGAGTTCCTAGAACTTATGTAAACAAGGGTGCTAGAATACTAGTTGAGTTGTTCTGTTGTAAGTCTTCCCTTGAAACCTTTCTGAATATTGTTTATCTGAGACTAAAACTGAGTTTTCTAGACTAATCACTTCTAGTGCTCCAGTGCAGCTCTTTTGATTACTTTAAAAGATGTAAGGACCAGCAAGATGGCTCACCAGGGAAATGCTCCTGCCATCAAGCCTGATGACCTGAGTTCTATGCATGGAAACCACATGATGAGAGACAGAACTGAAAGTTATCTTTTGACCTACACATGAATCAGTCCCGCCCCCCAAATCAGTCGATAAATGTAATTCTAAAAGTTAAAGGAAAAAGAAAAATATTAAATATTAAAAAAAGATTTAATAATGTTCTTGGAAACTTCCTTCTCGGTCTTTGTGATGCTTACAGTGTCTACAATTTACTCAGTACATACTTCATCCAGACATCTGTCTTATCTATTAATCCTCGTAACAACTTTTTCAGATGAGTAGCATTTTCTGTATTTTACAGATGAGAAAATACAGACTTAAAGAGAGTAATTAACATGCCTGAGACTTTGCCAATCTGTGATGCCTTTGGGATCAGTGAGATGAAACATTACCCATAGCAACAGTGGGAGGCTTTGTCACATTGCCAAACCCCCTACTGCTCTGACCAAACTCCCATGTGATGTCTGCAGGAGCTGCTGCTAAGACTGTTCTATGTAACCCTTTGGACATTAGCATCTATCCTGTTACTGGAGGAGGCAGAACCACCATGCATCTTCACATCATTGTTTACTTTGGTCATCTGTCATCCACCTTAATACTCAGCTGTTTTATCACTGTGTTCATCCTTTCAGATAACTCAATTCCTTTCTACTTTATCTTTTTCAACATTCTATTATCAGAAAATCTGCATGTAGCACCAGCCTTAAGACAGCAAGATTAAGTCATGGGGTGACAGTGGCAGTGCTGTCAGTGTTGTCACATAGTGTCTAGAACTGTAACATGCAAATCAAGCAGCAGCATCTCTTGCTTGTCACCATCACTTGTAATATCTTTGCCAAACCAATTTTATGATTTTTTTTCTTTTTTTGGTTTTTCGAGACAGGGTTTCTCTGTAGCTTTGGAGCCTTCCCTGGAACTAGCTCTTGTAGACCAGGCTGGTCTCGAACTCACAAAGATCCACCTGCCTCTGCCTCCCGAGTGCTGGGATTAAAGGCGTGCGCCATCACCGCCTGGCCAATTTTGTGATTTTTTTTTTTTTTTTTAGCTGTGTATCCTTGAAACAGGTTTTTTACCCTAGAAGCTATTTTATATTCTTTCTGTAAATTCCTTTTCTGTTTATTTCAATCCAAATAGACTTCTAGTGCTTATGAAGCTGAGTAATGTACCAGTTGTACTATAACCTTCTACCTTCCTAGTCACGTTCACCTCCGATTGCAAATGACTATTTCATGCTGTATTTCTCCTCTGTTGTGTGCTCTTCTATTTAAACCAGTTATAAGCTTTCTCTTTCATTACAAAAGCAGAAGACCCCCACATGGAACTTCTCTGTACTTCTTGTCTACAAACCTATGTGTACCGGGGACTCATCTTTTTCCTCATACTATTATATCCTCATTCTGTCAAAGACAAATCCCTCCACAGGTGCTTTAATCATATTTTTTCAGTGGTGTTAAAGAAGTATTCCTCTATTAGATCCTCTTTCTCCAGGTATTTTGTCAATATTCAGACTTAGCTTTGCCTTCTTCATTTTGGCAACTCTATTTGTCAACCTGCCAACTTCCTTTTTGTCTTTCAGAATCTATTCATACATTTTTAATCCTCATGAACTCCTTATTCCATCCTAATATTCTGACTGAAAGAAAACTTATGCTAATGTCCATTAGACTGGGAAATGGTGTTTTGTTTTTTTCAACCCTCATCTTATTAGATTTTTTGGCAACTTCTTATGAAACACATTGCTTCTTAGGCCTCTCTGACACTGCTCTTTTGCTGTTTTTATTCTTTGGAGGCAGAGTTTTATATAGCCTAGCACTTGTTACAGGGCTAAGGCTGGCCTTGAGCTTCTGATCATACTGTCTCCTGCCTCCACCTTCCTAGTGCTGGGATTATTGTGTGCTCTCCGCACCCAGCTTTATGGCACTGCTTTTTCTTTATTAGTTTCCATTTCGTTTTTTGGCTGCAACTCATTCTTTGTTGGTACTTCCTCCTTGGTCTTAGGACCTCTGTTCTATTCATTGGATTCTCTCTCAGTAACGCACTCCATTCTTGTGTCTATTAGTATCATCTACATTCCAGTAACTCCCAAAAGTATTCCTTTAGACCCGTCTTCTGAATGCCAGCCTTAGGGTTGTATAATTGCCTGTTTGCAATCAAGCTCAATCATTTTCTATCTAAAACTGAATTTTGTTTCTTTCAGATTTCTATTATATGTATGGATGTTTTGCCTGCATGTATGTACATGTACCATGTGCTTGCTTGGTGCCAGAAGAGGGCTTTGGATCCCTTGGGATTGAATCTGGGACATCTTACAAGAGCAAGTGTTTTTAACTCTTTAGCTCCCTAAAATTGAATTTTGGTTTTTTGTTTTGTTTTGTTTTTGTTTTTGTTTTTTGAGACAGGATTTCTCTGTAGCTTTGGAGCCTGTCTAGAATTAGCTCTTGTAGACCAGACTGGCCTCGAACTCACAGAAATCCCCCTGCCTCTGCCTCTCGAGTACTGGGACTGAATTTTGTTAATTGCTAAAATGTTTTGTTCTTAATTTTCTTCTGCCAATTAAATGGTACTTCCATTATTTTTATTTAGCTTGCTTCTTTATTTTTTGGTAGTACAAGTTGAATCCAGGGCCTTGTATACACTCTGCCATTGAGCTATACTCCTGTCTCTCACAAACAAATGCTTTTAATTATCCAAGTGGAACTTGAATATATTCTTGTAAAAATAATTCAGTTTAATAAAGTAGAAATCCTTCATTGGCCCCAGCCATATTTTCATCTCTTTCACAGAGATGACCTCTGCTATCCTTTTGTCTTTCTAGACTTTCCTATGAATTTACATGCATATTTGTATATAAATTTATAGCTTTATAATAACTTGCACATAAATAAAAGCACACTGTATGTACAATGTTTCTCAGGTTCTTTTTCTTCTTTCTTTTTTTATTTTTTTTTTTTTTTTGTTTTTCGAGACAGGGTTTCTCTGTGTAACAGCCCTGACTGCCCTAGAACTAGCTCTTGTAGACTATGCTGACCTCAAAGTCAAAGAAATCCACTTGTCTCTGTCTCCTGATTTTTTTTTTTAATTTTAATACTGTCTTGAAGTTTTTTTCTATATCAATACATGTAGCTATATCTTATTTTTATTTTTTAAAAACAGGATCTTACTGTGTAGTCACTCTTAAACTGGTGATGACCGTTCTGCCTCAGCTTTTGTGTCTTTTTTTTAATTTGTAAAGATTTATTTTTATTTTACGTGCGTGGGTGCTTAGGTTCTGAGTATGTCTAAACCTCATGTATGCAGTGCCTGGGGAGGCCAGAAGAGGGCATCAGATCCTCTGGAACTAGAATTGTAGGTGACTGTGAGTTGCAGTGTGGGTGCTGGAAACTGAACTGGGGTCCTCTGCCAAAGCAGCCAATACTCTTGACAGCTGAGCCGTCTCTAACCCTCTCTCGTTTTTTTTTTTAATTGCTGAGTTGATATTTATTAAAGCATTCTTTTGTTTCATACTTTTAACTTTTTTCTCTTTTTTAAAAAACTATTTTCTGTGTATGAATTTTTGCTGGGTTTTGTTTGTGTTTGAGCACATACATGCATGTGGATCCCCTGGAACTGGACTGTAGTTTTGGATAGTTGTGAGTTGCCATATGGGTCCTGGGAATCCTCTGCAAGAGTAAGTGCTTTTAACTACTGAGCCATCCTTCCCAGTTCCTTTTTTCTCTTTCTTGACAAATAGTCCTGTAGTACTTATGTGTATATATTCTCTTGTTTTCATGTAGAATGTTTCTTTGGGATAGTTATCGAAGAGGAAAACTTGGAGGTCAAAATACCTTTTGAGGGGTAGAGGGTTCAAACATAGTCTCTTATGTAGCCTGTGGTGGTCTTGGTTATGATCTTCCTGTCTCAGCCTCTTGAGCACTAAGATTGTACATGTGCATCACTGTGCCTAGATAGGCAGTCATATCTCAGAATATTGTAACATGTTACATATCTGCTAACTCTAACAAGACAACCTTACCATTTGTCTTGCCCAATACCAGGTTTTTGTTTTTGTCTTTTAAATTATTTGGGAGAACTCTTTTACTGCTTATTGATTTACAGTCTTCTCTTGTAGTAAGGCTAAGAATATTTTCAGGCATATATTGACAGTTTGAATTCATATTCTTTTAACTTCTTATTTCTAATTATTAATATAGTATTTATGGAGTGAGGGACTACTGTATGCCAGGTCCTAAGGAGGCAGCAGTGGATAAACTGGGTAAAAGTCTCTATACTTCCAGTGGATGGTCTTTCTCGTTCTTTAAATACTTGGGATATTTATTCCTTCTGTATATGCTGCAAGTATTTTTTCCTATTATTAATTTTTTATGTGATGCTGGGGATCAGACATGTTAGGCAAGTTTTGTACTGCTGTTACTGGGGTGCTCAGCCCCCAGTCTTTCTCTTCTGTTTGTAACTATACTTTTTATGTGGCTTAAACATTTTATTCATAGTTGGCTTTTTCTACATTGATAAACAGATTCTGTGTTTTTGTGATTATTTGTTATATTTTGGTTTCTAGTCCATCTAAACTTTTGTTTGTAATATAGTTCAGGACTATTTGTAATAGAAGGTGGCATTATTGGTCCCCAAATTAACTGTCCCTTTTACCTACATTTAATGGGTTCTGGTAGGTTTTTTTTTCCCCTTTATCTTATCTTCCTTAACTAGACTTTCATTTGTTTGTTTTTTGAACCAATCTTATATAATCCAGGCGGCCTCAAACGAGCTGTGCTGCTGAGCTGTCTTTGAATTCCTGATCATCCTGCCCTGCCTCCAAGTGCTGGAATTATAGTTAGCTAGCCCACACAGCAATTTTGTCTTATCTATTAACTATACTTATGCAAGTGTGAGAGGGATTTCTTTTTTATTTTGTTTTGTGTTTTTCAAGGCAGGGTTTCTCTGTGGCTTTGGAGCCTGTCCTGGAACTAGCTCTTGTAGACCAGGCTGGCCTCAAATTCACAGAGATCAGCCTGCCTCTGCCTCCTGAGTTCTGGGATTAAAGGTGTGTGCTGCAACCGCCCAGCTGTGTGACTGGGTTTTAATAATTCAAGAATGGCAGTAAAAGTTGACATCCTATTACTGCTGAGGATTGCAATGAGCTACTCATAAGAACACTGGACACTTTAGCAGATTTTTCTTTTTTGTTTGATATAGTTTGTTTTTTCTTCTTTTAAAACATTTTATTTATTTGATTTATTCATTTTACCTTTTGTGTGTTTTGCCTCTATGTTTGTGCGTGCATTACCTGCATGTTGGTGCTCACAGAGGTCAGAAGAAGGCATTAGATCTCCTGTAACTGGAGTTATGAGTGCTTGTAAATCATCATGTAGGTGCTGGGAATCGAACTCAGGTCCTCTCCAAGAGAAGTAAGTGCTTTTAACCTCTAAATCATCTATCCAGCTCCATCGTTTAAGTTTTGGTAGAAATTGCAGACTCAGTGATCATTCCCAGGGAGACTTAATCTGTTAATAGTTTTTTATTAAGTTGGAAAAGTGTATCCCTGTATGGTCTTTTTCTAAAACACTTGATTTTTGTTGTTGTTGCTGTTATGTTTTGTTTTGTTTAAGGCATTACCAGTATTTGAGTATGTGAAATAAAATTATAGGAAAATAATTTTGGTGATTTTCCTGGCAAGGTGGTGGTGTGTGTATTTACCTTTTGAAGTTGACATTATATGTTCTGGGTTTAAAGAGGGGCATCTTTTTCTAGAATGTAAGTAAAGATTTGTCTTCAACAAAGCTGTATTAGCTAAAGTGTAATGAGTTCAAGGTTACTTTATGCTTTGTGAGACAGAAGTAGAACAGGAATTTTTACTGATTAATTCATATTCTTTATAGAAATAAAGGACAGAGTGTGGTAGCTCATGTCTATAGTCTTAGCACTTGGA
The DNA here is from genome assembly GCA_028555095.1 of Dicrostonyx torquatus. NCBI lineage: Eukaryota > Metazoa > Chordata > Mammalia > Rodentia > Cricetidae > Dicrostonyx > Dicrostonyx torquatus. Next base: position 4,938,394 of record JAQHUG010000069.1, on the reverse strand, counting down.
AGGATGAGGCAGGAGTATGACTGTAAATTCAAGGCCAGCCCGAGTTACAGAAGAGTTTTGGTTTAGTCTGGGATTAGTCTATATAGAAGACCTGGCATAAGGGTTTTGTATCGTGTCCCTATGTCCCTATGGTGTATGGCCTACTTGGGCTATATTATAAGTAACTCCTCCTTTTCTAATACACTATGATCTTCTATGTGTAAATCCACTTATTGTGTGCCAAGCAATGCTTAGTCCTAGGGTGATAAAATCATCAAGTTACCATTGTTGCCCTATAAAAGAGGATAGAAAATGTAGATAAGGAAATAAGTAAATATAATTTAGTTTGATGTGGGCAGTAAAGAAAGCGTGAATTGTAGTTTGAGGAGGTCAGTTTTGAAATTGAGGTCTATGACCCTAGGAAACTAGTTGGTTTCACAATGTAGCTGAGCCTTTATGGTGTTTAAAAGTCCAGAAATTCATACTCTGTGTATCTGCAAGGTTTTGCATCTTAGGACTTGTTCATGCAAATCAAATTTACACAAGGCTTATTTAAAATAAACTGGTAACTTTTACTTAATGGTTAGATTTTGAACTGATCTGAAATTTAGGTAAGTTGGGTACTCTGGAAAAAAATCTATGTAGGATGGCTAATTATAGTTGAAGACAGTTTTTGGAGTTTGGAGTAGTTAGGATGAATCCTTGCTGCTCAACTGAATTTTGATCTTCAAACAGGCAAGTCTGTTTTGTACCAGTGAGCATGTGCTAGAATCCCAGTTTGTTACTCATTGTTAACTTCATATTTCTCCTTTATGAAACCTTTAGAGAGGTGAGAAAAACCATGTTAGAGTTTTGAGGAAGGATGGAAACATGAAAGACTTGTAGTAGGACATTTTACAGACACGGGATGTAGACACACACAGGCTTGGGTGCACAAAGAGATGAGAGCTAGAGAGATGAATACACAGGCTAACAGATGGTCACACATGTATTTTCCATGTGTGCATATATAAGAACCCTCTGCTGTGTTAATTCTCTGACAGAAACCCATTGTAGCTCCAGTCTCCTATAAGCACTGAGACCTCTGCCCCACCCCCCTCTGTTTCCTGCCCTTTGACACCAACAGGTAATCCTTAAAATAGATTTTTATGGACCTTCACTAGTGTTCTTCATAGTTATTTTGAGAAGGAACAAATATTCTCTCTAAGGTGCTTTTAACTGAGCCAGAAAATGGAACAAAAACAGAAGGGCTGCCTTTAGGTCTGTAGAACAGTGAATTCGACAAAGCCAGTTTTATTTGAATCCCTGTGTCTAGAACTGCTTGTTCCTGGGTATCATGTTCAGTTCAATGGACTCATGCTTGCTTTTCTCTCTCTCAGGAGCTTGCATCCTAGGTTGCTAGTTAAGCAGAGTTCCCTTGGTGCTCATTACTATACTTCCATGGTGCTGCCTGAGTCACATAAAACCCCCTGGGGAAGCTTCACATTGCATCGATGTGGAGGAACTTGCACTGAGTTCTCTATGGATGAGAATGCAGAGGGAGGTTAAAAGTAGAAAGACCCGTAATTATTATATAATTCTCTTACCATGGTGGGTTGTTCATAGTATGCATAGTGCATATGTAGTAGATTTGCATGAAATTCAAGAATAACTGAGGACAGCAACTTGTGCTGGATTATTTCCGTAATCCTAGCCCTGGATGGTAGATACAGGAGGATCAGGATTGTTCATGGTTGACCTCATCTACATAGCAAATTCCAGGCCAGCCTGGGCTACAACACAAACAAACAAACAAAACAAGAACCCCCTATTAAAACAACAAACAGCAGAACTGAAGGTAATTAATATTAACTTAAAAACGTTTTAACTACTGTGACGTGTGTGGGAGCGGCACATTGGATTGTGTTGATTACGTTGGGCCTAGTGGTGCAGATCAGTAATTCCAGGTATGAGGTGGCTGGGGCAGGAGAATCAGAAATTCAAGGCCTGCCTGTCCTATAGAGGATTATATTGATTGATACATGGCTGGTAGGTACATAGCTAGATTTTGTTATTGGTATATGTGACAACATTTTGTGGAAGTATTTAACTAGTAAAAAGGAAGCTTGACATATGCTGCTTTTTGTGCATGTAAATTCTTGAAGTTTTCTATCACACTGAAGACATTAGATGGTAGGGAGATTAACTGAAGAGTTTTACAGATACAACTTCTAAAACCAGGTATTTTTTCTATTGCTGCTTGTTAGGCATATTTATTTGGCCAAAAGTCCATTTAAAATTTTATATTTCAAATATAAAATTTGGAGAAAATTTTACTTAATGTTTTTCATTTATTTATTTTTTGGACAGGGTCTTCTGTAGTCCAGGTTGGCCTTGAACATGTTACGTAGCTGAAGATGACTTTGAACTCATTATCATTTTGTATCTTAGAATTAAATACTAGAATTACAGGTGTGTGCCACCCCATGGACTACAAATTTTTCTTTAGAGTAAAAAAAATTTGGTAGTGGAGGTTGCATCTAGAACCTCACACATGCTAAACATATACTGTACCATATATGTCTCCAGCCTTTGGTTAGCTTTTTCTTTTTCCTTGAGACAGGGTTTCTCTGTGTAGCCCTGGCTGTCATGAAACTTACCCTGTAGACCAGGCTGGCTTTGAACTCACAGAGATCTGCCTGCATCAACCTCCAGAGTACTGGAATTAAAGGTGTCTGCCACCACTACCCAGCTTGGTTAGATTTTAAAAAAGTAAAATGCTGTAAATAAAACTGAAGACCCTTTTGTTCCCTGTTTATCTCTTTTCACATTCCTATCAGAAACAAAGACTACTCTTGGCCAGCCTTTTAAGTTTTATATAAATTATTATGTAAATAAAATATTAAAGAGACTCTTCTGCAGCCTACATTTTTCACTCAATTTTATGTAATTTCTGTAGTCAGACCAAGGGAAAGAATCCCAAGGACATCCAAATTAGAAAAAAGGAAGCAAAATTCTCCTTGTTTGCAGATGACATGATCTTCTATAGAAAAACCTAAAAATTTCTCTAGAAAACTATTGGAACTTGATTAGTGAATTTGTGAGTCTTCAGAATGTTAGTAGCATTTCTGTATATGAACAGTGAGCTATCTGAAAAGGCAACCAAGAAAGGAATCCAATTTATAGTAGAAAAAAAAAGTCTAGGAACAAATTTAAGGAGGTGAGCTCTTTACTATTAAACACTAATGAAAGAAATGGAAAAAGACACTCAAAAGATGAAAAACATCACATGTTCATATCTATGTCATCCAAAGTTATCTAAAAAAAAAATCAAGCAAAACCAAATTGTTCTATTGCTGGGCCTCATGAGGCCTGGGCATGAGGCCCAGTGTAACTTTCTGAGCCTAGCTCAAGTTTGGAGACCTGTCTCTGGCTACCCAATCTAGACTCGCCTCTTCCCACCCACTGCTAGCGTGGCAGTATATTCTTGGCCCTTATTCATTACTCCACCTCATCCCAAGTTTCTCCACTCCCATCACAACCTTATATAAGTTTTTGCATGACACCATTCAGTGAGATTCCCTCCCGACACCCCTGTGGACAGGGTGGAGGGCTGAGTCGTTCAACACTCACCATCCAGCTCAGCCCCAGGGAGAGTCCGGCAGGTCCACCTCTGACCCGACCCCTCCCCCCCAGTCCCCGTTCTTTCTCCCAGAGAACCCAGCAATCTATGGATTTGTGCAGTCTCTATAAAATGCCAAGAATTAACAAGTACAGGAAAAACTCCTTGTAAAATCCATATGAAATCATGAAAGACAATGAATAACCCAAGGAGTAGGTTTAAAAAAAAAAAACAACCAAAGCTGGAATTATTACAACATCTGACTTAGAATATACTACAAAATTGCATTAACTAAAATAGTATTGTCTGGTACTCAGAAAGGCACAAAACCAGTGAAACAGAACAGAGAAACCAGAAATAAATCAGTGTATGTGCAGCTAACTGGTTTTTAACAAAGGCACTATGAGTATTTATTGGAGAAAGAACAGTCTCCAACAGTGAATAGTGCTGGGGAAAGTGGATATCCATATCTGGAAAAATGAAATGGGGCTTTTAACACTTAATATGTGCAAAAGTCACCTTAAATATAAGGCCCAAAACTATGAATCTATTAGAAGAAAACATAGAGCAGATATTTCAGACCTTGGTCTGGCCAAAGGTTTTGCACGACTCCAAAAGCTGGGCAACAGGAAAAGCAAAAATTAACAAGTTGGGTCTTCAAACTAAAAATTTCTCCATGACAATGAAAATGATCAACAAAGGTAAGAGCTTATAGAATGGGAGAAACTCTTTGCAGATGATTCATCCAACAGTAATTAATATCTATAATTTATAGGAACTTTAGACAACAGTGAAAAACCTAAAGAACAAATAAACACAATCTGAATAGATAGTTCTCCATACGATCCTTATGTATGGAAAGAAGCTCAGTATCACTGATGAGAGAAGTGCCTGTCATGAGGCGCTGTCTCACCTTCATTGGAGTGGTTACTGTTAAAGGTAGAGTAGTACAGTGCTTGTGTGGAAACTCATGTAGTGTTGGTGGGAATGTAACTAGTACAGTCATTAGAGGCAATAATAAGGAATTTCCTCAAGAAAAACTAAAAACAGGACCAGATTTGATCACATAATCCACTACCAAACATATCCAGACCAAATGAAACTGTGTGTCAGAGATATCTGAAGTCTCATGTTTATTGCATCATTATTCACAACAGTTGAGATACGGAGTCAATCGAGGTGTCTATCAAGGACACTGCCAGTGACTCTCCTCCTCCAAAAAGACCATACTTCCTAATCCTTCCTAAATAGTTCCACCAGCTGGAGACCAGTCATTCAAACATATGAGCCTATGGAGCCATTCTCATTCTCAGACCACCACAGATGAACTGTAACCTGGAATTGTGAGCCATGTAATTCTCTTCCTCCCTTAAACTACTTTTTTTTTTTTTATTCTGAGACAGGGTTTTCAGGGTCTCCCTGTTTAGCCTTGACTGTCCTGGAACTCGCTCTGTAGATCAAACTGGCCTCAAATTTACAGAGATCCATCTTTCCTGCCTCTGGAGTGCTGGGGTTAAAGGTGTGTGTCACATCTGGCTCCCTTAAATTACTTTCCTCAGGATATTTTATCCTAGCAATAGGAAGTAAAACCAAAGACAGCTGTGTGAGTATATGTGTGTGTTACATTTGTGTAAGAGTGCAGGCATACATACCCGTGCATATATGTTTAGAAGCCTGAGCAGGATATTGGGTATCTTCTTTTTCATGATTCCCTGAAGAAAGCCTTACAGAACTGGAAGCTCACTGTTGATCAAGCTCCTAAGTTCCACCTGTCTTCATACTCCCACTGCTAGAGTTACAGGCTGTGTAGCTATGCCAGCTTTTTACATGATGCTAAGAATTTGAATTCAGGTCCTCATGTTTGCACAGCAGGAACTTTTAACCACTGAGCCATCTCCCCATCCCCTATCTTTACAGTTTTGATAGAATGAAAATAAATGGTGCTGTTTTTGTCTGTTAACCAAACTATCTTCATGCCATTTCTCAGAAATTTTAGGCCTAGACAGTCATGACTGACTTGTATAATTTTAGAGGAACCTGCTTTTGTAACTAACTATAAACCTTTGACACCTTTTCCATTGTCAGAAAGATATGGTTGTAGGTGTCATGTAAGAAGTTACTATCTTTTTAGTAAAATAAAATTTCACTTGAACAGAGGTCATTATTTATTTTTATGATTAATAAATAAATTCTGATTTTAATAATTCATATGGTTTACTTTGAATAGAGTTCATATTTGTTATTTAGAGCTTATTCTCCATTTATCGCTGCTTTGTTAACTAGGACCTTCAGTACATTATGGAGGACTGTTAGAATTTACTCAGCAGTTGAACTGAGGATTTGGCGTATGGTCTTATTTTCTTTTTATTAATTTTTAAAAAATATTTATTATGTATACAATATTCTGCCTGTATGTCTGTATTTATTTATTATGTATACAATATTCCGTCTGTGTGTATGTATGTCTGCAGGCCAGAAGAGGGCACCAGACCTCATTACAGATGGTTGTGAGCCACCATGTGGTTGCCGGGAATTGAACTCAGGACCTTGGAAGAGCAGGCAATGCTCTTAACCACTGAGCCATCTCTCCAGCCCCCCAGTCTTATTTTCTGTCCTTGCACCTTAGTGATGCTTCAGTGAGCTTTTACTGATGTTTTCTCATACTGTTTGGTGATAGCAATTCATATGATTAGATAACTAAAAACAAACAAACGAACCCCATTGCTTTCAGTACACACATTAATGTACACAGCTGAGTCTATATTCTTTTTCTGTTGTACTATATTTGAGTTAATGTGTAATGCCCTATACTTTTTATAATCTTCGTAATATTTTGGGATGTCTCAGAAATAATTTATCGAATTTTTTTCTCTTATCTTGGGTGGTATATTTTATTGATTGGAAGTTTTTTCACTGTTTTGTACTTGTTCTTTTATTTTGAGACAGCCTCTCTCTGCAGTCTAGGCTGGCCTTAATCTCAGCTTATCCTTCTACCTCAATCTCAAGAATGCTGAGAGTACTGGTGTGTTCTACCATACATGGTTTGAGTAGTGTATTCAAAGCTCTTCTGTTTGTCTAGCTGAACTGTTAGATACTTTCAGTAGGCATGTGGTTGTTGGTAGACTGTGCGTCACTTTAGACTTGCACATAATAAACACTTGATGCTCATGATTATGGAGCTGAACCTTAGCCATGAACTACTTATTGCATCTTTGTCTCATTTAGCAACCTAATTATCTCTGTCCCTTGGATATAATATCTGATGCAGTCATGCCTGTGGACATTTCAGTATTTGTTTTCCAACTGTTTTAAAAAGATAAGTTCAGCCACTTAGTCCAGTACTCAGGAGGCAGAGGCAGGCAGATCTCTGTGAGTTCGAGGTCAGCCTCGTCTATAAGAACTAGTTCCAGGACAGGCTCCAAAGCTACAGAGAAACCCTGTCTCAAAAAACCAAAACCAAACCAAAACAAACAAAACAAAACAAAAAACCCAAAACCAAAAACCCATACATATACATTGATAAATGTATAATATATATATTACATTTCTAATCCATATCTCAATGTAAAGTTAGATACTTGACTGTTTTTAATCAACATTGGTTTTAGTGAGGAGTTTCAGGTTACCAGTTAAGATTATTTTATTTTTTAAATTTTTAAAAAATTTTAAATATTTTTTTTAGGAAGGGTTTCTCTATAGCTTTGGAGCCTGTCCAGGGACTAGCTCTTGTAGACCAGGCTGGTCTCGAACTCACAGAGATCCGCCTGCCTCTGCCTCCCGAGTGCTGGGATTAAAGGCGTGCACCACCACCACCCAGCGGTAGATATATTCTTTTTTCCTTATAATTGACTCTTAAATATGGAACAGATCATGGTAAATCTATATCTCTACTTGAAGTCACAGAGAATACACAGGAGTCTGTTAACTTGAAAAGCAAGGAAAGGAAGCTCTCTAGTCTGGAGTCAGGTGGTGGTGGTGTACACCTTTAATCCCAGCACTTGGGAGGCAGAGGCAGATGGATCTCTGAGTTCAAGGCCAACCTGGTCTATAGAGCAAGTTCCAGGACAGGCTCCAAAGCTATACAGAGAAACCATGTCTCAAAAACAAACAAAACAAAACAAAGCAAAAAGAAAAGAAAAGCAAGGAAAATCCATAGAGATAATATTTGGGATCCATTGCCAGGCTTTTAAAGCCTTTATTGTGCTCTGAGAAGAAAATGAAGTGGGATTGGAAATGGCTCACCCCTTAAGAGTACTGGCTGCTCTTCCCAAGGACCCAGGTCTGATGCCCAACACGCACATGGTAGCTCATCATCAGTAACTACAGTTCCAGGAGATCTGATGCCCTCTTCTGGCCTCCAGAAGCACCTGCACTCCCATGTACATACCTATACACAGGCACACCTGTGGGTAGCATATACCCAGCTAAAAGCAAAAATAAATCTTAAAACAAAACAGAACTGGATGTGGTGGCATGAATCTGTAATCTTAGCACCTGTACAGTTGGATGGGAAGCAGAAACTGAAGACTCTGGAAGTTTGTGGGGCATCTAGCATGGTAGAAACAGCAAGAGAGATCCTACTTTAACAAGGAGGAAGGAGAAAACTGACTCCCTAAAGTACTTTGGTCTCCACATGTGTGATATGGCGTAAACCTCACCCCACCACACATACAAGAATAAATAAAATGTCTAGAATGTTGCATCATATGAATTTATTTTAATATATAGAAGCAGTTGGCTATTGGTATGTCATTTTTTCCTTCTTGAACTCTTGTTAACAGTTCATTAAAAAGGTGTATGAACCCTGTTAAAAGATGGTGGCCCATGCCTTTAATCCAGATGGATCTCTGAGTTCAAGGCCAACCTGGTTTACAGAGCAAGTTCCAGGACAGGCTCCAAAGCTATACAGAGAAACCATGTCTCAAAAACAAACACTCGGAGTCAGAGGCAGTCAGATCTCTATGCGTTGGAGGTCAGCCTGGTCTACAGAGTAAGTTCAGGACAGCCAGGGCCACACAAACCCTGTCTCAAAAAAACAACAAA
>JAQHUG010000069.1:4910782-4927068 GCA_028555095.1 Dicrostonyx torquatus | reverse complement strand
TTGCCATGTAAGTTGTTGGGGGACATGTGGGCTGCCCCTGCCTGCAGCCCATCCCTTCAAGTCAGTAGTCAAAATTATCAGAACCATTACGGTCGTATGAGTCTTTAGCGGGTTTTGTGAGCGTTGGAGCTTCTATTCTGGTGTCTCTTTTGGAGAAGAGTCACCCCGAGGTGCCGCTTTCACGTGTGAGGCATGGATCCAGGCCGCAATACCATCCACTTTGAGCACTGTTGGAGTGGTGAGCAGTATGGTATATGGTCCCTTCCAGCGAGGCTCGAGGTTCTTAGTCTGGTGTCTATGGATGAGGACTAAGTCCCCAGTCTGGAACGGGTGTGGACAGGATGGTGGCCCAGTGTCCTTGTAGGCAGCCGTCAAGGGCTCCCAGATCTCGCGTTGCACCAGCTGCAGGGCTTGCAGATGGGCCTGCATGGAAGGGGAGGTGGTGTGAACAGAGATATCAGAATCAAAGAAACTAATGGCTGGCGGTAGGCAGCCATACAGTATCTCAAAGGGAGTCAATCCGTGTGACCCAGGGGTATTTCTAGCCTGATATAGGGCCAGTGGTAGAAGTTGGACCCAGTCTTTAGCGCCAGTCTCCAGCGTTAATTTAGTCAAAGCCTCTTTAATTGTTCTATTAATTCTCTCTACCTGACCTGAACTTTGGGGTCTGTAAGCACAATGTAACTTCCAATTTATCCCCAATAAGTTGGCCACCAACTGACTTACCTGGGAGACAAATGCAGGGCCATATCTGATCCTAAAACCTTGGATAGACCATACCTGGGAAAGATTTCTTCAAACAGCTTTTTGACCACGACTTGGGCTGTTTCTTTCTTCATAGGAAATGCTTCTGGCCATCCTGAAAAGGTGTCTATAAAAACTAACAGATACCTGTAATTATATAGTCCGGGTTTTCTGTCCATTTTTTTTATCAAGTATCTGCATCTTCTTTCCATCCTTACTATGAGATTTTCTGGAAAAGCTATTCTTACTGTCTGACTATTTTGAGACAGAGTTTTGTGGCTCTAACTGACCTGGAACTTGCTTGTAAAGTAGGCTGGCCTGGAACTTGCCCCTGCCTCCTGAGTGCTGTAATTAAAGGTATGCACTACCATTCCTTCCCTGTCCTTTTTGAAAAGATTTTTTTGTTAAATTGTGTATGTGTGTGTATCTGTCTGTCTGTCTGTATGCAGGTACGTGCATTCAAGTGTAGGTGCTCAAGGAGGACAGAGGTATTGGTTCCCTCTGGGTACAGATGGATTTAAGATGCCCAGTTTGGGTGCTGAGATCTGAACTCTGGACTTTGGAAGAGCAGTGCACTACTCACTGCTGAGCCATCTTTCCAGTCCCTCTTTCTAAAGTTTTTCTATTCTGTGTCCAGTTTGGGCACTGCTTTGTTATTTACTAGTGATTATGTGTTGCTCGTATAGCCAGAAGTACGTTAACATTCTTAGAAAGCAATACTGACAGTTTATGTGAGAGAATTTTTTTTCTTTAAGTAATAATGTCTGTTCTTATTAAAGTCTTGGATACTAAATACTTGGAACCAAACAATTACTCCTTTGAATCATCATCCTTAATAACATGCATTATTTATCTCTCTCTCTCTCTCTTTTTTTTTTTGGTACAAGAAACTATTTAAGACAGATAAAATACTGACTCCCAGAGAGTTCCATGGATAACAGTGAAATCTTGGGTAGAATAGACTGTAGCAAACAACAGTCTGTACCTTTAGGCAGCTTTTGTTGCTAGAACAAAATCCTTTTGTAGGTCATGAACTTTTGAGTAGGCTGAGTTTTGAGTTGGCCTCAATTAAGATTTTTGGTTTTTAACTTATACCACCCAGGCTCCAAGATTAGCAATTGGTAAAAGGCACTGCAATGGAATTAAAGTAACCATGGCAACCATTATAATGTAAATGTGTCTTCTTGGGAGGAAGTAGAGAGCGTGGGCACTTGTTAGGGTATTCCTTTATTACATTTACAACTGGAGTGGACAAGCATTTTGCTATTTTCAAATAATGGTGTAGCTGATCTTTGGCCATTTTTGAATCCTGCTCTATTCTAATCTTAAAAGTTTTACCGAGATGATAGCGTGGTGCTTTAATGTATATATGGAATGGAAGATGAATCTCTAATGTGCTTTCCTATGTGCACTTTGAGACTTCGGCTTCTTTTACTGACAGTATCCTTCTTCCTGCTTCCTGGCACTGATAACTGTGGTTCTGTATCAGATCTCTAAGACGCAAAGGAAACCACTTAGGTTTCCAGAGAAGCAGCTTTATGACTGATGATCACCAACATTTGATTTATGGTGAAACTGTTAACCCCAAAAATGCAAGGAGAAAGACCACCAACCCAAATAATCATGACCAAATTAATTAAAGTAAGCTTTTTTTTTAAATTCGTGCACACAGTCTGTTGCTTCCTAAAGCAGGGTTCTAGAGATCACTGAACATGGGGAAGATAAGAGTCCAGGTGTAGGGAGTTTCCAAAAGGGGGATTTGGTAGGCAAATAGCAGTGTTAGAGAAGCAAAGCATAAGCACAGCAAATTGGTCGTAACAACCTGAAACAAAGACATGTTTTCAAGGTGGTCATAACAAGGTAGTCATAACAACAGCTCGTCATAATAACCTTTTGGAAACAAAGGCATGGTTGTTTTTTCCTGGAAGGAGCAGTACAGAGCCATTTGTAGTTAAGGTTATATGTGGGTCATAGCCCAACCCTTGAGAAACAGAGGCTTAATTATAAACAAGAATAAACCTAGTTTGTCTTTACTATAAGATGGCTTTCAAGCCTAAAGATGGAGGCAGGCTGACTCATCAGAACCAGTAGTGCCATGACTATTCTTTAACCAGCACAAGAGAGACTACTCTCGCATCTTATTATTATTATTATTATTTTTAGCCTTCCAGATTTAAGAATTAAAAGTATCTGTTTCAGAAGGTTTTTTGTTTGTTTGTTTTTGTTTTTGTTTTTTTAAGACAGGATTTCTCTGTCCTGGAACTAGCTGTTGTAGACCAAGCTAGCCTTGGACTCACAAAGATCCTCCTGCTTCTGCCTCCTGAGTGCTGGGATTAAAGGCGTGCCCCACCACCACCCGGCACGTTTCAGAGTTTTAATGAAGGTATTATTTCTGGATCTAGACATTTTATGACTTGAAGAGAAGACAAATGTAAAACCAGAGTAATTGACAAACAGGTTAAGTTGCTAAATTAAGGGTTATACTTGTTTACTCCCCACTAGAGCCTAGCGGCTTTCACAAAAGGCTTATTATCAGTGAAAAGATTAAGGTTCTTATTCCAGGTTAATGGTTGTTAAATTGGTGGGCTAGGTAATGGCTTCCTTCAGTCCCAATTTTCCTCTTGATAAAAGAATAATGAGCCGGGCTAGTTCCAGGACAGGCTCCAAAGCTACAGAGAAACCCTGTCTCGAAAAAAACCAAAAAAAAGAAGAGTGAAAATAATTCTGTTTTAGTGAAATACAAGTCATTCTCATCATAAGAGATGACCTTGCCTACACTTTTTGCCTGGATTTTGGTCAATCAGCTTTTATTAGCCAATGAGAGTAATACATATTCATAGTCTACAAAAGAATTGTTCCACAGTAAAATTACATTTAACATGATTTATTTATTTAGGCCAGTCATGGTGACACATACCTGCAATCCCAGCACTTTAAAGACTGAGACAGGTGGATTGAGAATTTTGGGCCATCTGTACTATGTAATGAGATCCTGTCTCTAGAACAAAGATTCTTAAGAGTTTACTCTTAAGTTTTAGGATGGGATTGGAGATGCAGGAATAATACTTGTAGGTTCATAAATAGGAAATATGATTAAAACTAAACCAGCCTGTCTTATGATCTGCTGTACACATCATTTCAGTCTTTGTTATGTTGTGGTCATAAGCAGTACTCAGATTTCAGTGACTTACTAAACATAGTTTATTTTTTGCTCATGCTGATGTCTTTTGTGTAGTTTTGTTCCAGAATTCAGGCTGGAGATATGCCTCTCATTCGAGACATTTTTATTGTGTCGGAAGGGAATGATGCATGGTAGAATGTGCATAGTGGTGCTGAAAGCTAGTCATAGCGAGCTGTGCCATATCCTCCCCTCTTCCCTTTCTTCCTCTTCTCCCTCTTTTCTTTCACTTTTCCTTATGTTTTTGGTTTTTTGTTTTGTTTTGTTTTTCGAAACAGGGTTTCTCTGTAGCTTTGGAGCCTGTCCTGAAACTAGCTCTTGTAGACCAGGCTGGCCTTGAAGTCACAGATTTGAGACAGGGCCTTTTTACGTAGGTTTGACTCCCTGGAACTTCCTATATAACCTAAGCTGGCCTTGAACTCTTAGCAGCACTTCTGCCTCAGCCTCCCAAGTACAGAGATTACAAGAGTGAGTGACCATGCTCATCTTTCTTTTCATTTATTATTACACCATTGACTAAAGCAAGTTATGTAGGTAGTCTGACATCCAGTTTTAGACATGCCCTAATGTCTAATGTTCCAGGGAGGAACAGTGGATATTTTGAATAACAATGTAATCTCTGTGTATTCATCAAACTTTGCTCTCTGGATTACCGTGGATGTCTGGTTGACTGTACACTGTATACGTTATTCCAGTAGTATATTGGAATGATGCTGGTAGCATGTAAGGAAATGAGAGACTGCAAATTTAAGACTTTGTTTTTAAACAAACTTTAGTTTTTGTATTCCTAGGGCTACTCTAATCCTGAATCTTCTATGTGTATCTGAGTGCTAAAAAAGAATGCTGTAGTTCCGTGGTTTGAATCTGAAATGACCCTGTAGGCTTACACTTTGAATTCCTGTTCCATAGCTTGTGGGATCTTTAGGAGGTGTGGCTTAGCCAGTAGAAGGTTTTTGTTTGGGCCTTTGCCGGTTTACCGGGCTCCTGGTTCCTGTCTCACTCTGCTTTCTGACCTACTGTGACATGAATAGCTTTCGCCCACCTTTATGCTATCACAAACTGAGCTGCTCTGCTGCCTTCTCTGCCCTGATATAATGACATAATATTTCCTCTCAGGTTGTTCTGTCAGGTACCTTGTCATACCACCTAGAAAAGTAAATAATAAACATGACCAAATTTGCATTTTAAAATCAGGAATTTGGATGTAGCCCAGAGAGCAGTGAGAATGAGTGAGAGTAGAAGCAGAAGACCACTTAGTACAGTTAGAGTGGATTGTTTCAGAGCAGTAAACACAAACTAGGGGCCTGATGGTGAAGATGGAAAGTTGTACAATTCCATTTGAGTTATTTCAGATGTTGGTTCATTGTTTTTTTGTTTTTTAAATATTTATTTATTTAGTTAGTTTATAGTGTTCTGTTTCCATGTATGCCTACAGACCAGAAGAGGGCATCAGATCTCATTATAGGTGGTTGTGAGCCACCATGTGATTGCTGGGAATTGAACTCAGGACCTCTGGAAGAATAGTCAGTCCTCTTAACCTCTGAGCCATCTCTCCAGCCCCAGATGTTGGTTCATTGTAAACCAGCAACAAAAGAAAGGGAAGATGAACGGCAGAAATACGCAGTTGCCTATCATTTGGGGTGAGTGGTGAACTGATCAACATAGGAAGTAACAGTAATAGAAGATACTTCATGTTGAATTTGAGGTGTTTGTAGAACATCTAAATAGAGATGATTAGTAAGCAAACTGGGTAAGCTGGTATAAAGCTCACAGGATGTACAAAGAAACAAAGAATTATTAAAATGATTGAATAGTGGGGCTGGGGCTACAGATCGTTAGATAGCTTGGTTGTCATGTGGAAAACCCTGGCATTTGATCCCCAATTGAAATCATCCAATATGACAGAAAATACCTAGTTGCTTAATATGTGTTCAGTTCCACTAAAAAAAAAACCAAAAAACAAAAACAAAAGAGACAAAAAAAACTGCTTAGGATTAAATTCACCTGTGTATAACAGTAACCACCAATTGTATAGTTTTTAGACAGTATATATTGCATTTTATTTATAAAGAGAGCTATAGAGGTAAACATGGTAAGGTTGGTTTATTGCCTCCACAAAGATGATTGAATGACTGAGATTCTTAACCATAGTTCATGTTAAGTATGTTTCCATAATTGAGGATGCTTTCATGGATCATTGTGACTGTTGGAGCTCAAGACAGTATTTCTTATATGTACCAACCAGAAAAGAGAAAGGGTAAAAGGCAAAGAAGGGCATCCCTAAATGCTCCACCCAAACTTATCATCTGCTAATCTTGGGTTCCTAGTGGAATTTAGGATGACTAGAACCTGAGAGGAATTCAGTATGTGGTAGCATCTGGGAGGCAAGGAGATGGCATACCCCTGAAAGGAGCTGCTTTTTATGAGATTGAAAAAGTTCTTTAGAGAATATAGTAAGCAGAAGGTTCTCAGGGGTGTGTCACAGCACTTGTTGGGCATTTTAAAGAACTAGCAGAGAGTCAAGTGTGGTTGGAGCAGAGTGAGGGGTCGAGTTGTCAGATGAAGGCAGTGGGTGGGAAGGAGGCAGATACCATGTGTGGTCTTGATGGGTCACAGTAAGGATTGTAGACTTTGGCTTTTGCTGTAAATTAGGTAGAAATTTCTGAAAGAATTTAAACAGATCTTAAGTTTTAAAATCATATTGGCTGCAGGGTTGAAAATAGACTAAAGGATCAAGAGTGATAGTAAGGAAATCAATCGTAACAATGTAAGAGCTTATTGTAATAACTAGAGAAAAGGTCAGTGTCATTTTGGGCCAGATAATTGCAGGGAAGATGGGGAAAGGAGTTGAATTCTGTCTGTCTTGAATGTGGAGTAGGTAGGATATGCTAATGTATTCTATAGACCTGATATTGAAAAAGGGCAGTTTTGGATGTTCAAAGTCTTTGGACTTAGTATTTGGAATAATGAGTACAGATGGGAGAAGCTGCCCAAGATGATGGTGACTGTGCAGGACTGTCTTCTATTATGGGTATAGTCAGGAACTTTCTGTTTCAATATATTCCTGTTTCTTGCTTCTGTATTCATTTCTTTTTTTTCTCAGTGTGTTTTTAACTAGCTTTCAGTGTATTCATTCAGTTTTGCTCAACAATTACAGTTTAACAATTAATTATAGTGGTCTAGCTGTTATCAGATAGATTGTTTGGCGACAAAGCAAACCAAATTAGACTTTGCTTAATTGACTTATACAAAGAGAGAAGGTAGAAAGCATATTGTAAGGATGAGAGCAAAGCTTAAGGACTCCAAGGAAAGGTGAAGAAACCACACCTTGGAAGAGTCCTGAACTATCTCACTAAGATCTAGGTAGCACAATGGATATAATGTTTCTATCAGGGCAGGTGGATCTCTGTGAGTTCTAGGTCAGCCTGGTCTACATAGGGAGTTCTAGGACAGCCAGTGAGACCTGTCTCAAAAGGAAAAAAAGATGGCTTCGGGAAAACATCTGTCTAGTGGCAGAGATATCATAGAAGTTTGTGCACTTTGGATGAGAAAGCTTGAGAATTTGTCATATTGGTTTGTCCTTGTGTTTAAAATGTGTAGTGCCCTGTAGAACAAGTAATAAAAACCCAGAGACAGATACTGGGGTTCAACCTGAAGATCAGAAAAGCAAAGCAACCAAGCCACTAGAGAGCTCTTAACTCTATGAAATCTTCAGACTGAAAGAGAAGTGAGTTTCTGTCTTATCCCGCTCTATATTCTTCTTTAGTGATGGGATTAAAGGTGTGCAGCACTACCGCCTGGCTTTTATGGCTAACTAGTGTGGCTGCTGGGATTAAAAGCGTGTGCAACCATTGCCTGGCCTCTATGGCCACCTAGTTTTGCACTTACTTTCAGGCAAGCTTTATTTATTAAGATACAAATGAAATATCACTATAGTGTCCTTCTTTTCTTCTCTGAGTCCAGGAAACCCAAAGCTCTAAAATTAACATAATCTTGAAACAGTGATATTCCGATGACTTCAGGCTGATGTGAGTGCTGAACATCCCTGAATAGGGATAGAATAACCTTCATCTCTGTCACAAGGATGCTCCAATTCTTGTTTTTTTGTTCTCAATAAACTTTTAAAATTCATGAACAGTAGTAGAATGGATCAACTATAGTACATTCATTCAGTGTAACAGTGTTATGCAATAGGAGCGAATAAGTTGCTGTTATGAAGCGTAAAATCATAGTTGAGTAAATAGAACACTGAAGAAAGGAAGCCAGACACAAATTAATAATACTGTGATTTTATTTATATGAAACTGAAAACATTAACAGGATGTTAGAAGTCATGAATAATCTTTGATTAGGAAGGCTATAAGAAGGTTTCTAAGGTGGTACTTTCTGGTTACTCATATTGTTAAACATTTCTTTCTTTTTTGGTATGGGTGTTTTGCTTGTGTATTATATGCTTGCAGTACCACAGAGGCCAGAAAAGGCCATTGGATTCCTGGGACTGGAGTTAAAAAATGTCTGTGAGCCACCATGTGGGTGATGGGAATCAAATTCAGGTACTCTGGAAGAGCAACCAATGCTCTTGATCACTGAGCAATCAATCTCTCTAGCCCCATTTGTTTGTTTTTAAGATAGAGTCTAATGTTGCCCAGGATGACTTCAAACTCCCTCTATTAAAGAACATGGCCTGAGATTTCTGATATTCTTGCCTCTGCCTCCCAAATGCTGGGATTAGCATTTGACAGCATGATCAGCTAGTAACATTACATTCTTGACCTGGGTAACAGTTATATAATTGCTATACTTTATGGTTATCAATTGAGTATAATTTGCATACTTGCTCAAATAAAAAATAAGAAAGGAAAGTGTGATAAATACAGAAAAGATCAGATATATAAGAATACACATGATCAGATACATAAAACATGGTAGAAGTAAACCCAAATGTAACAGTAATTATATGAATGTAAATTAATTATAGTTAGCAGTTAAAAGACATGTTGTTGTGGTATGTTTTCAGAATGGCTGGCATTACTTTCTTTCTTCTGTATGTACACTGTCCCCCCATGTAGAAGTAGAGTTTATTAATCAGTTCCTTTTGATTCTGAGTTAAATTTTGCTGCTTGATCAATAAAATGTGGGAGAAGTAATACTTGGGGATTATGAAGATTAAATCATGAAAAATTTTGCAGCTTCCTCCATCTAGGCTACTTTAAGTGTTTATTTTGTTTTTGAAATGTTTGTCTCTATGGAGCACATCCTAGGAACCTAGTTATCTATCGTGCTATGAGAAACCCACGCTAAAGGGAGTTGTTCAGCCGAACACAGAGTCATGTGAGTGAAGGAAACATTTTGGACATTTTGGATAACTGGACATTCCTGTTGTTATAGGCATCATATGTAAAAACCTAGGGTCCAGGAATATGGCCCAGTCTAGACATCTTCAACTTTGGAGCACTCTACCTGAGGCCTCAGAGGTCATAAAGTAGACATCAAGTATATTTGTCAAATCTTCTCTGAATACTAATTTGTAGATGTGTGAACATAGTAAAACGGTTGTACTTTTGTGCCACTAAGCTCTGTGGTAGATTGTTGATAGTAATAGATACCAAAACAGAACTTGATCATGCCATAACCTAAAATCTGTTAACTGCAGGAGTTAGTGGTAAATTGAAGATGAAGGGATCCTCAGAAGACTGAGTGAAAGCTTGAACACAGTGAGAAAGATGTTTCTGAAGGCTAAGATAAAGGAACTTTTATTACATCGTTGGTACATGTTTTATTGGCACTATCACATGTGGTAGCTAGTATGGAAGATTAAAAATATAACAAAATTAGAGGCCAGTGAGATGGCTCTGTGGGTAAAAGTGCTTGCTCTACAAGGTTGATGAACGGAGTTCAATCCCTAGAACCAATGGGAAAAGCTGAACGTGCTGGTACCACCTGTAATCCCATTTTCTCTATGGTGAGAAGAGAGTCAAGATTGGAGAATCACCTAGAAGATTCTGGGTCAACTAGTCTATAGTACATATCGTGGCAGAAACAGTGAGAGAAATGTTCCCTCAACATGATGGGAGGAGAGAATTGACTCCCAAAAGTTGTTTTCTAACTGCTCCCCACAAACATCCCCTCTCATAATAAATAAAACTTAAAGAAAGAATGTAATAAATTTATAGGTAGGATGTTGAAAAATGTTATCTAGCTTCTGCTAGGTGCTTATAAGGTACAAAAAAAATAGAAATGGGGTCAAAAAATTAGCTATTGAAATATTTTTTGTTTGTTTGCTTATTTATTTATTTTGAGACGAGTTTTATGTAATCCATGCTTGCCTTGAATTCTTGATCCGTCTGCCTTTGTCTCCCAATGCTGGAATTGCAGATGTATATATTTTTTGGGGTTGGGAGGTTTTGAGACAGGGTTTCTCTGTATATCTCCAGCTGTCCTGGAATTCACTTTGTAGACCAGGCTGGCCTCGAACTCACAGAGATTCCTGCCTCTGCCTCCTGAGTGCTGGAATTAAAGGCGTGTGTGTGTCACCACTGCCTGGTTTCTTTTATTTTTTTTAAAAACAGATTTTTTTTTAACATTAGCTTCACATAGGACTTTAGTAGAGAAAAAAAACATAGATATAAATCTCTATCTACCTAAGATTCCTTGGAAAATATACAATGCTTTTAAGGAATTGTACCCTAACCATTTGTTCTGTAATAGAGTGACCCAGAGGCTAGAGTCAAGAAGTATAGCTAATAGTTCGAGAGTAGGACTTTGTTCCATGGAGGAACTGGTGACATGTGTCTCCCTAAATTTCAGAACTGAACAGCATAGTTCCTACTCTTTCCCACTTTGCCTCACATTTTGAATGAGAATGTCTATTGTGGTTACCCTGAGTCAGTCTCAGGATCCCGTGTTTGTATGTTGAGTGTGTGGGAGCAGATAATTTGTCTCTTTAATTCAGATCAAGAGGAACTAGACTCCAGTATCTGTACCTGAAGAACTGCATCTGAGGAGCTCCAACCACACCTGGACCTGATTTAGATATCGAGATACTGAACATCAAGCTGATGCCATAATGAGATGAGAATTTTGAAGGTCTTAGGAGAGGGTGAGTGTATTTTGCATGTGGGAGGGAGTTGTTGGGGCCAGAGGGTGGTCTGTGGTAGCTTGACTCCGAAGTAGATACCACCAGTTTCTTTCTGGCCGTTCAGAAGTAGTCTGTTTCTCTCTTTGTTTTGAATGTGTGCTAACTTTAGTGAGTCATTTAACTAATAGGATACCATTTCTTGGGATTGCTGACACTAGATAATAAGCATCCTAACTTCTATGGTACTTGAAATTCTTTTTCTTGAAATAACTCGCTCTCAGAACCCAGCTGTCATGCTGTGAGAAACCAAAGCCAGAGGAGAGATACTTATTGAGCTGCTAGCAAATAGCCAGTGTCAACTGTGAGGGAGCGAGTGAGTGAGGGAGCGAGTGAGCCGATGGTCATGTTGGAAAGTCTGGTCATAGCAAACAGCACTTGGAGAAGTACAGAGGCTGCAGATATTTAATTAATGTTAAAACATCTCTTCCAGGGCTGGAGATACAGCTCAGTAATTAAGAGCACTGCTGCTCTTTGAGAGGACCTAGGCTTGATTCCCAGCACTATTTGTTGCCTCACAACTGTTTGTAACTCCAGTTCCAGGGGATCCCACACTTTCTTTTGGCTTCCTGGAGTACTAGGCACTCATGTAGTACAGACATGTAGAAAAACACCTACTTTTAGAATGTAAATATACATTAAAAAGGATATCTGGATATTTTACACATTCAGGTTCCTCAGCTGAAGTTTCATTTATTGTGGAGAAGTGGATAGGCTGTTTCTGCTGTACTCTGATCCAGTGGCCTACAAATTGTCAGAGCAATAAAGTAATGGTTAACACCACTACATTTTAGGGTAATTTTGTTGTTGTTTGAAGGGTTTATTCATTTTTATTTTATGTGCATTGGTGTTATGCTTGCATATGTCTGTGTGAAGGTGTCAGATTCCCTGGAACTGGAGTTACAGGCAGTTGTGAACTGTCATGTGGGTGCTGGGAATGAACCCAGGTCCTCTGGAAAAGCAGCCAGTGCTCTCAACTGTTGAGCCATCTCCCCAGCTCCTATTTGGGTTTGTTTGTTTATTTTTGTTTTTGAGATAGGGTCTCACTTTGTAGCTCTGGCTGTCCTGGAACTTACTATGTAGACCAGACTGCCCTTGAACTCACAGAGAAATATCTGCATCTGCCTCCCAACTGCTGGGATTAAAGGCATACACCACTGCACCTGGCTCAGTAGTTATTTTTTTGTCATTGTTGTTTTTAATAGCAGTAAATAACTGAAATGTTGTTGGACCAAATAGAAAAATAATCTATCTCTGTGCAGTTTGTGAGAAACTTATCTATGCATAAGAAAGGCATAAGGAATCAAAAAAATTGGAAATAAAGGTGTGGAAAAACTTATTCTAAAAAAGTTTTGGAGACAGAGGCAGGCAGATCTCTGTGAGTTTGCAGTCAGCCTGGTCTATAGAGTAAGTTCCAGCCAAGGCTACGTAGAGAAGCCTTGTCTCGAAAAAACAAAATAAAACCAATCAACTAACCAACCAACCAAACAAACAAACAAATGAACAAAATTGGTGGCACACGCCTTTAATTGTAGCACTTGGGAGTCCGAGGCAGGCAGATTTCTGTGAGTTTGAGGCCAGCCTGGGCTACAGAGTGAGTGCCAGGACTACACAGAGAAACTCTGTCTCGAAAAAACAACCAAACAAACAAACAAAATTTAAAGGAATCATTAAGGCTGGGCAGTGGTGGCGCACGCCTTTAATCTTAACCAGCACTCGGGAGGCAGAGGCAGGTGGATCTCTGTGAGTCTGACGCCAGCCTGGTCTACAAGAGCTAGCTCCAAGACAGGCTCCAAAGCTACAGAGAAACCCTGTCTCTAAAAACCGAAAAGAAAAGAAAAGAAAAGAAAGGAATCATTAAATAAGAAGTACGGCCCATGTAGATAGAATTCAAAATATATGTAGATTAGCTGGACGAGGTGGCACACGTCTTCAATATCAGCTGTTTAGGAGATTGAGATAGGAGGATTGCTAGAGCTAGGAGTTCCAGGACAGCTTTGGTAACATAGCAAGTTGTTTGTTTGTTTGTTTTTTCTTTTTGGAGTATAGCTCTGGCTGGACTGATTCTTGATATGTAGATCGGTCCTACCCTATGGCAATCATCTGCTTTTGTCTCTTTAGTGCCACCACGTCTGACTAAGACACCTAGCTTTTAAAAAGTGAGGGGGAGTAGACAAGGAAGGATATGTGAGTATAGAAAGAAAACGTGAGTATAGTTATAGGAGAAGTTTGGTGCTCCACATGGTGAGAAATGCTGACTTTTTCCTCTGAGTAACTGAGAGTCATGTGGGCAAAAAAGTTTGAGACAATAGACTAAAGATTTGAATAACAAGCAAGCTTCATTTGATAGGTATGCATAGAAGACACACTTTTTAAAAAGAGCTCTAAAATATTGAATACATGATGAATTCATAGTAAGTCTCACCAATACAACTGAATTTGGATGTTAAGCTGACTGTATTTCTTAATTCAGTTAGGATTAAAACTGAGCAAAAGAATAACCAAAATAACATTATTTGGGACTTTAAAGGCACATATCTAAGAAACTGGTAGGTCAGAGAGGAAATAATAGCAGAAATTGGAAGTAAAGCTGAATGATAATATAAAGTAACGTGGGTTATAGATAAAGCAGAGTCCAGAGGGAAGTTTACAATCATTTGTACTTTTTATCCCTAGAAATTTGACTTGAGCCTTTAACAACATCTTCTATCTCTTGATCCTTGAATAAGAGATGTGTCTTAATGCTCTTATTTGCTAATTCCAGCGCTAATACTGGTTGTATATGGCCTTAGCTGTTCAGTTTTCTTGTCTATATGGGACATTATCTTACTACTGATAATATGTTTAGATTTCAAACATGAATTTTACCTTCCTGGATACTAGGTCTTTTTCCTTTGTTCCATATCACAATTAAGTTTCCAGTACAGTGTGATCTTTTCCTTAAGTTCACTTACTTGTGGCCAGAGCAACCCTCTAGAGAAGCTGTCCCCAAATCCAATGGGATTTGGGATATGTATGGGTTCGAGGCCACATAGTGAGAACCTGCCTTAAAAAAACAAAATGCAAGTATTTTTAGTTAATTCCTGTTGTTTGACTTTTATTTGCAGAACAAAGAGATTTAGTCTGTTCTATGGTTGTATAAGTAGAGAAATATTTTGCAGCACAGGTCCTGGGTTTGAATTAAACATCATAACTTTGTTTCTCAATATTAGTTTCCAAATAACATCAGGTGGTCATTTTGTTTTTCACTTTAAAAGTAGTCTGTCTATTTAATTTGATCTTGTGACTTCAGGGAAGAAACCTCCTAGGAATAGAATAAAGAAACATTTTACTCTTGAAACAAAATGAAGACACAAATATTTTTTTAAGTTAATATCTTTAAGCATTTCTACAACACAGGCATTTTTTCCTTAAAAAAGAAAGTACTGTCCTTTAGTTAATGTTTCTTTATAAATAATGGATTTTCTAATTTAGGAAGACTGTGTTCTAGTTGAATAATTTAAGGGAAGGGATTCTGTTAGTGTAATAATAAAGGAAAGAAAGATGTGGGGTTGATTCTAAGTAGAGTGATTGTGTGGTTTCAGATGAGGGAGTTAGTCTTCTCAGTAGGCTCACCTGACCAGAGCTGAGTAAGCATCTGATGGAAAAGTTGGGAATAGTTGGAGCCGTCCTGAGATAATGTGATTCTTATCTTTGGGAGGGTGACAAATAGTAGTGAAGGATTTTGTCTTGTGACTTCGTGCTCATTTTCTCTTTCCTCTCCCTGTCGTCAATATGCAATTGTTGATTTATTGAAGAGGAGAGTGAGGGGCTGGAGAGAATGACTCAGTGACTAAGAGCACTGTTCTTTCAGAAGATGTAGGTGACTCACAAATGCCTGTAATTCTAGTTCTAGAACATTCAACATCTTCCTCTGGCCTCCAGAAGTACTAGCACACATGTAGTACATGCTTATAAACTCAACATGTTCTCACACACACGCATCCTCCTCTCCTCTGCCCCCGACACATATGCACACAATTACTTAATTTTTTTAAAAAAAGGAAAATGAAGAAAAATTTTTCTCCAAAATAGAAAAATCCAAATTATTAGTTTCTGGAGCTGTATATTTTACAAGCTGGAAGAGAGTCTGACCTTTATAGTATCATTTATAGGAAAATATACTTAGGAAGGTCTGAAAAATTTGAATTTCTGCCAATATAAGGAAGATAACCAGTTAAAATGTTCTGCAGCATAAAAATTAGAAGGTGTGGTGCAGAGAGGTCCAGTGTCACTTGGGCTGAGGGTGGGCTCTAGTTGTATGTGCGCGGCTAACATTGCCTCCCTCGGACTCTGCGCTCCTTTCCCACAGTGGGTTACCTCATGCCTTTACGGTTCATAGTTTTCTTGATGCTGCACACTTGTGTTCATAGCACCAGCTGTGATTAGGACTATTATTTCCTCCCTCCTCTTTGAGACTTCCCTGAGTCATTCTTGTAGGAGCTCACCCAAGTTTGTTGAACTGAATTAAGCTTCAGGTTTTTGTTAGACAACTGGGCAGAAATCAGCACAGAGACTCCTATTGGAGAATCTAAGAGGCAAGGAAACTAACAGACCTCTGTGTCCTGAAATGACCAGCTTCTGCTGCCTAGGTCAGGTAGGGGTTTTGGCCACAGTCTTCTTGCTGTGTCAGGGTGTGGGCCTTTGGGACTCTGAAGATCCAGTTTTGGCGAGTTTTAATGAAAAGGAGAAAAGATTGTCAAAGAACTTCCGTCCTTGGACTTAGTGCCAACCTCCCTTCTGAGGGAGATGCTCTTCCGGACCATGTAGAACCCACAGATAGGGCCAGTAAGATACACTGTCAAGAGTGACAGCAGGCCATGTAAGTAAAAATACTCAAGAATCCCAGGCTGTAGCCTAAAGCTTTTTTTTGGGGGGGGGTCTAAAGGGGTGAAGGACTGGTACTAAGGGCATACTTTGGGTGGTTGTCTGTTTTGATCGACAGATGATTTATCTATTGTACATGTTCTTTTCCATATTACATCTGATTTCAATCATTTGCATACCAATTATGCTTAGGTGTAAGATGGTAAATAAGGGGCCTAGCTCTATGAGTTGACTTTGAGAATACAGTTTTACTTTACTATGCATCCACCCAAAACCAGCCTAGAGCATAGACTGGATCAGTCATTTTTCTTCTTTCTTTCTTTCTTTCTTTCTTTCTTTCTTTCTTTCTTTCTTTCTTTCTTT
>JAQHUG010000069.1:4808950-4879639 GCA_028555095.1 Dicrostonyx torquatus | reverse complement strand
TGTTCGAAGATGTGTTGATTGATATCCGGGTCTTCTATTCGGTTCCATTGGTCCTTCTGTCTGTTCTTATGCCAATACCGGGCTGTTTTCAGTACTATAGCTCTGTAGTAGAGTTTGAAGTCAGGGATTGTGATGCCTCCAGAAGTTCTTTTATTGTACAGGATTGTTTTGGTTATCCTATGTATTTTGCTTTTTCAAACAAAGTTGAGTACCGTTCTTTTGCAGTCTTTGAAGATTTTTTCTGGGATTTTGATGGGCATTGTGTTGAATCTGTATATTGCTTCCTAGTGAAGTCTTAAACATACTGCTTTTATCTTTGGCCATTGTGCTAATTTTTTTATTAAAATTTGATGTGGGCCTGGTATGAACTTATGTATTTGACAGAACACTGAATGAAAATTTCCCTTCACATTTCTGAGATATGTTACAAACTAGATAATTTCTTCTTTCTTGCTTCATCTTTTGTATCTACTTTCACTTCCTTTGTGTGGCAGTGCCCACTTATAGCATTTAGCCAAGTAAGTGACCTGGCAAGGCTGTCTTATATATTCAGTTGTTTCCAGTGGGAATAAAATTCTGCATATTTAATACTTCGTACTGCTACACATTACACTAAACAGATAGTATAGGGAAGGAAAGTTTTCTTTCGCCCATCTCAGGTTCACTGACTTGGCCTACAGTTTATACCAATAGAAGACATTCATGAAAGAAAGAAACAAACAAAAAGTTATTAACAAGCAGGATCATCAATATATATATGCTATATTTGCTCTTGAGATTTCAGTGGTCAGTAACTCAACAGGGTAATTAGAATTCAGGCTTATATCATACCTTATTCCCAAGCGACAATTTTATAGAGAAGTGACAAGATAAAATAGAAGAACTAAGAGCTACCAGGGTGAGTGTTGTGTGAGAAGGCCGATGGGGAAACTGCTGTAGATAAGGGTTTGCTTTTGTAATCTCTTTCTCCACTGTGTTGTCCCCACCCTGGCAAGAGAAGTGGTGGTAGTGATGGTGGGGATACTTTTAAAAAGGTTCTGTTTTCAGGTAGTGGGGAGGAATATAGAAAACTCACCCTATGTCAGCCTTTTCTTAGTTAAAATAATGAATGTTATGCCAGAGCATAAAAATGTGCTGTGAAGTTACATATCCTTCATAGAATTTTCTAAAAGCAGAGCCAGGTGTGGTGGCTCACATCTGTATTCCCAGCACTTAGAAGGTTGTGACAGTTCATATTTATAATCAACGACAGGATCACCTAAAACGGTTCTCAACCTTCCTAATGCTGTGACCCTTTAATACAGTTCTTCATGTTATGGTAACCCCAACCATAAAGTTAATTTCATTGCTATTTCATAAGTGTAATTTTTTTTTTTTGGGTTTTCGAGACAGGATTTTTCTGTAGCTTTGGAGCCTGTCCTGGAACTAGCTCTTGTAGACCAGGCTGGTCTCGAACTCACAGAGATCCGCCTGCCTCTGCCTCCTGAGTGCTGGGATTAAAGGCATGCACCACCACCGCCCGGCTAAGTGTAATTTTTCTACTGTTATGAGTTATGTAAATATTTGTGTTTTCCGATGATCTTAGGTGACCCATACAAAAGGGTCATTCAACCTTCCCAAAAGGGTTCCGACCCACAGGTTTAGAAACATTGACCGAGAAGGCATGCCTTTGAGGGGTCATCTAAATTGGGTTAGCCTCTGGACATGAGTGTAGGGATTATTAGGATCAGTTAACCTCAGTTAACCTTCCTGGGGGGAAGATTTATCTACCTTAACTGTGGGTAGGGGTGCTATTCCAGGGCCTAGAGTCCTGGGCTGAACAAAAAGGAGACAGTGAACTGAGCACCAGTGTTCATCACTCTCCGCTTCCTGAAATACAGTGTGAGCTGCCTCATGTTCCCGCTGACGGGACTCTCCTGCCATGAAAGACGTGACCCTCACCTGTGTGCCCAGATCAACCCACCCTGCCTTAAGTTGTTTTTGTTGGGTGTTGTATGTCATCAGCGAGAGAAATAACCAATAAAGAGGTGGAACAGAAGTCTGCTGTGCGTTTGAAACATGCTTTGGGATCCTAGTGAACTCCAGGATGTAGCTGGGTAGCAGTGTTTGTACAGAGTGAGAGATGGGCATGCAGAACTCAGTATGTTTAAGTCATGGATAACAATTAAAATGACTAGCCTCAAATCTACCTTGTGGAATTCCAATGAATTTAACACATAATTATCCTCTGAAACTTATTTTGGATAAGGTAGTGAAAAAAAACAAATATAAATATAAAATCTACTTATCAATTTGAAAGTCTAACAATAGATTCTTCAAGATACCAGCAAGTCATACAGGCAATAATGCCAGCCACGAGAGCTTCATGGAGGAAGCACCAGTTAGTTCCATTATTACCCACCAGCTAATTGCAGACTGCCAGAAATTGGAGTCTTCTTAGATTCTTGTACTCTGTTGAATTAATGCAAAGGTAATGTTTACATTAATGGAATATGTAGGGCTAGAGAGGTAGCATGGGGTTAGAGTACTGCCTGTCATGCTTGGGGCCCCAGGTTCAATCCCAACACTACCTCCCCACCCCCCAAAAAACAGAACATATTTGCAGTTGGACTATTTTTTTTTAATAACAGAAAAGATGCAACACTTTTAGGAAAAAAGAGAGACACTGACTCATGTTTTAAACCCAAAAAGCTAGAATAATAGTAAGATTTAAGAAACAAGAAACTAAAGATGAGGTAGTCTGAAGGTTAATGAGAGAGAATAGTTCATTCAAAATAGGAATGAAATCCAGATGTGGTGCTGCGAGTTTATAATCTCAGAACCTGGAAAACTAAGGCAGGAGGGTCAAAGTTTGAATGTGACTTGGGCTACAGATTGAGATCCTGCCTCTTAAATAAATAAATATGAACAAAGAAGGAAAGATTGTTGAGCATACTAACAAGTTTTTGACTAAATGATGAAGGAATGTATCATGCTTTCAGTGAAAATAAACTTAATGACTGAGAATGAGACTCCTGAGAGGGAGGTATGGATAGAATAGCAAAAGAGACCAATAGGAATGGTGGTACTGAAACTAACGGGCCAGAACTTGCCCAAGTCACTTATTCAGAAAACAGGCGTTTGGAGTTTCCTTCTTCAAATGGAGACTTTAGGGTCTATGAAAATATTCAGAGGATTAAAATGTAGAGCAACATTGGTAACAAAAACCACTTTTTTAATTTATTGTCTTCTTCCTTCTGTGTGTTTGAGAGTGCTGCAGTGTGACTGTGCCCTGAGGGACCTAACAAAGGTTAGTTAATTATAATCAGCTGTTGGGACACACTGTTCTGAGCAAAGTATCACTCACATGGTACCTGTTTTTGTTGTTTATGTGTAAGCATATAAAATTACTATTTGGCTATTTTAAAATGACTTTCTATTTTAAAGACTATTCATTATATATATTTAAAACATGTAGCTCTATAAATTGTCTCTGCTCAAGCTCCATTGTTGATAGCTTCTTGATCTCCATTCCAGAGAAATTTAGTTTGTGTATATGTAATATTATACATTGTATACATTTATGTTATTAGTTTAATAGTGTATATAGACTATGTACTACAAACCACTTCATGTACATTTTTCCTAATAAATTGTCTAAAATCTTGTCTCTTTTTCCTTTGGACTCTGGCTTCATTTCTTTTGTATAAGAATGTATCTAAGTGCTGTTTTGTTTTTATAACTTATTTTCTGTTTTGTCCAATTTGCACTGAATTAATACACCAAAAAAAAATTTCTTTTATTCCCCCCTGAGACAGGGTTTAGCAATGTGGCCTGGAACTCACTATGTAGACTAAGCTGCCTCTAATTTGTGATGATCCCTTTGCTCCTGTAGTATCCCAGACAAGGACTGGTATTTACAGGCCTGTGACAGCACTCAGCAGCCCCAGCCACCCTCCTCTCTTCTCCCATCTCTGTCCGTCTTCTCATATCCCTCCTTTTTTCCCTCCCACTATACCCTTCTTCCTGGGTTCAAGTAATGTAAGCTCGACTTGAATTTGCTAAGTAGCAAGGATGACCTTGCCGCTCTGGCCCTGCTGCCTTCCCCTCCTGAGGACAGTCACTCCTACACAGTGCTGCAAATCGTCAAGCCCAGAGCTTTGTGCATGTTAGGAAAGCACTCCACCAACTGAGCTACATCAGAACAGCTTTATTTCTCATCTTCATCGTTGTTGTCTTTATGGGGTTTGTGTGTGGTGTGTGTGTGACAGTAACATACAGAGATCAGACAACAACTGAGGTGGAGTCTGGGCTCTCCTTGATTTATAGGTATTTTCTGTGGATTTACCAAGATTGTCACACTTGCACATCTCTGCCTGCCCAGCGTAATTTTAAATGAAAACTTTTTTTTTTTTTTAATTAAAAGAGTTAAGAGACTTGGGAGGCAGAGGCAAGTGGATCTCCAAGTTGGAGGCCAGCCTGGTCTACAGAGCGAGTTCCAGGACAGGACAGCGAGGTCTACATAGAGAAACCCTGTCTCAGGAAAAAAAAAAAAAAGACTTGAAGATATGGATGTGGTTTTATCACATCATGACATAAGAGGTATCGGTAGGGGGATCAGGATTTCATGGAAACATTAGTCACATTATCAGTGTGTTAATTGTATTTGTGAATAGTGTTTCTTTCTTGCTTTGGCAGATTCCCTATTATTTTCTGCCACTAGGGGGCACAATGTTACTGTTTGGTTTTAATGGTCTGTTCATACTGAATTTAGACTAACGTTCATATTGTTTTCTGTTTTGGTCTATATCATAGAATAAAATATTCATCCAGGGATCACTTTGTATTTTTGTATGTATAGAGCTAAGCAGTTTTGACACTGAAGGCTGTTTTGTGCTAAATGTATAAAGAGAAAGAAGCCTATGGCTTGGAGAAGTGGGAAAGGATTGTGCAGATTTTTAAACTCATTACCTTCTACTTGTATCACTATAGGTTCTAACCCTAAAGGGAACTGGATAGGCATGTAGGTCAATATATCAAAACATATAATACAGAAATAGACCCACCACTATACAATGAATTGTGTTTTGACAAAGAAGTCAAAGTTACTAGGAGGGGAAGGGATATTATTCTCAGTAAACTGTGCTAAACAATTAGATATGTCCATTTTGGAGGAAAAAATATCTTTGACCTTTATTTAATTCCATCTGTAGAAATTAGTCAAAAGGTAGATCATAGATTATAGGGAAAAGGCAAAGGAGAAAATCTTCATAACCTTGGTATAGATGAGAATGTCTTTGTACATGTAAAAACAAACAAAAAGTGGTGGAAGGGACTGGGGCAAAGAATCAGTAGTAAAGTACTTGGAGGAGTACAGACAGCTACCTGAAGTGCACAGCAGAAAAACAACAGACCTCTACATGTGTGGCATGCACCTACACTTAGACTGCACTTAAGTGTATACACACACACACACACACACACACACACACACAAAGAAATCTGACAGAGTTGTTCATGGCAGCATGTTCTTATAACCCCAGAAATCAGGAGGCAGAGGGCAGAGGCAGGAAGGTCAGGAGTTCAAGATCACCCTTGGTTATATAATGAGGTCAGTGTTAGCCTGTGCTATATGAGACATTGTTTCCAAAACCAAACCAAAGTCTTACAGTTCAATAATAACCTACACAACCTTTTTGTTTGTTTAGTGATGGAGGTCAAACCCCTGGCCTTGTGTATACCGGGCCATCTCAGGAACTCTTTTTATTGTTTATTTGGAGGATTTACTTTTTATCTTACTTACTTTTATACTTACATAGAGTTCTGCACTTGAAAGTACCCCCCCCCACACACACACTTGTGTTTTTATGATAGGGTCTTAACAGTGTCACCCAAGGTAGTGGAAAAACTCCTGATCTGCCTGCCTTAGCCTTCCAAGTGCTGTGATTAGAGATAGGAGTCAGCAGGCCTTGCAGATTACCACAGCCCCATTTCCTTGTGGATTCCAAACAGTTTCTGAGATGGTAGAGAGCTCTTGGACTGTAGCCATGTATATGTTAGAATGTGTAAAACTGGGTGAACAAGTTGGCAAAATTCTCTGGCTGGTGAATCCCTTTTCTTCATTTATAATTACATGCACATTTTTTAATATGAAAAGGCAAATAAATTTTTTTCCATGAAAGGGAAGAATAACACTTCTGGAAATGTATGTTACAAATACTTGTCACACATGGTTTAGTGGATTAAAGTATCACCAGACCTTAAGATCTGAGTTTGATCCCTAGAAAGAGAGAACCAAATCCTGCAAGTTGTCCTCTGACCTTTACACACACGCCATGGCAAGTGTCTGCCCCCTCCTTTGACAGCCACACAAACAAACAAGCAAGATTGACTAGTAGTCCTTAGGGAAATTTTTCAATTTTTTTCCTCAAAAATAAACAAGCAAATGAAAATAGAATGTATATTTCAATATGTACCCATGGCTTGCCTGTAACTTACTTTGTAGACCAAGCTGGCATGAATTCACAGAGATCCACGTGCCCCTACCACCCAAGTGCTGAGATTAAAGGTATATGCCACCACACCTGACCAAAAATTTTCTTTAAAAATGTTAAAACATTATAGTAACATATGGTAAAAGATATGAACAGTGAAAGTGTCCATTGCTTTGTGACTCTATATTTAGTAAATATTGGGTGCATCTATAAAATAGAGAAATGTGCAGAAGTTAAAAACAAGAGATTCTCCGTCTAGGTGGTGGTGGCACATGCTTTTAATCCCAGCCCTCGGGAGGCAGAGGCAGGCAGATCCCTGTGAGTTCGAGGCCAGTCTGGTCTACAAGAGCTAGTTAGTTCCAGGACAGCTAGGACTGTTACACAGAAAAACCCTATCTCGGAAAAAACCAAAAACATAACAAAAAAAAAAACAGAGATTCTCTATAGATGCTGAGGGGGAAAACTGAGATTAGAGCTATATGGTGAGCTACTGCCATCTGTGTAGGAAAAGAAACATTAGGCCCCTCCATACCCAAATCTCTAGAAAAGAATGCACGAGCAAGACTTCCCTCCAGAGAGTAATCAAATGCGTAAGAAAAGGGGTAGAAATAGACCAACTTCACAGTACACTCTCTACCTCTTAGTCTTTGTGCCAGGAGCCTGTTACTTAAGTTTAAAAAGGGGGTGGAGGGCAAAGAATAAAACCCAGATTTAAAAAATGTATTTTACAGGGTTTTCAGGAGAATAAATGAGTCGTGTATATATCTAAAGTGTGCTTGGCACACAGTAGTGGGGGCTATTCCTTCATCATATTTTTTAAGGCAGATCCCTACACAGGGATGGAGAGATGGCTCAGTGGTCAAGAACACTTGCTGCTCTTACAGAGGACCCAGCACCCAGGTCTGGCAGATCTCCTCCTGCAATTCCAGCTCCCATGATCTACAACCTCTTGCCTTCTCAGACACCTGCACTCACATGCACATACCACCTGCAGGCACATACTTACTCGTAATTAAAGTAGAACTTTAAAAGTTACAACACATTAACTTAAGCTATTATACTATTCTGCCCTGGATTATTAGTTGCTTTTCCCTATAGCTAAGAAGATAATGTAATTACATTGTGCCCCACAAAGCTTTTATCTTCAGGTTCCAGGTATTTTCTAATTATATCAGGTTTGCGAGAGGTAACTTAAGCTATGGGTCAGTCTCAGTTTCTTACCTGTAAAATGAAGTAAAAGGATAAACTTTGCACTCTTTCTATATTCACTGTGTATGGGCTGTAAAGTTTAAAGCTATGGTTATAAACCAAGAAAAAACTTTTATGCTTAGAATAACCTTTGGGCAAAGACCTGAGTCTGAACCAAGGATGCAATTGCAGAGTTTGTCTATAAATATATGAAAGCACACAACAACTAGTCCAACTCTGTGCTGAATAGACATGATTTATTTTCATGCTGGGAAAGGCGCCAGGTTCCTGATGAGATAGGATGGTACAAGATGCTCCAGGTGGTTCTATGAGACAGAGGTGACATTCCATAAAAACAAAGAACAACACACACACACACACACACACACACACAGAACTCCTTTGCTCTGTTTGGAAATGGGAGGAAAGCAGATGTAACCTGTGAGTTACAGTCTACACAAATCAGATATGCCTTATTATCTGTTCCTGTGTTTCATAGATTAGAATTATGACCTACTTTACTTCAACTCACACACTCTGACACGGTTGTATATTTAGTTATTCACAGTGTTCCTCAACCAGTTTCTCAGAATCATTTATCCCAAATCTCTAGCATAGCCATTTTTACCAATTGCTTCAAAATACTGTAGACAATAGGATTCTTGGCACCCAGGGAGTTCAAGGTTAGAAAGAGTACATACATTTCAACAAATGTCTGAGAACATTGCAGATAGAGTGCAAAGGTACCTGGATTTGGGTCTTAGGTCTGCCTCAAATTAGCTGTGATCTTGGGTGAATCACTTGACATGCCTATGCTTGTTTCCTCAATTGTTTTCCTTACAATTGTAAGATGGTGATAATAAAATGCCTACCACATAGGGTTGTTACAAGGATCAAGTTAAGTAGTACATGGCCAACTACATTGTGTTTGAATGTAGAATGCACTCTATAAATAGATTCCCTTTTAACATACTACCTTTATTAAAGGCACAGAGATGTAAAGTCCTATGATATTTCTGGAGCTGAAAGGAGTTAGATCTACCTCATTTCTTCAAAACCCCTATCCATTGTTTTTTCCCCAATATGCCCCCAGAACCCACAGATGTACAACAGTGTTCTCAGCTCTTGCCTTGGTAATTTAATCTCTCTTGTTTCAGAACCATTGTTGAAACTATATTTTTCAGCAAATATATATTATCTGAATATAGGAGGTACCATGCTAAGTAAATAATGTAAGTCAGGTGTTTGTTCTCATGGAGCTTAAATTCTAGAAAGGAAAAGCAAAAAGTAAGCGATTTCAAGTAGTGATAACTAGTTGAAAAAAAAAATGATGGCCCTCAGCTCCAATCAGGAAAGACTTGTCATATTTGAGCCAATACCCACAGAATAAGCTCTTTGGGTTCAGTGTTAACTTTTTTTTTTTTTCCAAGACAGGGTCTCATATAGTCCAAGCTAATCTTGAGCTCCTGATCTTCTTGCCTCTGTTCTGCAAGTGCTGGGATTACAGGTGCAAACTGCCACACCTGGCTGGCTTGGTTTATGTGTTTGGTGTTTTGCTCACATGCATGTTTGTGCACCACATGCCTGTTGCCCTTGGAGGCCAGTCAGAGGCTAAAAGAGGGTGTCAGATGTGGAGCTGGAGTTTGAGATGGTTTTGAGCCACCATGGTAATTGAACCCAGGTTCTCTGGAATCAGCCAGTGCTCTTAACCTCTGAACCACTTCTCCAGTTCCTGGGAGTAACACTTTCTTCTCAATTCCACCTACTTGAAATATTGTTTGTGGTCATTGCTTTCCAGCTTAGCATAGAATATTACTGAGTTTTAGCTTGAACATAATCTGCATTTATTTGTTCTCAGATAGAGCTCTGCTTTCCCTCTCCGTCAAAGCCAAATAAGCTCTTCAGTGAGTTTTTTTTTGAATTTGTACTTATTTAGTAATTTTAGAGTTTTATTCTGACACTCAGGATTTTCTTTCTTTCTTTCTTTCTTTCTTTTTTTTTTTTTTTTTGGTTTTCGAGACAGGGTTTCTCTGTAGCTTTGTAGCCTGTACTGGAACTAGCTCTTGTAGACCAGGCTGGCCTCTAACTCACAAAGATCCGCCTGCCTCTGCCCCCAGAGTGCTGGGATTAAAGGCATGCGCCACCACCGCCCGGCTCACTCAGGATTTTATGAGTGGAGGACTTTAATCTGTAAGCTTTCCTTTTTAGTGTGTGTCATTCATTTAATTACACTGCTTAAGTATATAAAATTCTGGATTAGAATTCATTGTAAGCACAAGGGGTGTGTTAGTCACCATAACAGATGATCTGAGAAGTTTAGGCATAGTCAGAATATTAGAGCTTACTTAGTTACGGTTAACAGCGGTAACTTTACCATGAGAAAACCAGTCTTTTAAAATGAGGCTGAGCCTGGATAAACTTCATTGTGCTATTTTTCTTCTTGCCACATATCTGACAAGAAGGAACTTAAGGGGAAGGTTTAATTTGACTCACAGTTTGAGAGATACTGTTCAGTGTGGGGAGAAACACATGCCATGGGTCAGTGCTGTGGGACCACTCCTCTCACACTTTGATAGATCAGGAAATAAAGCAAGAAATTGGGTCTGACCATAAAACCCAAGGCTCATGCCCAGTAACTAACTTCTAACATGGCTCTACCTTCTGAAGCCCACAGTCTTACAAAATAGTTACAACCAGCTGGAGACCAAGTGTTCAGACACTTCAGCCCATGAGAACATTGCACA
The DNA here is from genome assembly GCA_028555095.1 of Dicrostonyx torquatus. NCBI lineage: Eukaryota > Metazoa > Chordata > Mammalia > Rodentia > Cricetidae > Dicrostonyx > Dicrostonyx torquatus. The sequence continues at coordinate 4,869,234 of JAQHUG010000069.1, read as the reverse complement.
TACAAACCACAGCACACACATACTCTCCCTTCTGTTGTGTTCTTGGAGGCAAATTGATGACCAAAGAAGTTTTCAGAGTTCACCCACTTCATTGCTCTTAAAGCAGAATGTCTTTGATGATTTTGTCCTAAGGAATTGGACTGCTGTTTCACATTGTCAATAATCTGGGGTTTGTGTTTCTTGAAGGACCTCACTGGCTGTAGAAGGGTTAAAATGCACTTTTCTGTAGAGACCTGGGTTCCTTAGATTATATGGTGTGGTGTGGAACATGCAGATACTGGGTAAACAGAATTGTTGATGACCAGAATTAAGCCAGGGACTAGAAAGATGTCTCATTAATTAAGAACAGAACATGTACTATTGTTTTTGTAGAGGATCTGAGTTTGGTTCCCAGTTCCCATATCAGGTGTCTTACAACAATCAGTAATTCCACTTCTAGGGGACCTCTGTCATCTGTGGACTTCTGAACACACAAGTATCTCTCTCTCTCTCTTTCTCTCTCTCTCTCTCTCTCTCTCTCTCTCTCTCTCACACACACACACACACACACACACACACGCATTTTTCAAGAAAAGAATAAAATTAATTTTTTTTTTTTTGGTTTTTCAAGACAGGGTTTCTCTGTAGCTTTTTGGAGCCTGTCCTGGAACTAGCTCTTGTAGACCAGGCTGGTCTCGAACTCACAAAGATCCGCCTGTCTCTGCCTCCCGAGTGCTGGGATTAAAGGCATGCGCCACCACCGCCCGGCTAAAAATAATTTTAAAAAATAATTAAGAACTGCCGGGACAGGCAGGACAGTTCCAGGACAGGCTCCAAAGCCGCAGAGAAACCCTGTCTCAAAAAACCAATAATAATAATAATGAACTAGTTTTCTTCAAAGATTACAAATGCTGTACAAATCCCATAATATTTATTTTTAATTGCTTATGCCACAGTTGGTTTTTATAATAAAGAAAAAGGGCTGGGGAGATGCTTCCATGGGCAAGGGTACTTATTCTCTATGCATGTGGACCTGAATGTGAATTTCCAGCAGCTCTGGGAAAAGTCAGGCATGACTGGCCCTCCTATAACTCCAGCCCTGGGCAGCAGAGACAGGTAGGTCATGAGGACTCTGCCTGGCCAGCCACCCTATCTCAAGGTAGTCATTCATGTAGAGAGTGGTAGAGGAAAACAGTCTGCCTCTGCTGTGGCCTTCACAGCTGCAAGTCAGTGAGAGTCACTCTCTCAAGGGAATAAGATGGAAAGGATAGAGAAGATAACCCCAATTCTGCTATGGCATCCTCATTCCCATGCATGGGTGCATACACTTGCATGCACCAAGTAGGGTGTACTACACATGGGGAGAGATGAAGGGAGGGAAGATAGAAATGACAAAAAAGAACAGAACCAGGGCTGAGCGGTGATGGCGCACACCTTTAATCCCAGCACTCTGGAGGCAGAGGCAGGCGGATCTCTGTGGAGTTCAAGGCCAGCCTGGTCTACAAGAGCTAGTTCCAGGACAGGCTCTAAAACTACAGCGAAACCCTGTCTTGAAAAACCAAAAAAAAAAAAAAAAAAAAAAACAGAACCAGGAATGATAAAGCACACAAGCACACCTGCACTTAGAGAGTCGAGGCTGTGGAATTACACACTCAGAGAAACTGTAGATTTCAGTATATTTTCATCACAAATTTGTCTCTTTGAAGTAGATTCTTCTTTTCCATCTGTCAGAGAATTCACCTTATTTGTTAGTCTGCTCTTTTTAAATATCTTTATTTCTGGAAACACCTTTAAAATCCCCCCTTTTTTCTGTGAATTGTAGAAATTGAATCTTTTGACCTTTAAAAAATACTGTATTATTAAATCAACTATATGTACCAATCTTGTGTTGCCACTTAGGTGCTAAGAACTCTATCGAATCAGAAAGCAATATTATTAGGTTATAGTGGGTGTGGCTGAAGATAGGAGCACTGTAGAAGTGATGGGATGAAGTATTTAAACAGAATCAAAGTCCTTAGGAAACTTTGGCAAACTACAAAATATACCATCATGCATTCTGTTAGTATAGTAATGACATTATTAAATATCAAATAACTTCTAGGAAGTCCCATCTGTACTAGTGAGGGATGAATAGTGAAAAAAGACAAATGACAGGTTGGCGTTTTTGTTAAATGTTTTTTGGCGTTGAAAAGCCCCTGAAATAGAAGGGGAAGGTGGAGTGGAAATCCCCTTGGCAGCGGTAGATTATGAGATTACAAGGCCATACACTTGTAAGAATGAGCTAACCTCCCTGACAAATCTGTTTGCAGGTGACAGATAGTCGTGCCCACTTCCTTCGTGGAGCCTTTGTTAGTTTCCAGACCTCACAGTGATCTATCAGCACTGCTTACTGACTCTCCCAGGGTAGTCCTGTGATCTCCCAGGGTGTGTGGGGTCCCAGTACCTTTTCATAGGGTCCATGAAGTCAGTCCCATCATGTTGACATCTGTAGTAATGACACATGAGCAACAATAAATGCCTAGAACCTTAGCATGAGTGCAAGACAGTGGGAGCAGACTTGTCATTGTGGTTTTTGTTAGCGTTTATTTGCAATTGAGGACTTGGTTTTTTGTCTTAAAGAGATGGATTCACAGTTAAGAGCACATACTGCTCTTTTATAGGACCTGAATTCAGTTTCCTAACACCCATGATGTCTTTGGCTTTGAAGGCACTTGTATGCACATGTACAAATCACACACACAACACATTCACAATTAAAATTAATAAATCTTAAAAAAATTAAAGACAATGTTTTCCAATCTTGGTTAGACTGCCTCTGATGAATTAAAAGTATTATTTTATTAAATATCACCTCCAGCTCACAAGTCTTGTTTGTTTGTTGTTGTTGTTGTTTTTATATTTTTGGTTGTGAGCCTAGCCTTTTACGACTGAGCCCTCTCTCCAGCCCAGTTGTTGTTTTTAATAATTTACTTATTTTTATTTTATGTACATTGGTGTTTTCTCTACATGTATATCTGTGTGAGGGTGTTGGGTCCCCTAGAATTGGAGTTACAGTTGTGAGCCACCATGTAGTTGCTGGGAATTGAACCCAGGTCCTCTGGAAGAGCAGTCAGTGCTCCCAACCGCTGAGCCTGTTTTTTTTTTTTTTGTTTTTTTTTTTTTTTTTAAGACAGGGTCTCACTGTGTAACCCAGGTTGGTATTTTAAACTGGCGATTCTCCTGCCTCCGTTTCCCAACTTATGTGTGATGGAATTACAACTACATTTCTTTTCACTTTTTTTCTCCTTCTCTCCTCTCCCCCTTTATCTCTTGGAAATGAAATATCTTTTTTTTTCTTTTTTTTCTTTCTTTTTTTATGAAATATCTTTTTTACCTAAGAAAAATAGCGGGACAAATCATGGACACTTGAGCCAATGATGGTAGACATTTTCTTGAAAATGAACCTGTTACCTCTTAATGAAATCTGACAATAGGTAATGGGAGGCAGGAAGCAAACAAGGTACCCTGAAAGGGTTTGTTTCCAAATAAAAGTTCAAGCTTTGAGATAACAATTAGAACATAAGGGCTTCAATCTGCACTGTGAACTGGCCATCTTCTAGTCATGCTGTTTCCAGTGTAGACCTCTTATTGAGCTTCAGACTCTCATACCTATATATTCTGTGTCCACATAAGTATCTCACAGATAGCCGGGCATGATGACTCGGGCCTATAATTCTAGCACTAAGGAGCTGAGAAAGGAGGGTTGCTAGGAGTTTGAGAAACCAGCGTAGTTTACAGGGGGATTTCCAGACCAGCCTAGGCTATGGTGTGAGACCTTGCCTCAGAGCACCAAAAATTTAAAAAGGCAAATGTTGTAGACTTTGCATGTCCACAGTGGAACTTTTGTTTTCTCTAATGAATTTTTTTTTACCGTGCCAAAGTTTTACTCAGTAAGCCGTCACCAGCCTAATTGTTCAGTAAAATTGTAAAATCAAGTCATTCTTAATTTGTCAACTCTCAAATCCAGTCTGTTAGCAAGTCTAATGAATTCTGCCCTTAGAATTACCTCACATCTGCCTGCTTCCCTCCATCTTCATTGCTGTCAGCCGCTCCAGATAGCATGTCTTTCAGCTGACCTATTGTATCAGCTTTGTGATGGAGCGTCCCTTCTTGCCAGTCTCTAATCCATCGCCACACAGCAGTAGATGTAAAAATAAATTGTTCTGTCATTCCCTTGCTCAAAATTCCATACTAGCCCTTGTTAAATGTAGTAGAAATCCAAGTTCCTGTAGTCCAGGTTGGCAGGGAATTCCCTGTATAGCTGAGATGAACTTGAACTTCGGACCCTCCCACTTCCTTCCAGTGCTTGGGTTATGGGCATGTGCCCCTATTCCATCATGCCTGGTGCCCCCTGCATTCTAGGTGCGCACTCTTCCAAGTGAGGTGCATCCTAGTGCCCTTGGAGGCTATAAGAAGATGTCTGTTCCCTTGGAACTAGGCTCACAAGTAGTTGTTCGCTGCCCTGGTGTGAGTAACCTCATTCTCTCTCCTGTCACTAAATTCCAGCCTTACAAACTGTCTTTTCATTCTGTAAATGAGTTCTTTCTTACTTCAGGTCTTTGCAGTTAGTATTGCCTTCAGTTCATCGAGTTCATCGAGGCCTCTGATCCTTCTGCTGCTGCTGTCTTTAAATGCCCTCTGTGACGATTCTCTTTCCTTCATACTTCTGCATGTTCATCATTTCCTTCATAGGCCCCACCATGACTTGGATTTTTCATCCACTTTTATCACATTTATATATGTATGTTTGTGGGGGGCCGGTGTGAGTGAGTGCACCCAGGCATTCTGTGGTGCACATGTAGAGGTCAGAAGACAGCTGTAAGAATCAGTTTTCTCTTCCTACCGTGTGGTACTAGGGATAGAACTCAGGCTTGAACAACAAGTAGCTTTAGTTGCTGAGGCATTTTTCCCCAGCCTTGTTTATTTATTTTTAATTATTTATTTCATTTGCTAGAAAAAGTAAGCAAACAACTAGCCATGCCACAGTGAGAATACCTATTGGAGACATCATAGACTAAAGCCATCTAGTAGGCCATCATCTGAGACTAAAGCACAAAAATTTTAGATACAGAGTTTTGGAAATTACTTGCATATTAAAAATAAATGAAAGGCTGACCATGACATATGCCTTTAACCCCAGCACTCAGGAGGCAGTAGCAGCCCACACCTGAAGAGGCAGAAGGGCTTATATAGGGCTTCTTAGGATGGAGTTTTTCCAAGGAGAAGATTATCTGTTCATACCAGAGGCTCTGGGATTGGCCTTCAGCACCACCTTGAATCAGGGTAGTAGCACACAGGCCTGTAATACCAGCATGCCAGAGGCAGAAGCAAAAAGATCAGGGGTTCAAGTTCAATCTTGGCTTAGCAAGGTTTTAGATAACTACTTGAGACCCTGTCTCCACCCTTTACTAATCTCAATACTTCTAGTCTCTGTGTGTAGGCTGAAAGGATCAGCCAAAGAAACCCATCCTGGCCCTGAAACCAGAGCTAGCAAAAGAAACACTTTAGCTCTGAACCCAGAACCGAAGGAACGCACACTGACCCTGAAATCAGAGCCAAAAACACACTTTGGCCCTGAAACCAGAGCCAGAACTGCCCCTGACCAACTGAACATGAAACCAACCAATCCCTGAGCAGGAAAACCAACCAGTCCCTGAGCACAAAATCTAGCACCCTGATCCTGAACCCAGAGCCAGTGAAAGAAACATACTCTGGCCCTGGAAACAGAACCCTGGAACCAGAACCAGTGAAAGAAACATTTTAGTCCTGAACCCAGAACCTAAGAAGCATATTCTGACCCTGAAAACAGAGCCAAAGAAACACACTTTGGCCCTGGAACCAGAGCCAGTGAAAGAAATACTCCCTGGCCCTGAAACTAGAGCCAAAAGGCTAAAAAGGGCCAGTGAAAGAAACAGTTTGACCCTGAAGCCAGAGCCAACTTGTCCCTGACCAACTAACTAAATCAACCAATCCCTGAGCAGGAAAACTAACCACATCCATAGCCCATGGCAGAAGAGTTAGACTATAACACCTTTATTATAGAGAGCTGTACTTAGAAACAAAATTAAAATGATTTATGGAAGGAATTTGTAGCCCTTTCAGGCAAGAATCAGTTTATAGCCTTTAAGTCAGAGTAAATTTGTCTTGAAATCATCCGTAGCATGGAACATAACAGTTCCCTCTGTTCTCAACCTTTATTTGCAAACTTACCTACTATCCTACTTTGGTTTCTGTATTACTGGTTGTTCTGTTGCTATAAGGAGACATCATGACCAAGATAACTTATAGAAGAAAGAGTTTATGGTGGCTCACAACTCAAGAGGGTTAGAGTCCATAACCATAATGACAGGGAGAATGGCAGCAGGCAGGCATAGTGCTGGAGTACCAGCTGACAACTTACATCTGATCCACAAACATGAGAAAGACAGAGAGAGAGCTAACTGGGAATAGAGAGGACTTTTGAAACCTCAAAGTGACACAGCTCCTCCAAGGCCACACAACCTCATCATTCCCAAACAGTTCTGCCAAGTAGAAACCAGATATTCAAAGATATGAGTCTGGGGGGGTCATTCTCGTTCAAACCTCCATTGTTTCTGTTGGTGTGATAAAACACTGGCCAGAACCCATCTGAGGAGGAAAGTTTCTTTGACTTACAAGTTATAGTTGATCGTCATCAAGGAAAGTCAAGACTAGAAATTCAAGACTAGAGAGAAACTGAATCAGACAGTAGAGGAATGCTGTTTATTATCCTGTTCCCTTTGTCTTATTCAGCAATTTTTCTTATACATCTCAAGTCCACCTGCCCAGAGGTGGCAGTGGGCCCTCCTACATCAACTAACAATAAAAAAATGCCCACAAACATGTCATAGGCCAAGCTGATGGACACAATCCCTCAACTGAGTTGCTTTCCTCTCAGGACTCTATAGTTTGTCTCAAGTTGACAGAAACCAGCCAGTACAACCGACCTCTTATCAACTTGACATACAAACATATTACTATCCAACCATAATCTTTTCTTTTGTGTTTGTCCCCAAGAGCTAATGTTAATATCATAATATAAAACAGTCCAACTTGAAAAGTTCAGCAGTCTTTAAATTTTCAACACTTTAAATATCTAATATCTCCTTTTTAAAAGTTCAGTATCTCAATTATGGGCTCCTATAAAATGTAAAATAAGTTATATACTTCCTTATTCCAAGAGAGAATAGCAGAAACAGTGCACAAATTATAATGAAATCAAAGAAAAACCAGCATCCAGCAAACAAAATCTTCACTGTTATACATATGGGACTTGCTCAGTATCTTCTGAGCTTCAAGAACTTAGACAAGCTCTGTCATCCAGCCCATATACAGCTTGTCTGGTAGACTCAGGCTGGCACCACTGCCACTGTCGTTGGTAGTCTCCAGTATGCAGGGTATCCATAGCAACTGAGATTATACCTTTACCAATGGCTTCCTGGTTTCTCTTACTTTACCACATGGTTCCAGGCCCCAGTGTCTCTCCACAACTCCATCAATCCTGAGGTCTTCACTGCACCTTAGGCTGCACCTTTACCAGTAGCCTTTCTTAGCCCTTCACAGTACCAAGTCTCAACTTTCCATGACCTTCTCAATCTTGCAGCTCTCCTACCACAAAAACTAGTACCACATGGGAGACACTGAGACATTACCAAGTTTGTCATCTTGAGATGTAGCCTTGGCCGCCTCTGAACCATAACTTCTGTGTGCTGATCCTGGGGAAATATTTCCCAGAAGATTCACCTAAATTATTCTAGTCTCTTATTCATAGCAGAGGCAGGAGCATCTCTGAGTTAGAGACCAGCCTGGTCTACATAGTAATTTTCAGGACGGCCAGAGCTAGATAATAGAGAGGCCCTGTCTCAAAAAAGTGGCAATCAACAATTTTTGCTTATATTTTTGTTTCTTAAATAAATAATACCTCATCCTAGGATGCAAAGATATCCACTTTCTAATAATGGTTATGCTTAATTAATTTGCTTTGTAACTCATTGGAATGTTGTATATTTGGTTATCATGAGGAAAGCTGAAAAACCAATGGATAAAGTAATCAGACTCATTTTTTGACAAGAGAGTGGCAGGCAGAGAGATGATAGTAGTGCTTATCACAGACATCAGGACCATCGTGTAGAAGCTTTCAAGTGTGTGGAATCTGAATATTTATTATGTTGAAAGTAGTTCTTCCTTTCCATGATTTCTCAAGTTGTTGTTTCACATAATCTGGAGGCCCAGACTGTAGGTTGACCTAAAGTTGCTCTCGTTTCTGGCTGCTGCACTCTTCCTTGAACGGATCAGTTGCACAGTGAGCCATCTTCCCTGAGAGTATTTTTGTCACACCATTTTGCAGAGCGTTTGCTGCCCTACTTAGAAACTTGCTTTGCTGCTCCTTACCTATCTCCAGTTATTACTTGCCAGTTTTTTTTAAAAGCCAGTTTCTTTACCTCCCTCTCCCCTAGTTCTTTGACAGTCCCCTCCTCTCACAATTGATGTCATTGTCTCATGATTCATTGTGTGGTAGAATGACCCTCTTAGATGTAAATTCTTTCATCCCATTATCACCAAATACATAAAGCTCTCTATGTTTACTTCTGTTCTTCTCTTGCTGCAAAAGATGAATATATTATTTGGGCATCATTCCTTCTACCACACATTCATTTTTCTCTTAGTAGATGATCAATGTTGTACATCTGTAATGTAGAAAAGATAGAAAATGCACCAGCAGTTTTGGAACCATTAAGTCTTGTTAGTCTCTTAATAGGAACAGAAGTACTCGACAGTTGGCCCTCTGTATTCCCCAGCTCTACATTTGTGAGTTCATGGACTGCAGACTGAAGATATTAAAAGTTGTGTCTGAATACTTTGACTTTTTCTCTTGTCATTCTTCATCAAACAATACAGTGTAACTGAAAGCATTACAGCTCGGATGGAAAGGTATCGTGGCAGTTGGGAGCCAGGGAATACCACAGAGTCACACAGCACATCAAACCTCACACAAGAGATTTACTGGGAGGTAGAAAAAACAGGATGGCTGCCTGTGCTCAGACAAGAAGCAGTGGAGAACACAGGACACAGGGCTTATATAGACTTTCTTGGGGAAGGTGATGGAACTTTTCAGGGTGGAGCTTTCAAGGGTGGATGTTGGTAGATGTCACATCCAGAGACTGGGCTTTTTATTCTATAGGGTTGAGGCTGGGTCCAGCAGTGAGGGCAGTTAGAGTGTCCTGTGCGTGGAAGCTGGCAGTTGGACATACTCGGGGGAGGGGACTGATCACTAATGTGGCTTGAGGGGATTACAATGACTACTCACATAGCTTTTACATTTTATTATTTATTATGAATTATCTAGAGATGTATTATACAGAAGATATGTGTTCTACATAATACAAGATCATTTACTTAAGTATCAGATTTTGATACGAGGGGGTGAAGGATCCTGGAGGCAGTCTGCACCACCAACTATTGAAGGAAGAATTACCTAATCAATCCCTGTTTATTCCAAAGGGTTTCTGAACACTTATGGGACCCCCAGAAGTAAAGAACAAAGCTGGGCATAATGTCATAAACCTTTATCCTAAAACTCAGGGAACTGAATTGCCACATGCTTGAAGCCAATCTTGGTCATCCAAGACTACGTAGTAAGCTCTATCTAAAAGAGGAACAAAAAAAGATGAAAATCACAGACCCATGTTTTCGCCAACTGCCACCCTCTAAATGAGTGCTGTAAGAATCTAAGGGAAGTTAGTTAACTTCTCTAGATGTTGGCTTCTGGGGTTACAGACATGTACCACCACACCTGAGCATAGGGTTTTATGCATCCTATCACAGAGCTCCATTGCCACCCTTAGACAACCCTGCTACTGGAATGTTCTTATCTGTGAGTGGAATACAGCTGTATTGCCTTCTAAAATTTTATCAAGCTGCAATCGTTTGATTTGTATCCTTTCAATGTAGATAAATTGTTTCTAGAAAATTTATTTAAAAGGAAAGAATATAGTGAAAACTCTTTATTTGACATTTATTTAATAACACATTTCAGTATTTTACATGCCACTTTCAACACAATTCTATAAAAAATTGAGAACCCTTAGTGCACATTTTTTTCCCTGATTCTGATTTTTTTTTTTTTTTTAAGATTTTTAAGAAGTTTGGAAGGTACAGCTTGACTTCTCTGTGAGGCGGGTTTGGTTTGTGGTGCTAAGTGTGCTGCGAACTGAACCCTGACCTGAGCAGATCTGCGTTTGCTACGTCAGAAGAATTGTGGAATTAAGTCCACTCCCAGGTTCTAAAAGACTTAAAGGAAATGAAGACAGTAGCTTGGTGCTCAAGTACACTCCAGCCTCTTAATTGCTTAGCTGAGAAGCCTGGTTAGTTTAGTAAGTGCCGAGAAAGTGCCCTTAGCTGAACTAGTTCCTGCTTGGTTATACTTGTTTCTGTTTGTTTTGTCACTTCTTACATCTGTTTCCCTTTTCCTCCCTTTTACCTTTGAGGGACCTGTCCTATATTTTTATTTTATTTTATTATTTTCTCTGAGTTAGCAACTTATTTTGGCAGCGTACATTCACTGCTGGTTTACTAAATGTTAGGCTCTTGAAATACAGGAATAAGATCAGTGGTTTTCAACCTGGGGTCATGACCCTTTGGGGAGGTCAGAGGACAACTTTCTGGAATCAGTTCTCACCTTCCATGTCTGTTTTGAGACAAGATCTCTGTGTCTTGCTGGTGCCTCCAGGCGAGCTGGCCTGTGAGCTGGGTGATTTTCCTGCCTCTGCCTCATGGTTTTCTGTGGTGACACTTGCAGGTGGGCTTGCAGGTGCTCACCACTGCATTCAGCTCATTATATAGGTTCCAGAAGTGCACAAGGTTCGGGCTTGCATGACAGGCACCCCACTAAGCCATTTCCCTAGCTCTGTTTGATATTTTGAGACAAGTTTTTATGCCCAGGTTGACTTCCCACTCACTGTGTAGCCAAAGCTGCCATAAACTTCTGATCTTTCTGTTTTATCTTCTGAGTGTTGGGATTATTGCATTCCACTGAGGCTATCTTAGAATTCATTCCTAACCTAGACCAGGAGCTGAAAATGTGTACGGAAGGAATTTACAGCTAAGCTGTAAAATTTGAGAGGCACATCTATGCTCTGTGAGCATTTGCTCACTGTATGGAAGTAGGAGAATGTGGAGAGCTAGGGTTCTTGCAGAAGCCTAGGCAAAACATGATAGGATTGGAACTTGATTTTGAGTACAGTGAGGTGGGGAGCACAGTTTGGGAGCATTATAAACAAAGTGATATGATCAGATTTAAAACAAGCAAGCTGTTGATAGTCATGTATAAAACTAAGTTGAATTGAACATGCCGATCTACACAGGAGTGAAATTATCTCAGTTCTTCTCAGAGCTGCATCTCAGCACTCTGGGCATCAGCTGAGACTAAGTCAGATTAGAATTCTAAGATTTCAGCAACTGTCTGTGGGTAGCACACTTGTCTTTGGGTACCATTGACTTTTAGGTGGACATGATTATGGTCAGGCCTCAGGCAGCTGCTATTAGGAAGAAAGGAGATACAGCAAGAGATACTGTGGAGTGTGTGTTCTTCCCTCTGTTAGTCCACTCTTCACACACACCAGTAACTCCTATACCTCCCTTTTCTTTCCACTTTAGTGGAGCTTCTCTGATGTTATACTCCTAAAACATGATCAGTGCTCCTGCCACACCCCATACTGACCTTTTCTTGGATAATGCGTTTTCTTACACTGAATGATTGGCTGTAGTGATGGGAGTTGAATCCAGGCCCTGTCCATGCTAGACAAGCATTTCACTGAGCTATGTCCAACTTTATTTCCCTCCCTGGTGCTGGAGATTGAACCTGTAGACATCTTGAAGGCAGGGACTGTCTCTAGGCCTCTAGCTCAAGGTAAACATCAATGAATACTCATGGTTTGATTAAATGAATGAATTCACTACACAAGAAGAAAAGAGATTTGGGCTGAGGATATAGTTGGTAGAGTACTTACTTGCCTAGAGGCTCAGGGTTTGATTCCCAGCCACTTAAAACTGTATTTCGTGCTGGGTAGTGGTGGCACACACCTTTAATCCCAGCACTCGGGAGGCAGAGGTAGGCAGATATCTGTGATTTTGAGGCCAGCCTGGTCTACAAGAGCTATTTCAAGGACAGGCTCCAAAGCTATAGAGAAACCCTGTTTTGAAAAACAAACAAACAAACAAACAACAAAACTGTACTTGCTATTACATACCTGTAATCCCAGCACTTGGGAGGTAGAGACAAGAGGATCAGAAGTAAAGGATCATTAGTTTGAAACCAGTCTGTGCTGTCTCAGATAAAACAACAAAAATTCAAAACTGGATTTGGGTATATTGGGAAACAGATTGTACATGCTATTAGAAATAATAATAAACTTTACACACCGCTGGCAGCTTTCAGCTACTGTTTCTGTTTTGTGTACTTTTTACCATCATTTGTTTTGATACAAGGCTTCATGTAGTACCCTTGAGTGTCTTGTTCTCCAGCTTCTGCCTCTTGAACATGAGATTATTGATGTATACCACTATGCACAGCTGTGCTTTTTGTTTGGTTTTGCTTTCATTTATCTGTTTGTTTGGGGTGTGTATGTGTGAGTGTATCAGTGTGTGTGTGTGTGTGTATCTGTGTGTCTGTGTGTACATAACATGTGCAGTGGTACTTGTATGGAAGTAAGAGGACAACTTTCAGGAGTTGGTTCTCTCCTTCCACTGTTTGGACCCCAGAAATTGAACTCAGTTTGCTTGGCTTGCAGTAAGTGCTTTTACCCATTGAGCCCTCACCCCAGCGCCCAATTTCCCTTGAACATATGAGAAAACAGACACAAGAAGAATAGGTGGTTTGTTCAAGGTTACACAGTGAGTGCAGAGATTTGACCAGGCAGTCTAGTACTACTCTGCTATATCTAGTTTGGGGGTACTGGATTTATAGAAACATATATGTTAATCTTTATTTTAAAAATATAAAGACTAGGAAGATGGCTAAACAGCTAAGAGCACTTATTGCTCTTTCAAGGACCTAGGTTTGGTTCCCAGTACCCAGAGAGGAGTTCACAATCACCTGTAATTCCAGTTCCAGGGGATCTGGTGTCCTCTTCTGGCTTTTGCAGGCACTGAACACATATAGTATACATGAATACATGCAGACAAATACTTATCCACATAAAATAAAAACTTTAAAAGAAGTCAACACTATAAGAATGGTGTTATTATCATGTTTTAACAAGTGAGGGAACAAAGATTCTGAAAGGTACATAGTTTGCCAGGCAGTGGTGGCACACACCTTTAATCCCAGTACTCAGGAGGCAGAGGCAGGTGGATCTCTGTGAGTTGGAGGCCAGCCTGGTCTACAGAATGAATTCCAGGACAGTTTCCAAAGCTACACAGAGAAACCCTGTCTCAACCTGCCCCCCAAAAGTATATAGTTTGCCTGCGGACAATAGCCCAGAAAGTGCTGGAGCTAACTTAAAGACCTGTAAACCTTTTACCAGTAATAGCGATGTATCCATGTTGAATCTTCAGAACACAGGAGGACTGAGTGGTGAGTGGATGAGGATGTAGACAGGAGGGAGGCTCATGTCATGCTGTTGTATTAGCATTGGCATCTCAGGCTTGAAGAGGTGTGTGGTAGCATTCTGTTCTGACAAGATGCTTGAGGAAAACAACTTATAAAGGAGGGAGTCATTTTGTGTTCTGGTTTCAGATTTTCGTCTGTGGTCATATGGCCACAGTGCTTTGGGCCTGTGGTGAGTGGCCAAACTTCCTGCAAGAGTGCTTTTTGTTGTCTCATGGCAGTCAGGAAGCAAAGAAAGAGGAAGGGGCCCAGGTCCAATATCCCTTTCAAAGGTGCAGCCCCAATAGCCCAATACCTTATAATTAGTTCGTGTCTCTTAAAGTTTCCACTACTTCCTAATAGCACCAAGCAGGTGACCAGCACATCCAGACCATAACCAGCCAGGGAGATCTGAAGGCCTAACCATTCTAACCAGCCTCATAACTTAGTAGATTGATCTTTGAACTCAGGTGGATGGGAACTTTAGACTTTAATAACCAATAGCCATGTAACGAAAGAATCATGGCTGCTTTTTCGTATGACCTCTGAGAAACTAAATGAATTAGAAATGTTGGACCAGAATGTTTTGATATTTCACAGTCCACTTTTTCCCTCAGTTTATCTTGAGAATCCTCAGGTGATTTCCAAAGTCTAATATAGCCGTGGTGATAATCTTAGGAGATTCTTTCATTCATTGTCCTGTGCCTTATGATTCTACCACATAGTGACTTCTCTGATGCTTGTGCTTCTCTGGTTCCATCCTCTAGAAATCCTAGCTTTCTGTCTTCTCAGCCCTGAGCACATGCTCACCTTGACTCTGGGTTAGCTGACATGATCTTGGAGGTTATGATCGCACTGTCAGGTCACCACTGGTTGGAACACAGCTGGTATACAGGGCATTTAGCTGTCCATGGAGTTAAAGTGAGCTTCTCCTGAGCTGTTTTGATGTAGATGGCTTCCGGAGCTAGTGTAGTTTCTTGACATTGCTACTGCCTCACCTAAATGATGCTGTTTTATAATCATGTGTAGTAGTATCACTCCTGCTCTGGTTGTAGATGGTCCTTCTAGAACCCATCATAGTGATTTGTAGTTTTATTGGAATCAAGTTCCTAATGGGTACCTATCCCTATATCTTAGATCTTACATAGTTCACATCATTTAATATACCCTAAGTTCTTAGATATAATAGCCATTGTGTTTTCATTTTAAAGACAGTACAGAAAGGGAGAGGGTCAAGTTGTAGCTTTGAAATGAAGTCAATTTTAGTTAAAATGTAAAAAAAAGTTATAATGTTTGCACTGCCAAAGTGGTATACTTTCTTGGGTTTATTGCTAATCATAGTGTCCTTCAAAGTTATTTGCCGCCATGATTTACCATCACCATAAAAGTAGTGGTAAATGATTGTTCTCAGTCATTATGCAGGGAATATAAACAAGAGTATCTGGTAACTTGCTGGTTGTTGAAATGTGTAAGTCTGAGGGTTAGGCTCCCCTTCAGCAATAACACAGACTTTTGACCTTGTTTTGTTCCTAAAGACTCCATTATGATGTAGATCAGTGATTCAGATCAAGCTGTGCATTCCTGCAGAGGTAATACAATAAGGATTAAATACATTTAAAACCTCACCATGAAATAGGTCAGCAATAGTAATTCTTATAAGATAATGTACCAAATCCTATAGAATGGATGTAAACATTTTGAATATATTGATTTATGCAAGTTGTCCCTAGCATACAGATTTTAGAACTTATGTGATAATTTCTTAGGCTCCTCCAAAAGCCAGGCAAAAGTCAGAGTTGGCTATGCCCCAGAAGTCTGCAGTCAAGTGAGGAGTGAACACATGGATGCAGCCACTGTGATGAAGAAGGCTAGGAATGGTAATGTGGTCAAAGAACAATATTAAAGGAAAGAGACAGTCCTCATTTTAGGCGCAGTTCCATGAGAACACTATTGTTCCAGCTGAATCTGGAGAGTCTGAATGACTGAGGGTGAAGGAAGTAAAGGTATGAACTAAACATATTTGTTAAGGAGATGTCATGAGCAAAGGCCTGAGGTGGGAAAGGACGTTGCATGGTGATGACATTATTTAAGAGATGACATTATTAATGGCAATTATAGCCTTAGTATATGTGCTCTTTCTAATGTCCCCATCAGACTGGGAGATTACTGTTTAACTTTCATTTTTGGATTGGAAAACTGGTGGGATAGCAAGAATAAGTAAGTGGCAGCATCTGGATTCTCACCCAAAGCTATCTGATTATAAAACCAGCTTGCGCCGGGCGGTGGTGGCGCACGCCTTTAATCCCAGCACTCATGAGGCAGAGGCAGGCGGATCTTTGTGAGTTCGAGACCAGCCTGGTCTACAAGAGCTAGTTCCAGCGCAGGCTCCAAAGCCAAAAAAAAAAAAAAAAAAGAAAGAAAGAAAGAAAAAAAAACCCAGCTTGCTCATGGCTGCCATCTGTATTCCTCCCTCCACTGCAGGAAACAGCAGGTAATACAGCTCACCTGGTCTAGGCTGCTGGCCGGATATTGGAATTCTGCCTTCTCTGGCATCTTCCAACAGCTCTTCTTGAGTACTACAATGCTTTGCTCTGTTCCCATACCCAAAGAATTCATTCTTTTAAGCTATGAAGGCCAGAGGTGAACAAGACTGTAATAATAATTATATTATGATTATTAGCTTCTATTAAATTATCCTCTACATCAGAAATAACACTAGTACTGGGCCAGCAAGAAAGCTCACCAGGTAAAGGTGTTTGCTACACAAGCCTGGTGATCTGACGTCAAAATGTTGTCCTCTGCCCTCCACACATCTGCTTTGGCAGCGCTTCTGTGCACATTCATCATGCAAATACATAATAACAATGAATATTTTTCCTTTACACACCATCTCACTATGTAGCCCTGGCTGTCTTGGAACTCCCTGTGTATGTAGATCAGACTGACCTTAGACACACAGAGATCCGCCTGCCTCTGCCTCCTGAGTGCTAGGATTATAGGCATGTGCCTCTTCGCCCAGCATTATTGTTGTTATTTTTACAGAGTCTCTGGTTCCAGGTCCATGTTATTGGGCTTCCTATGGTAGGAACTGAATCTAACTAGGGCCTTGCACATGTTAGACAACTGCTTTACCATCTAGCAATACTCTCGGCCTATTGTGGTACTCTTCCTGTTGTTGCTTTCTTGAACTGGCCTCATACTCACTATGTACCTGAGTATAATCTTGAACTCATGATCATCTTTGACTTCATCTCCTAACACTGGGATTACAGGAATGCACTGTCAGGCCTATCATCTCCATGGTATTTTGCTCCTCCTCCAGGGTCTTATTATGTAGACCAAGTTGATCTCAAACTCTTTGTTTGGTCCTCTGCCTTTGTTTCTAGAGTGCTGGGATTACCTGCTTGACCTCTGTGGTACTCTTTTTTTAATTAATTAAATTTATTAATTTATTTTACATCTGGACCAAAGTTTCCCTCCTTCCTCCCTTCCCTTTCCTTCCCCTTCCCCCCTCCCCACTTTAATCCACTCCTCTTCTGTTTCTTTTCAGAAGGGCGCAGGCCTCCCATGGGTATCAGCAAAGCGTGGCATATCAAGTTAAAGTAGGACTAAGCTTCTGCCCCTTGTATTAAGGCTGGGCAAGGCAAGCATTATGAAGAATAGGTTCCCAGAAGCCAGCCAAAGCATTAGGGATAGCACCTGCTCCCACCACTAGGAGTTCCCTAAGTAGATCAACCTACATAATCGTCACACATATGTAGAGGGCCTAGGTTGGTCCCATGCAGACTCCCTGGCTGTTGGTCCAGACTCTGTGAGCTTCTATGAGCCAGGTTAGTTGTTTCTGTGGTTGTTACCTTGTGATGTCCTTGATGTCCCTGGCTCATACAATCCTTCCTCCCACTCTTCTGCAGGATTTCCTGAGCTCAGCCCATTGTTTAGCAGTAAGTCTACATCTGTTTCTGTCAGTTGCTGGATGAAGTCTCACTAATGACAATTGGGCTAGGCACCAATCTATTAGGCATCATTACACTGATTTCCCCCCCCTGCCCCCAATCCTGTTTGGTTCTATCCTAGGTCTCTGGGTCCTGGCACTCCAGACAGTGTCAGGGGTGGGCTCACTCTCATGAAATGGGTCTGAGGCTGGACCAGTCATTGGTTGGTCACTCCCACAATCTCTCCATGTCACCCTATTCCTACCCCCCAACACACACACATTTCCCACAGGTCTGTAGGTTAAAGGTTGTGTGGCTGGGTCAGCATCCCAACCCCTCCATTGTAAGCTATGAATCCACCATTGCTAGGAGTCTTAGCTGGGAGTTTGCCTTGTACCAGGTTTCTACCTGTTCCCCTTTCCAGTCATCTCTGTCAGTACTCTTCCCCTCCGTCTGTCCCTCAGCCTGATCCCTCATGTTCCCATCTCTATCCAACCCAGTACACCCACAAGATCACTTCTACTTCCCATTTTCCATGAGATCCATGTGCCCCCCCTTGAGCCCTCCTTGTTACTTAGCCTTTGACAAAATCTAAGAATCTTTCATGATAAAAGTCTTGGAAAGATCAGGGATACGAGGGACGTACCTAAACATAAAGGCAATATACAGCAAGCCAACATAGATTACATGGAGAGAAACTTAAAGTAATCCCTCTAAAATCAGGGACAAGAGTAGGCTGCCCACTCTCTCCATATCTGTTCATTATAGTACTTGGTGTTTTAGCAAAAGCAATAAGATAACTTAAGGAAATCCAGAGGATACAGATTGGAAAGGAAGACACCAAGTGTCTTTATAGCTATGTACAGATGATATGATAATATACACAAGTAACCAGAGACTCTGGCTGATAAACACCTTCAGGGATGTGGTTGGAGATAAGATTTACTCAAAAAAAAAAAAAACCAGTAACCTTCTTACATACAAATGATAAATGGGCTAAGCAAGAAATCAGGGGCATAACACCCTTCACAATAGCCACAAATAATATAAAATACCCTATGGTACTCTTATTGGATAAGAACCTCTATGAGTAAACTAAGCAAATATGTGATTTATACATACATACATACATATATATACATATATATGTATATGTATATGTGTATATATATATATATATATATCTCTCCAGATTTCAGAAAGGAAGACACTTACTTGTATGGGGGAACATAATGCAGAGCAACATTAATTAGATGGTTGCACAGGGAGGGACACTGTTGGCATCCTGTCTTCCTAATGCCAAAACTATGAGGAAAAATTAGCATTGGACTTGAGACACTTTTCTGAAAACCCTGGGTCTCCTGTATGCCTATGCTAGGGGTAGGGGTGGGTCCTGACTAGCCTCTGTGAAGCATTCCAGTCTGTGCAGTTTCTGCAACCAAGGCCCCTTAGACCTTCCTGTACATCCCACAGGGAGCCAGCAGAGGGAGCTGTGGTCCCAGAACTTTCAGCATTACTTAGCCTTTTTGACTTTGTAAAAAACCATCTTCCCTGGTTTCATCTGAACATCCGATGCAATAAGAATTTAACTTGATATAGGTGGTGGTGCCAGCCCCCTGCTGGGAGCAGACAGGGAGCTTCTGTAGCTATTTGAACTTGAGAGCCATAAGGAACTCTGATTTCAAGGAAACGCCTGTTTACTGTACTGATTCGAATCAGCAGCTCTCAAGAAAGGGGAGTGCCTCCTTGACCTCATCTTTATTGATCTTGGTATCAGCACTGCCAGTGACGTGTCTGAGGGGCGGGAGAAAATTAACCAGGGCCTTATACTCAGGGAAGAAAGCCAGCCTGTTGCTGCAGGAAGTCTCCACAGAGGAGGTGGGCTAGAGTGCCCTGCAGGAACTGCAGTACAGAGCTTTGCATCTGCTCTGATTTTAAGTGACAGGCAGAAGGCTTTGAGGTTGGCTGGTGAGAGATTTGCCAGGCAGCTGGCTCATGATCTTGATTTGAACAGGAAGCTTCTGTGAAGAGAGATAACAGCTTCTTTTAACCCCCAACCTTCTGAATCACTAGGCCGGGGTATTCTTTGGGCCCTCAGGTAACCCTGGCCTTTCCAAACCGGCTTTCCCTTTTGCTTCAGGACATACCTTACCCAAGCCTGCACTATGGAGGAGAAGTGGGACGGTAATGAGGGCACCTCTGCTTTTCACATGCCTGAGTGGATGGTGAGTTCTCCTGTCCTTTGTCCTGTCTGCTGTTTCTTGATAACGAAGGAGAGCCTTTTTCTGACAGGTGACAAGGACCATCTGTGAGAAGCACTGTTGGGATCTCTGCTGGGAAAACAGTATTACTCTGATTAGCTTCTTTGCACTGGGTCCCTCCTGCTTCTTAATTGCCAGGGAAGCTGAAGGCCTGTTCAGGGTGTGCAGGCCAGGGCCAAGCCTGGCTTCTTGGGTGGGCAGGGGCTGACGTATGTGACTGTACTACACAGATGGAGTAGTCTTTGATTGTTTTGTATTCTTTTTCAAGTTAACACTCAATTGAGCCTCATGGCTGTAAAATAAGAAAGAATACTGGGAAAGGAGGACACAAATGTAGAACTTATAAAAGTGTTGCATTCTCCAGTCTCTGAAGAAGTTTAAACGTTTCTCCCTCACCTGTCTATTTTTTCCTTTAGTTAGCTATTCTTTGTGGATTGCTACAAGGCACACACTTTACTTCTTTTCACATAGTTCTCCCAGATACCATATTTGCCTGATAAATAGTTTTAGTAAAAGAATAACTAAGTTGATATTTGGTTATAAGAACTAGCACATAAAACCAAATATGGAGCATAGTGGCACCAGTCTATCATCCTGTACACCTGGGGCAGAAGCAAGAAGATTGGAAGTTCAAGACCAGCCTCAGCTACATAATGAATCTGAGGCTAACCTGGGCTCTAGCTGATCTGTCTCACAAACAAAGAATAGTGACAATAAATCTGACTTTCTGGATTCGATTTCAAGTGTTGATTTTGAAACCTTTTAAGTTGCATTTTGCTGTTGGTGGGGGTACATGTGCCACAGCATACAAGTGGGGGTCAGAGACCAGTCTGCAGGAGTCAGCGTTCCCTCCCTGGACATCAGGCAGGCTTGGCAGCAGGTGCCTCTTTCAACTGTTGATTTGGAACTCCTTAGTGTCCTTACTGGTTTCTTAAAACTTTAGTCTGACTTCTTGGACCCCCTCTTTATTCTTCCCTATTGTAAACTTGCTACACTTTTACAACATAGTCTAAGTTCTCTTTAGTGTTTGTAGAGTTAGGGACTTAAAATAACTATTAAAGCAATGTTTACATATATACCAGATCTAATAAAGGCTCAGCAGAGAATTCTGAGCATTGTTTTGCTACTATGTCATTTTTATATAGAGGCTATTGCTGTTGTTTTTAAAATATTTTAGAGCATTGTGCTCATTTTAAAAATATTTGATGGAAAGAAATTCTATTCATCCATAAGATCCTTTCAAATGTAGTGATTTAGATTACTGGAAATGATTTACTTAATTATTCTGGCCAGCTTTTTAATTCTTGTTTTAGATTTGCTTCTTTGTTTTTGACTCTCCAGCTACTTAGTGCTAATAAGAGAGTGTAGGAAATTTGGTTTTGTTACAGGAGGGACCGCAGTGAGGTGTGATATTTTGTTGTTTCTGTGAAGGAAGACCCCTTCTGAGCATAACTGTGCCACTGCAGATCAATACAAGGTTTCTCGCAGCTTACACTTTGTAAGGGACAGTCTTTGTTGTGCACTGCCGATGAGCTGCTCCTGAGTCTGTAGCCTTTTACCTTTTCTCTGTTTATGTGGACGGAAAAACAACCCTAATGGTCTTAGGACTGCTGCTTAAGGCGTGTGACCTAGGGCTTCCTAGTGTGTGGAGGACATTTTAAATGTTTTAATGTATCTCTCTTACCTAGCCCTTTATTTCAAAAACTAGGAAAGTGCCTTTAATAAGTAGAAGAGCAGTGGGAACCGTAGGGAAGGCTTGTCTTCAGTGACACCTTGGCTCGTTTGCTTTTTTTCTTTGTCAAAGACTTTGAAGCTTCCTTTCAGATACTGCACAAGTCATTAACTTCTCACGGGTCTGAAGGTGACCCTGCTAGCTGCTCAGCAGTTAGCCACTATGTGCCTCTAGTGCTTGCCTATAGATTTCCAGATCTCATCTGCAAACTAATTCCCAGTAGAAAACTCTGGAGCCAGCTCCCACATGGACCCAAAATATCAAGAAAGTTTTGGTAAATATCTGCCTTGCGTTCATACACTAATATGTAGTGTATACATATATATATATATATATAATATATACATATTAGTGTAATGAACTCACCAGTGCAATGGCCTTGCTGCCAAAGGACACAGAGGCCTCTCACAAGCCTTTTCTGGAAGAACACAGAGCTGAGTTTCATCCTCCCACCCAGCAACCGTTGTTAGTAATCACCACCAAAGTAGGTGTGTGTGCCCTGGAACTAGTAACCAGTTCAGGCCATATTCTTGGGTCTTTACATGAATTCTGGAAATTAAACTAAAATCAAATCCAGGCAAGAATACTTGCCTGTGGTTACAGGAATACAAGTTAGGACATAGTATGAAGAACCTCAAACTCAATAAATGACAAGTTAGACCTTCTACATGACATTCCCAACAGTCACTAGAAACTCCTGCCGAAGCCTATTTTCATCTGAAGGATTTGCTTAGCATTATTCAGGCAGTTAAACTGCTGGGGAGTTGGAGAACTCATCCTACAAAGATTTATTAATATATTTTATCTTTCCTGATAGTTTTTATGCTTTTCTGTCAGGTAAAATATCTTGTGTTGGATCCATGGAGATGACAATAACTGTTTTCACATTTTAATATTTTCTCTCATCCAACTTCTCTGCAGTGCTTGGTATTTTTCTTTGTGAAATATTGTTGCTTAACCTTCTGCAACACAGAGCCAGCTTGCTGCAGAATTCTTTGGGGCAAAAGTAATTCCTTTTGTAAGTAAATTCTGTTTAGACTGTTCATTTGGTTTGGAAAGAGATGTCTTCAGGAATATTTGAACAATCTCTACTTGGCAATGAAACTAAACCTTTATGCTATCTCTTTTAGGGATTATAGACATCTCTGTATTCTATATTACAAATTTTTTATTTAAAAGAATAAAAATAGGGCTGGAGAGATGGCTCAGAGGTTAAGAGCACTAGCTGCTCTTCCAGAGGTCCTGAGTTCAGTTCCCAGCAACCACATGGTAGCTCATAACCATCTATAATGAGATCTGGTGCCCTCTTCTGGTGTGTGTGCAGGCATGCAGGCTAAATAAGTAAAATATTTAAAAAAGAATAGAAATATCAATACTTTAGGTTGTATATCATTATATAGTCCTCAAAACCTTCTTACATCCTTATTTTGTCGGCATACATTTGTTTGTGTGTGTGTGTGTGTGTGTGAGAGAGAGAGAGAGAGAGAGAGAGAGAGAGAGAGAGAGAGAGAGAGAGAGAGAGAGAGAGAGGGTGGTGTTGTGTATGTAGATGTTGGAGGACAAACTTGGGTATTGTTTCTCAGTCACTATTTCTCTTTTTGAGACAGAGTCTCCGTGTCCTGGAACTCGCCAAGTAAGCTATGCTAGCTGACCAGCAAGCCCTAAGGATCTGCTTGTCTTTGCCTCTTAAGTGCTGGGATTAAAAACTGGAGCCACCAGACTGGCTCTCTTTGCATGAATTCTGGACATTGAACTGAGATCAAACTCTGGCAAGAATACTTGCCTACGATGCCAAAGGTTGTAAGTTCTCTTCCCAGCATCACTACTTAAATAACAACAACAAAACCACTTTGCTGTTTGTCAAATGAAGATAATAATGCCTACTTTTCAGATTCTTATACATGGCCCAGCAAGTAAAGCTAGTGGATCGGACTGTAATACTCAGAGCCCACCTAGGAGAGAATTGACTCCCACAAGGTGTCCTCTGGCCACTACCCCTACACACAAAATAAATGTAATAAAAATCTTTTAAAAGATTTTTGCATACACTAGTAGAAGAAACACGTGAGCACATGATGCACGTTAGCGTACCTCTTCTCCCAGAGGAATCACTGAACTCTATTCAGTATGATCTTCTCTCTGGAAAGAAAGATTATCCTTGCAAAGCAAGCTATCATTTTGGCTTTTCTTGCACTCAACAAGCAGTTTTTCTCCTCTATCTTTTTTTCTTTCTCTTCTTTCTCATCAATTCATATTCCCACCCAAGTCTGTAGCAGGCAATCTAGGGTAGCATTCCTCAGGCTCCTGTCAGAAATCATAATAAATGAGACAACTCTGATCTATTTGGCTGGATCTTTATTTCGTATGTAATAAGGTTGCTGTGATTCTGAGAACTCAGTGATACATTCTCCTTTGTGATCACACCTTCCAGGAAACACATTTTTTTTCTTTTGTGTGTGTATGCATGTGTATGTGCATGTGAGTATGGGTGTGTGAATTCACCATATCACATATGCACAGGAGACGTTAAGAGGCCAGCGATGTTGGGTGTCTTTCATTGCTGTCTGCCTTATTGCCTTAAGACAGGGTCTCTTGCTAACCCAGAAACTTGGAAGCTCGCCATTTCCACTAGGCTGGCTGGCCTGTGAGCTCTCAGGGTCTGACTGTCTTCACGCCAAAGTGCTAGGGTAATGAGTACATGCACACCAGGCCCAATTTTACATTAGTACTGAGAATTCCAGTTCAGGTTCCCATGCTTGAAAAACAAGGACTCCTAACCCACTGAGCCATCTCTCTAACCCCAAAATATGCTTTTTTTTTTTTAAATAAGGAAAAAGTGAACTGGTCACTCAATACTAAATAAGCATCAATCTTGAGATAAAACTGGATACTGAATGTTAAAAATCTGTATAGAAAATACGCAAACTTGGGCATGGTGGTACCTCTGGAAGGCTAAGGAAGGAAGATTTCAAATTCCAGGGCCAGTATGAGCTGCATTGTGAGACTTTGTATCCAAATAAATAAGTAAGTAAATAAATAGATAAATAAATATACAATTAAGTATTAAAGAAAGAATCAAGAGTAAAAAAAATGAGAAAATTGATTTCCTTGGTGACAGAGCTGAATCTAGTGTCCCCTGCCTGGCTAACTCAAGGGCAGTGTATATATAGAATAGGGCTCCTGACCACTTAATACCATTAATGTTTTTTCTTCTCTTTATAAATTCCCTGATTGTTTCAGTGGCTCTGTAGTTAATTTTTTTCTAATGAAATGAAGCTAACTAAAATCATCTGACATAGAAAAGGAGGAGGTAAAGTTAAAAGGGAACCTAATTAGCAAGTTAATTATAGCAGGAAAAGTGCAGGGGTTATATAAATAAGTCATTGATGTCTGCATGTATGTTGGCCCTTGTCTAGGGACTTGTTAAGGTTTGGAGGTCAGAGGAGCTGTGTAATGATGTGCTGGAAGAATAACAATAAAGCAAAACATCCAGACTTAGGAATGGCTGATGAGCCTCTAGCAGAGCTGCTTTGTTAAATCCTACTGTACGGCTGAAAGGGTTGCTGGAGCTGCTTCAGAGATAGCCACCCCCCTGAAAAGAGAAAAAAAAAATAGTAACGAGCTGGAACCAGAGCCAGCAGAATTGCTGATGAGGAAAGTTTCAAAGCCAGACCACAAGGGTCCTTGGACCAAAGAGGTGGCCTACTGCCGGTAATGTCACAGTCCACTGGCTGGTAGCGTCAGTATGCTGAGCAGCAAGAAGAAATACATTGTCAATAGCAGCTCTGGGATTAAAGCCCAGGTGAGGCTACGCTCCTGTTTGCCAGTCTTGCTGCTGCTGCGGCCATTGCTGTCCAAGGCAAGCTGCTTATACTCTCCTTCCCCTCCTGTCCGGGCCTGTGGTGAGCTACCCAGTTCTACCGGCTTTTTTCCTCCCTTGCTTTGATGTTAGGCAGTGCTGAGGTGGGAGAGGAGGGGTTCCTGCAAGGACTCTGGTTTCTGACAAGGTAGGAAAGTCAGGTAAATGTTGATAGATTCTGCCAAGGTCCCTTACTGGCCCGGCAGTCATTGTTTTGCAGCAAAGATGCCTCACTTAATCCAGGTTTGGTTATCAGTGAAAAAGAAACATTTATTGGGGAATTGTATAGCTTACTATTTTAAGTAGTTTCTCACTAATATTCTTGTATATTAAAAACACGGGAGGGGGGCCTTGAATTTGTTGAGAATTTAGCAAGACTTGCTTCCTATGTACAGCTTATTTCCTTAGTGCCCAAAGAGCTGAAGTTGGTGAAGGGATTACCACACTGAAAGACTGTATAGGACAAGGCTCAGGGGTAACTCAGAGAACGTGACTGGCCCCCTCTAGTGGTGGAATATGTACACGTGTGTCTGTGTGCACACACATGTGGCTGTTATGTCAGTGTGTGTGGCTATCTTAGGAAGGGAGGTGGTATTGCATATCTGAGGTTATCTTTTAGGCTTTTTTTTTTCTTTTAAGGGAGGCACAGCTGAAGACACTGCCTTATTGTGGTCTTTGGAAAGACATTCATCCCTTTTCCTTGATGGGCCTCTGAAGAATGAGGCATGCAATTATCTTGCACTCCTCCACCTTTTGCCAGTTTTTTTAACCCTTAAAATTACACTATAAAGCTGGGCGGTGGTGGCGCACGCCTTTAATCCCAGCACTCGGGAGGCAGAGGCAGGCGGATCTCTGTGAGTTCGAGACCAGCCTGGTCTATAAGAGCTAGTTCCAGCGCAGGCTCCAAAGCCACAGAGAAACCCTGTCTCGAAAAACCACACACACAAAAAAAATTACACTATACAGACCTAATGCTTACTAATATTCCCTTAAATACAGACCTTGAAGCTAGAATAAACTCCTCCAGGCTCCTTGATTCAGCATATGGTTGGGTCCATAGGATGTGGCAGGTGTCTGTCTGTACCAGAGAACATTAGGGTGAATAAAACTCAGCCCCTAAGGAGCCTGTAAGTCATAGGCTTATGGAATATAGAAAGGAAGACCACGTGTTGAATGCTGTGTTAGAAGTACATAAAGATTCATGGACCTCCCGTTGGAGCACATAAAAAGGGCACTTTATCCTTTTTGGAATAAATTGGTACGTTAGCAGAATAATCAAACCTGTCACTTTGTGTTTTGCAATGAGCGCCTAACCCAATGAATAGCCCTATTACAATGAAAACTGTGTGCAAACTCGAAAGCATTGTGCAGGCTTTGTTTACTTATTTTTTGTTGTAGCTGTGGAAATACTGTGCATTCCCCAGCGGCAGTGAGGGCTAAGCTTTCATTTTGGCGTCAGTCCCCTTGTCTCAGTGCTCAGTGAATCAGGAGTTACCTCAAAGTGCAGTATGTGCAGCCACTGATTTCCTTCTGATCTCTGTCTGTGGAAGAGCCATTTGTTTATCATAAAAGTTGGAATCAGTTGTCAGGTCTTTGATTCTTTTCTCTACGCCGCTCTGGATCCAGAAGAATCTTCTAAGCAACTGAGTAAATGTTCAGTTAATAAAAACTTGTTAATAAAGTAAGTGATAGGACCTTTGATTATTAAAGCACCAGCAGTAACTACCAACTGTAGGAAACATAGATAAATATGTCTTAGATAAAAACAAGATAAAAATGTCATAGATAAAAACAAGAAAGGCACTATCAGATAATTTTTAATATAACCTACAGCATTTGATTTGAGTATGTAATCAGTCCAATCATCCACTCCTTCCACATCTGCAGTCATTATTAATAATCATGCGTATGCCTTTTAAAGTATTTTATGATACTAAACATTAAAAATTATTTTATTTATTGGTATCTAAAAAGCTAACATATCTTAGAAAATCTTTAGCAAATTAAAATGGTTACCTGCTGTAGGGGAGGGGAAGTTAGCAAGTTGATCAAATCTCATGCTGTGTTTCACAGACAATGAACTGTCTCATTAACCCTCTCCAAAACCTGGTACTTTTATATCTGTTGTATTTAAGGGAATATGAAGTTCACAAACACAAAAAAAATCATCTTGACCAACATCACAAAGCTTATGAGTGGCATAGCCAGGATTTCAGTGAAAATGTAGAATGGTCTGTCTGAATGAAAAAAAAAAATTTTTTTTAAATTAGCATACCACACTTAGAAGCTTAAAGTGAGGCAAGTCTGTCTGTTTTTTTGTACCTTGCTGTTTTCTCATCTAGATATGTGGATGCAGAGAATTCCAAAGGTTTCTTTTTCCAGCTTTGCATTTTCAGTGAAGCAATCGAAAGTGTTTCTGAATATGACTTACCTTCCTAAAAATGTCATTTACGCATCATACTGCTCTTCTCTTTGTCACAGTCATAAGGTGCAAAGTATGAAGTCAATAAGTCAAAGACTTACATTTAATAGAAATTGGTGAAAAATGAAAAAATTATTCTTCTTTCCAAAGCAGTCCTTTTTGTTTGTTTGTTTGTTTGTTTCATTACTTTTGGAGACAAGGGTTTTCACTGAGCATCCCAGGCTAGCTTTCAACTTACTGTGTTTCTTCTGCCTTGACCACCGGAGTGCTGGGATTACAGGGGTATACTACCTTACTTAGCTCCAAATAAGTAAGTCTTCTCCACCCCCTCCCCAGTACTAAGGATCCATTCCAGGGCTTTTTGCATGGTAAAAAAAACACTCTATACTTCAGCTATATTCCTAACTTTTTTGAGAGGAAGGAGGGGACAGAATTTTGTCTCAAACACCCATGTAATTGAACATGACTTTGAACTTCTGATTCTCCTGCCTCCACCTCCCAAATGCTGGCTTTACAGGGCTGTGCCACCAGTCCCAGTTTATTCAGTAGTAGAGACTATACCAAGGTCTTGGGGCATTCAAGGAAAGAATGCTACCAAATAAACTGCATGTGAAGATAACATTCTATGTAATACAAGCTGTGAATGAATTGCTTTCTCAAAATCGAAGTATGTTTTCTTCATATATAATGTGGTTGTTTACATGAGAACAGCCTCCAAAGGCGTATGTACTTGACTGAGGATAGCTGGGGGATCCCATGGTAGGCCCAGTTCTCTCTTCCTGTGGATCAGGCTATAACTCTTAACTACTACTCCAGTGTCTGCCTACGAGCTACCATGCTCCCCACCATGATGATGATAGATGAAACCTCCAAAACTGAAAGCAAACCCCCAATTAAGTGCTTTCTCTTATAAGAGTTGCCTTGGACATGGTGTCTCTTCACAGCAGTAGAACAGTGATATATAACTCAAGTTCTTTTCTATAACGAGGGCTCTTTTTCTTAGCAGATCCAGTTTGCTGACCAGAAGCAGGAATTCAACAAACGTCCTACCAAAATTGGACGTCGATCTCTGTCTCGTTCCATCTCTCAGTCATCTACTGACAGCTATAGCTCAGGTGAGTGCTAAGCTGCCATACTCCCTGTCAAGGTTATTTGGTATCTGCAACAGACATTCCATCTATCTCAGGCCAAGCATTCTTGATAGTATAAGCCTTGAAAAATTTACTTTGAATTAAAATTTAAACCAAAAATTCTGGATGGAATCCCTGGATTTCTTGGGAACTCTGGGTTTTATTGAAGTCTCAGTTTCTGACAGAGGTAGAAAAGGGTGATAAAGGCACCCTTTGATTACTCAGGAGCAAATAGTTCACCAGTGACCTTCACTCAATGACATATAGAAAGAATTCATTATTTTTTTTCCATTCTTAAAAAAATGGTGTGTGTGTGTGCATGGGATGGTTCTGTGGTACTTGCAAAGTAAGTACCAGTCCTAGTATTCCCCCTCCATCCCAGGGCTTTTTATTTGCTAAGAAAGCACTCTATACTTTAGCTATATCCCCAGCATTTTTTTTTTTTGCAGGGGAAAGATGAAGATAGGGTTTCACCTCAAACTCCCTATGTAGTTGAAAATGACCTTGAACTTCCAATTTTCTTAATTACCCCAAGAAACAAGAAGCTATAGCTATTTGAAGCACTTTGCCTTCTCCTCAGAGCTTTGACATCGTATTGCTTGGTTACTCCTTTCTTCCTTTACAGGGCTATTGTCACTTAATGTCAGATGAGTTATTACTTACATAGGACCCCTCGAGGGTAATAGCTATTTGTAAACACAGCAGTGCCCAGTCTGAGTCTGATCTAATGTGGGGCTGTTTTTACTTTGCTCCTCTGTGGTAGGGAGCCAAGAGTTAGCCCAGGTTGCTTTTTGTTTGTTGATTTGTTTTGGTTTGGGTTTGTTTGTTTAAGATAGGATTTCTCTGTTTAGCTAGCTGTCCTAGAACTTGCTTTGTAGACCAGGCTGGCTTCAAACTCACTGAGATCCACATGCCTCTGGTTCCCAAATGCTGGGACTAAAGGCGTGCACTACCATCTCGCAACAAAATCTCAGTTCCTTTTCACAGTTGGCTAAGCCCCTTCTCCAACTGCTTTTTTTAAAGTTATTTTTATTTTACTTTTTAGTGTATATGAGTACTTTATCTGTATGGCCTGTGCGCCAGAAGAGAGAAGAGAGCATCAGATCCCATAATAGATGGTTGTGGGCCACCATGTGGTTGCTGGGAATTGAACTAAAGAACTCTGGAAGAGCAGCCAGTGAGCCATCACTGAGCCATCTCTCCAGCCCTGTCCTGGTTACTTCTTAACATTGTAAATAGTAATACTCCTTAGAAAACTTGTATTTGTTTTTTGAGGCAGGATTTCTCTCTGTAGCTTTGACTGTCCTAGAACTTACTCTGTAGACCAGGCTGGCCTTGAACTCTCAGAGATCCACCTGCCTCTGCCTCCCAAGGGCTGAGATTAAAGGCGTGCGCCACCACTGCCCAACTAGAAAACTTGTATTGTAATTAATTGCATTCATTTTTCACACAAGGAAGGAAGGAATTTTTATTGTTAATAAATGGTTAGTTGGGAAACATTAGGTTGGATGGGTTGTTGTTAAACATTATTTACATGTCTGTGTTTACTTTCCATCCACAACAGTTGGAACACTGTGTGATATAAATATCTATGGTATTTATCTGAAGATTGGGAAGTTGATACTCATCTTATTCTACTGAAGTAAATATGCTGAAAATTTGTGAACTAGTTCATTTAACTCTGGAAGCCATAATGTGAAAATGAATTGTGAAATAGTCTGTAATATTTTAAGGCATGTGTTTGGCATGATCTAAAGATCAGTACTAACTAATAATGATTTAAAATTTTAACTCCAGCACAATCTATTTCCTACACAACCAGAACTGTGCATTTGTGTTCCTGAAAGGAAACCAATGCCTACCTTCCCAAACAAGCCTCTTATGTAGAGAGGACACTTTAAAAATACTGTGTGCCTAAAAGAGTGTGGGTGATCCCTTGCTTTCCAAGTAAGCATGCAGTGCTTGAATATAGATTATTGACAAGTGATGTTAACTGGTCTCGTCCTGATAATTTGGACCTTGTAGACTGAACTATATGAAATTGTCATCTCTACTGGCTAATTTTATGTCACCTTGGCAGGCTAGAATTACCAGAGGAGGGAACCCCAATTGAGAATGCCTGCGTAAGATGAAGCTGTAGACAAGCCTGTAGTCCATTTTCTTAATTAGTGATTGATGAGGGATGGCCCAGCCCACTGTGGGTTGTGCATAAGAAAGCAGTCTGAGCAAGCTTTAATGAGCAAGCCAGTAAGTAGGCAGCAACCATTTATGGCCTCTGCATCAGCTCCTGGCTCCAGGATCCTGCCCTGTTAGAATTCCTGCCTGACTTCCTTTGATGCTGAAGAGATGTGGGAGAATAAGACAAATAAACCCTTTCCTCCCTAACTCACTCTGGGTCATGGTGTCTCATCACAGCAATAGTCACCCTCTTAAGGTGTCTTACACCATCTTGATTTATGTTTTAAAATTAGCATATGTGTTTTTGTTTTATACCTCTCTATATGCATGCACATATATCTATTCCATGAGCATGAGTGCCTGGCCTGTCTCTATCACAGGTGTGTCTGTATCACAGGTGTGTCGCTAGCAGATCACACAGTATTTGGATCATAGTAGATGCTAATATTTGGTATGAGGATGACTGTAAGCTGAGGAAAGATGATCCAGAGATGGCCTTTGCAAACCCAACCTACATTTGCCCTAATCGCAATCCACAACGAGAATGTTGCACAAGGAGAATATATGCCTAGCAGGCTCGTACTGGCGAAACTGATGGTTTTACAAGTCAAGAGTTACCAGTCTGATATATCCATTGAATGATATTATTAGTTCAGGAACAAGGAATCAAAATGATAGATATTGGATACCCAGTTACTAGGTTCCTTTGCCGTTGATGCTATAAACCAAACCAAACTGAATTGATAAATCGGGTTTAATGAACAAAGCAAAGCAACTCCTGGGTGACCCTTGAGAAGGCAGAGGAAGAATCACATGGCAAACATGGCTACCAGGTCTTATATAGCCTATAGGCATGGTCTTGAGCAGCCCCAGGGAAGGGCTGACTTTTGGTGGGCTTACTCAGGGGTGGGGTTTGAAATGAGAGGCATGAGACCAAACTGTGGAATGGGGCTCCTAGCTGGAGAGCCCCAACATCTCAACCTTTTTGGGTATATATGGATAGCAATAGGGCTTCTCCTTAAACATCCCAGACTCCATGGGTATAGGGGTGCTGGTTCAAGTCTGACTACTTCCTGAAGGCATGGGACAACATGAGAAAGGGGAATTGGGAGTTGGTGGGATCACCTTCAGTGGGAGGTGTGGGTGAAGAAGCATTTGGTTAACTGCCATTCTGAAGACCCCAAGCATCTGTTTCTTAAGGGAGCGGAGAAGGCAGGTAGTTAGGAGAAAAAACAGATTATTAACACCTACCGTACAACTGGGGCTAGCCATGGGAAAAAGAATGAAACAGATGTGCCCTGATTGTACAGAAGAGGCAAGGATGAATGGCCAGATGAAAGAGTAGATATGCCCTTGACCCTGGAGAGGTGATACCATCATCGATGTCTCAGGAGCTCGGGGAAATGGCATGCCAAACTGAGGGATGATGTGTTCCAGGAGTACAGGAGCCATCGTATCTGCTGTTCCCTGGAGTTGGGAGTACATCCATCCTGTAAAGGCGTTGATAAGAGTTAAAAGATAAGGGAGCCCTTTTATGACTGGGCATGTGGGTGAAGTCAACTTGTCTCGAAACACCCTGGTTTTGGAGACAAAAGTAGAGATATGATCTGGTGGGTGCTGGAATTGTCATCTGTGAGTGTGGTATCCCTGGCAAATGGCCTCATAGAGAGCATTTAAGAGTCACCTGGCTTATCTAGTTATTATTTCCTGATAAGCTTAAACCCTTACATAATCTCTAGTACTTAAATATTTTACTGATAAATAAAATTCACCATTTTATTCTGATATTCTACTAACCCAGTTATGTTCATCTGAATACATTCCAAATTGTGTTTTCAGAAATATTGTCTATGCATGTAGTATTCATATTTTCTGACCTAATTTCTAGAAAGTATTATTCCTGTGAACTCAGTACTTTATATTTTATTTGTTTACTTATTTTTTTTTAGGACAGTCTCTCTACATGCCCTAGCTATCTTAGAACTTACCATGTAGATAAGGCTGGCCTTAAACTCATAGAGATCTGCCCATCTCTGTCTCCTGGCAGCACTTATTAAGTATAAAACCTCCTAAGCAAAAAAAAAAAATCATAACAGAAAGTGAAAAGAACAACCTTTTCTTCCATTTAGACCATTCTCGGTGGTGTGTCCATGAAAACGCTATCTTTACGATGAGCAAATTGATTTCAGATGGGAAGGAATGAAGCCTTGCACTTATAATTGGCACTTAGGAATTTTGAGAGATTTTAAAGATTTTTTTCCAAATAATAAAATTTTGTTTGTGTTGGGCTGCTAATGTAACTTCTCACATATTTCTTAAGTCCTTCATCAGTACAATTCATTCAAACACAGGTCCTGACTGTTATTTCCACTAACAAATAAGTAGATTGGGCCCAAGAGGAGCTTCCTAGCTTTAATTTAATAAACCTAACTCAGTCGGACTTCTAACTGCTTGCCTCCTAATGAGCTCCCACAGCCTCTCAGGTAAATCAGGCGCGGGCTATAGAACATGTGTGCATATGTGCAGCGGGATCAATTGTAGATTACAGTGATTCAGGTTATGCTTTGGTTCCTGAAAATGAAACAAGACCACCCTGTAATATTATATTACAATATAATATAATAATTATATTGTAATTTTTAGGTAATAATCTTTTCTGCCTAAAAACTGAAACATTTTGAATATTGTTTCATTTCCTCATAAAATTTCTTATTACTGGTAGTTAAGTGAAAGGCTGAGCTTGTGGAGAGGAAGTATCTATTATATTCCCTACTTTATCTTAGGATAATTGAAAACTGATCATTTAGTAAACGAGGAATGACACTGGATCTGAGGTCCTGTCCTGCAGTGAGTAATTGTTTTCCTTTTTGGAAGCAGCCGTGCTCACCACTGTCCCACCAGTACTGCACCATGTGCTCATTGTTAGAAACTGAGCTTCAGAGTATGTTTGGAGAAACTGTTCAAAATGTAGTAGCGGGCAAATTTAAGGCCATTGTGTGCTCTATAGAGAGTTCCAGCCCAATCTGGACTACATAGCATGCATTATCAAAAAATGAGCATGCTCAAAGCTAAATACATGCATGCCACCACATTAGTTGAATAAAATTTCCACCATATTCACAGAAACCCTTCTCTTGACCTGGGTAAGTCACTGTTGCAGCCACGTATTAGTGCAGTGTAGACAGTTGCTGCTTTGTGTGCTTACCAACCTGAGGTCTGTATAAAAGACTTTAGGAAAATCCTTTTGGCTCAGTAAAAAAAAAAAAAAAAAAAAAGGTACTAGCTGACTACTATTAAGAAGGTAAGGCCTTGGATCTCTGCATCTGTTTCCATCAGTTGCTGGATGAAGGTTCTGTGGTAACATTTAAGATAGTCATCGATCTGACTACAGGGCAAGGCCAGATACCCTCTACACTATTGCTTAGGGTCTTAGCTGAGTCATCCTTGTGGATTCCTGGGAATTTCCTTAGTGCCAGATTTCTTGCTAACCCCATAATGGTTCCCTCAATCAAGGTATCTCTTTCCTTGCTCTCCCTCTCTGTACTTCCTCCATCTTGACCATCCAGTTCCCTCATGTTCTCCTCCCCACTCCCCTTTCAGCCCCTACCAACACCACCATCTCCAAATTTTCTCAGGAGTTCTTATCTATTTCCCCTTCCCAGGGTTCTTAGAATTCTCCTTGTTACCTAACTTCTCTAGGGTCATGGACTATAGGCTGGTTTTCCTTTGCTTTACGTCTGCTATCTACTTATGAGTGAGTACATACACTGTCTTTCTGGGTCTGGGTTACCTCACTCAGGAAGCAGAGGCAGAGATCCACAGCTAACATGGGCTGGGCTCCCAGAGTCCAGTCGACCTAAGCTACTGGGAGCTCACTAACTCCAGACTGACAGCAAAGAAACCTGCATAGGCCCAAACTAGGCCCTCTGAATGTGGGTGACAGTTGTGTGGCTGGGGCAGTCTGTGGGGACACTGGCAGTGGGACCAGGATTTATCCCTAGAGCTTGAACAGGCATTTTGGAGCTCATTCTCTTTGGAGGGTTACTTTGCTCAGACTAGATATAGGCGGGAGGATCTTGGTCCTGCCTCAAAGTGATGTACCAGACTTTGTTGACTCCCCATGAGAAGCCTTAACTACTATGAGGAGTGGATGTGGGATGGGGTGGGTAGGAGGTGGGGAGAGTAGGAGGAGGAGAGGAAGTGGGAACTGGCATTGGTATGTAAAATGAGAAAAGATTTTTTATTAAAGATTTATTTATTATGTATAATGTTCTAACTGTCTGTATGCTTGCTGGCCAGAAGACAGCACCAGATCTCATTACAGATGGCTGTGAGCCACCATGTGGTCCTGAACTCAGGACCTCTGGAAGACCAGTCAGTGCTCTTAACCTTTGAGCCATCTCTCCAGCCTCAAGAAAAGATTTAAAATAAATAAATAAATTTAAAAAATAAAAAAGGAAAGCCAGACATGGTGGTACACATACCATGAACAAAGGCAGGTGGAACGTTGTGAGCTTGAGGCCAGTATCATCTATATAACAAGGTCTGAGATAGCCAGGCTACACAGTGAGACCCTGTTTGAAAAGTGAAATATCAGTTTTCTCACCTTTAGCATAAAGAAATAATATAACTGGCTTGTTCTTTAAATTGGAAAACAAAGACCATCAGCAAAAACTAGAGCCAAGGTATTGTGACACTTACCTTTAATCCCACCACTTGAAGAGACAGAGGCCGGAGAATCTCTGTGGATTTAAAGCCAGCCTGATCTACATAGCTAGTTCCAGGACAGCCATAGCATGTATGTAACAGAGACCCTGTTGCAAAAACAAACAAAACAAAATAGCTTAAATTGGAGTGCTTCTCTTAAAGGAATATTGTTTTGTTTGTTTTGGTTTTCTTTCCTCCCCTTCCCCATTTATCCTTGAAAACTGAATAGGCTTAGGAAGAGAGAACCATTCTGGGTAGAATAAGGACTCAGTCTCAACCTTTTAGTCACTGCTAGCCAACCACCTGCCTCACGCGCTGGGATTAAAGGTGTCCACCATCGTGCCTGGCCTTACTATTTTCTTTTTGATTTTTCACACTTTGAAACATGGTTCCATCTGTAGCCCAAGCTGGCCTTGAGCTCCTGATCTTCCTGCCTCTGTCTCCTGAGTGCAGCCTGGTCTTGCCCATTACAATCTGCCACTAAAGACAAAAATCATCATGATTCTGGAAAAAAGATTTGAAACTTCAAAATATTCTGAATACTGTAAACTCCTTCTTCAATTTCAATTTCCTTATAAGTTTGGGTCAGGATTGGGGAAGCTGTTATTTTCTCTCAGGTGGGAGAAGTGTGGTTCCATAAGCCTGTAATTTCTAAGCTATATCAAATAATGACTGATGAAACAGACGATGCCCAGAAAGCTATTTCTAGCTCTGTTGCCAAAAGTACTTTGAGCTCTCTTACCCTAGAGGGACCAAAAGGTTTTGTGCAGATTAGTTTCTTGTAAGAACAAAAGTCCCTTTGGGGCTTTACTAATTCCTTCACCTCCCCTGGTGAGCATGTTCATTCCTGTGCCCTCATGTTAGGACTTTGCTCTAAGGCAGTTTTCCAGAGAAAGACCGATCCTCTAGCCCCTGCTGACCCCACAGTATGCAGCACCATGCCTGATTAACTAGGCAAGGTTGGACTTGCCTTTTATAGTCCACCTTCCAACCCCCACCCAGACAGACCTTCTGCTGAGAAATCCCAGAAATGCCCTAATACTCTAGCTCTAAGTAGATCAGCGCACCAGGCCCACAGGAGCTCTGAGCTTTTGCAGCTTTCTCCCTGTAGAAGTGATGTCAGTGCTAAGTGCACTGAGAGATGAAAATGCTCTGTAGATTATGTTTTATGTCCTCCATCCTCCCCCAAACTGCAAGGATTAGGAAGAACTATCCTCTGTTACAAAAATCAAGAAAGAAATGCTTCAGACCATTAGCAAATAATTAGCAAATATGAAGCCTAAAAGATCTCCACTAAGGCTGTGAATTCAGTGACCTGTTAGCCACAATCAAATGTAGCCCTTTTACCTTCTAATGTAGTGGTTCTCAACCCATGGATTGTGACCCTTTGGGGAATTAAATGACCCACAAGTGTTAGGAATTTTTCCTAATGTGATCTCTCTGCTGATGTAAAAATCCCAATCAAGACAAATTACAACAAGCCAAATTAAAAGATATCCAGGTTTAATGGGATTCCTGAGCTTTCAGGAGGCCGCAAACGCAACCATGGTGGTGGTGTTGGGGGGCACCAACCACCTGTTTCTCCTTTGGGAGCTCACTTAAATACCCTGTGGGAGTGGTCCTGACCCCTCTCCCTTGCATGCTGGGATTTGGAGTCCATACCAATACAACTCTCAGGCCTGGGAGCTGGGGGCAATGCTCCCAACTCAACAACAAGGGTCTCCTAAGACCACTGGAAGACACAGATATTTACATTACAATTCGTAACAGTAGCAAAATGGCAATTATGGAAGTGAAATAATTTTATGGTTGGGGGTCACCACAACATGAGGAACTGTAGGTGGCATCAGGAAGGTTGAGAACCACTGCAATAGTGTGTATTGCTAGTAGATTAGTCTGCAGGGCATTAAATGTACCAAAAGAGGATATTTCTTTGCTGCTTTGGGAATCTAAAACACCAAGGACTCCTTCTTACAGAGGTTGGTCAAGGAGGATAACACGTTGAATTGTCAGTGTCTAATTGGATCTGAAAGAATAGTTCTGTCAGTCCTGAGAAACACAGCTCTGTTATGTCAGACAAATTCCTTCTGTGTGGTTCTTAATTACTTTCCCATGAGTTCCTTGTTTTTTTAAGTCTTATCTATGCAGTTATTGTACTATAAAGCATTTAAGTGGCAGGCAGAGAGGAGGTTATAAGGCAAGAAACCCATGGGTTAATGACTGGCTTGCTTAGGAACTTTAACCTGTGGCTTTCATGGGGCAACTTTTCTCTCTTGGCATATTCAAGTATTACACTTCTCTGTGTTCAAAAGGAAAAGTTAGCACTAGATTCCACATGAATAGTACCCAGGGAGAACACCTCAGGCAGCTCTCAGCTTGCCCTTTCAGAACTGTGGAGAGCACCTTGCATGGGCAATGAGTGGTGGTACAAAGCCATATTTCCTTAAGGAGCTTCCTAGAGGTGTTCATTTGTGTGGTGCTAGACTAGTGAAGCCCCTAGTGTTTTGGAATTCTGGAGGAAGCTAATCTTTTCCCTGGTTGATTTTTTTAATTTGTGTTCCAGCTGCTTCATATACAGATAGCTCTGACGATGAGACATCCCCCCGGGACAAGCAGCAAAAGAACTCCAAGGGAAGTAGTGACTTCTGTGTCAAAAACATCAAACAGGCGGAGTTTGGACGCAGAGAAATCGAAATTGCTGAACAAGGTAAAGAAATAAATGCCTTTCTACCTGCCTGTGTCATTTTGTTGTGTTAATACTTCCTAGGTCAGCTGGCTTGTCAAATTTCAATGTAATACTAAATCATATTTTTTGTTTGTTAATCTCTATCTGAGACAAGGTCTCAACTCTGTAGCCTAGGCTGACCTTGAATTTGAGGCATTTATCTTGCCTTAGCCTCCCAAGTGCTGGGATTTATGAGTCAATATGCCCACCTCCTGAAGAACATTTACAAGCTTAGGAAACACTGTGGAGAGGGAGTGAACTCTGATCGTTCTAGAGGAAACCCCTGGATAAGAAGGATTGGCAGATAAGAGAATAAAATTGGGGAGCATTTGTCTCTGAAAGCCTCTCAGAGAACATTCAAGAATCTCATCTAACAGAAGCTGACCAAGGAAATGGTCTTAACTTAAATGAGTAATTTTTCTGCTTACTCTCTTATCTCTCATTCCCTCTGTCTAATATTCTGTGTTTGTATTGGACCTTTTTAGAGATGCCTGCCCTGATGGCCCTAAGGAAGAGAGCCCAAGGAGAAAAGCCTTTGGCTGGAGCCAAAATTGTGGGTTGTACACATATCACTGCTCAGACCGCTGTGAGTTCTTTTTCTCCTAATAACAGTTAATAATTGTACCAGCCACCAAATGCTTGCAACCTGCCAGCACCAGGCTGACTGTATTATCTCATTAATCTGCGTGATGCTATGTATTCCTTTTTCAATTTTGTATACAAGGAAACTGAGGCCCAGTATGCTTGAGTAATTTGTCCAGGGTTATAGAGCGTGGGAAGCCCAGGCTCAGGCTTGAACATGAGTGTGCCAGGTGAGCAAATGAACGCCTCCACTGCTGTCACACATCTCCTCGTTGCCTTTCCAGTGTCCTCTCTCTGAGCCAGTCTTCCATATAGAGCTGCCTTGAGCAGCAAATAAGAGGAAACTGATTTGACTTGACCTCAGCATTGAGAAATTTATTATTTGATGTTGTTAAAAGTCCATCAGGAAGGCAGGCTGTAGACACAGGGCTCCTGTTTCGCCTTTTGGTGATTCTTTTGGAGCTGTCTCCACAGTTTGCCTACTTCATCCTCAAGCTGACAGAAAGGTACTTACAGCCACCTAGTCATCATGAACTGATAAGAAGAGGAGGAACGACTGTTTCTTCTGCTCTCCTCAGAGCAAGGAAACCCTTGCTGAGGTCCTGCAGGGTAGTCCAGCATGTTACCCTGAGGAGGACTGGGTCACATGCCCTGCTCCACTAGCTCTGAAAGGGGACTAGAATCCCCATGGTTGGCTTAAACCAGGGATTGCACTCAGTAGTTACCTTCTATTTATACTGAGGTGGGATTCATATACACCATAGCCTATATGTTATATGTAATCTTTACTTTTTTTTTTTTCTTTTTTGGTTTTTCGAGACAGGGTTTCTCTGTGGCTTTGGAGCCTGCTCTGGAACTAGCTCTTGTGGACCAGGCTGGTCTCGAACTCACAAAGATCCGCCTGCCTCTGCCTCCCGAGTGCTGGGATTAAAGGCATGCGCCACCACCGCCCGGCCCTAATCTTTACATTTTTAATGTAAATTCAGAACTAAAATAGGGAGAAATAAAAAGAAAGTAATTTATACAAATGTATTCCAATATATAAGTGCTTAAGCACCACTATAACAGAATAGTCAATATCTATTCTGACTCATATAGATGGAAATGTATGTGAGGGGTCGTCTTATGTGAATGGGTATTTTGCCTACGTGCATGTAGGAGTGCCATGTGTGTCCAGTGACTGGAGAAGCCAAAAGAGAGCACTGGATACTCTGGAAATGGTCTTACAGACTGTGGGTGGTGAGGACCAAACCCTGCTCTTAACTGCTGAGTCATCTCTCCCGCACCTGCTTTTTTCTTTTCTTTTTATTTTATTTCATTCTTTTTTATTTTATTTTTGAGACAGTCTCTCATGTAGCCTATACTGGCTTCTAACTTGCTATTGTAGCTAAGGCTAGCTTTGAATTCCTGATCCTCGTGTCTCCTGGGTACTGGAATTATAGGCATGCATTACCCTGCCTGCCAGCAATGTGGCATTATGTCCAGAGCACTAGAGCAGCATCTTCAATTGATTTTATGATTTTATGAAATAAAAAGCAACTCTTTCCAATGTCTGATAATGACAGTGAAAAATCAGCATTCTCTCTACACTTATCCAATCATCGCATCCCTAGAAAGACTATTATTTGTATTGAAACTATAAAAAATACTTTTCTCAGTATGTAAAGTAGAAATAGTTTCTAAGACCAAATAATTATAAGTAGAGTTTTCACCCATGTGAACTTTCAGTGGGACATTTAAAATTTACACTAGATCAGCAGATTTTATTGTATGTGACTGTCCTATACTTCAGTGTTAAGATCCCTGGCCCTGCCCACAAATGCAGCACTACCCACAATCCTTGTGACAAATGAAAGTGCTCCCGTAGTAGGCAGTACCTCTTCTTTTGAGTCATCATAAAAAAATGTAGTCAGTATTGAGTTCCAAATACATTGAGACTAGTAAGAAAATTGTTGTGTTGGATAAGCTCTACCTAACACCTGTTATGGGACTTCTAAGCTCCAGGCCATCTTTCTTCTCCCTCCTCCTCCTCCTTCTCCTGAGACAGGTCTCCTATAGCCCAGGTGGGCCTCAAACTTGCTGTTTAGCTGAGGCTGGGCTTGAACTCATGACCCTCCTGTCTCACCCTCCCAGATGCTGAAATTAGGGGTTCACACCACATGGAAAAGGCTAGCTAGTGCGTATGTGCCCTCTTTTATCTCTTTGTTCTGCTGTGTGTGTGTGTGTGTGTGTGTGTGTGTGTGTGTGTGTTCATTTGCAGAGGCCAAAGGCTGATGTTGGGTATCTTCTCCAATCACACTCACCTTATTTTTTTTTTTAAAGTTTCTCACTGAACGCAGCTTACTGATTGGCTAGACTGGCTTGCTAGCCAGAGAGCCACCTGTCTCCATTCCCCATCATCAGGCTTTACAGATGCATGCTATGGGTGTTGGTGATCAGAAGTCAGGTCCCCAGGCTTGCATAGCAAGCACTTCTTACCCACTGAACCATATCTCCGACTCTTTTCTTTGGTTTTCAGACAAGGTCTCATGCAGCCCAGGCTAACCCTGAACTTGCTGTGTAGCAGATGAAGTTGGTATTAGTCCGACACCTGACCTTCCTGCCTCTCCTTCCTGAGTGCTGGGATTTCAGACATGTATACCCCACTGAGTTAGTTAG
Source organism: Dicrostonyx torquatus (assembly GCA_028555095.1). NCBI lineage: Eukaryota > Metazoa > Chordata > Mammalia > Rodentia > Cricetidae > Dicrostonyx > Dicrostonyx torquatus. The sequence goes on along the minus strand of JAQHUG010000069.1, from coordinate 4,827,427 downwards.
TTAGTTGGTTTGTTTTTTCAGTGCTGGAGATTGAATCCAGGGCCTTATACAGACTGGACAGGTATTCCTGTCACTGAGCTATATTGCCAGTACTTCAGTCACCTTTAGAGATTGTCCCTCCTTCAGCATACTCGTACATGGTCACCTTGCTAATGAAGGGCAGACAGCAGCTCCTTAGGAACAGATAGCATCTGCATTCCTCTGAGACTTTGCTGAATTATACATTCTCTGAGGAAAAGGATACCCTGGATTTCTAAAATTAATACAGTAAATGAAAATGTAATTTCTTTTTGGAACTACACATTAATGAATTGAGGCAGAAACATGCTTGAAATTTGTTGGGCCTCTCGCATCAGAACTTAGTGTGGTGCTTAAAATAGGAAATGCTTCACTAGTTACTGGCTCATGTTGCTAAGTTATGTCTAGTTTGATTTCACCCCAGGCTATCTGAACATCACCACCCTGTGGGCCTCCCTCTCTAATTTTTCTTGATGAGTTGATCTTTATAATGTTTAGAATCATTTTATTATTTCCACTCTAAAAAAAGAGTATTTTTCTTCCTTTTGTTTTTAATCTCTGTAATTTTTCTAATTACATGTTTGTGTTAATTTTATAATATTCAAATATGACCTCTATAAAATATATAAAGACTTGGGGATAGAGATGCCTCCCGAGTGCTGGGATTAAAGGTGTGCGCCGCCACCACCACCCAGCTCCACCTTATTTTTTGAGGTGGAACCTGGAGCTCACTCTCACTGATTTGGCTAGACTAGCTGGCTATGTGACCAGCAAGTCTCAGGGATCCTCCCTTTCCAACCTCCCAGTGCTGGAATAAGGCATACACTATTGGGATTACGGGCACAGTCCTCTGTGCCAGCATTTTACAAGTGTGCTGGGCGTCCACACTCTAGTCCTCCGTGCACTTCACCTCATGAGACGTCTCTCCACCCCCATCTCACACGAGTGTGTGTGTGTATGTGTGTGTGTGTGTGTGTGTGTGTGTACATGCATGAGTGTGTGGAAGCCAGAGAATGTCAGGCATCATTTTCCTTAGGAGCCATCTACATTGTATTTTCAAACAGGATCTCTTCACTAGCCTATTGCTCTCCAAGTAGGCAAGGCTAGCTGACCAACAAACTTCAGGGATCTTCTGTCTCCAGCTTTTTTTGTTTGTAATTTTGTTTTATATACAGGTTCTGAAGATAAAATTCAGATCCTCATGATTGCAAGGCAAGCACTTTACTAAGTTGCCTCCTCTCTTTTCTTCTGGCCTTTCCCTTTCATTCCTTGAACATTTCCTTACTTCTGGTACAGGATGATCTTCCCTTATCTTGTATGTTCCATAGCCTTGAAAGCAATCATTTTTTTTAAAAGGAACTCACAAGGGCTACTTTCAGTGGATCTTGGCACTATTCAGATATTGTTCCTGGATTTTCTTTTATTAATTTTGGAAAATGATTTTCCTTTAGCTCTAAGTGGAGTTCTTCTGCTCTGTTCTCTCTATCTTTACTTTTGGAAACTTCAGTGACATGTGTCAGGTCATTTGATAATGTCCCATCCTTTTTGGTCTGTTCTGTTCTTTTGTTTCATTTTGCTTCGTTTTCCCTACTCTCCTTTTCTCTTTGGGTTTTAGTTTGTAATTTCTGTTCTGCTGTCTTTCAGTTGGCTGATGCTGTTCTTGAAAGTACCCAGTCTTTTGTGGAGAAATAGAGAAGCAATAGATCTTTAGTACTATAAATAGTGATTATAGTATATATCCCACCCTGGACTCAGAATGGTCTGTGTGGCCCTCCCAGTTTTACTTTCATCTCCCCCATGAACAGTGGATCTTTGCATGGCTCTCATGGAAGGTATGATTGCTAAGCTTTTGTTATGTAAGATTTTGTTTCCCATGAGACTAGTATAGTGCAGTCAGATCCCTGACTGTAGTTTTTCTTGTGAGTACTGGGCAGGTAGTCCTGAAAAGGAGCTGCCTGTGAGTATGAAATCTTGTGTTTAGTTGGAGCAACACAAAATTTCAAATTATACACTTTCCTTCATTTAACCTTCAATTAAAATTTTAGCTAATTTTTTACCCTTACATATGCAGCTATCTTTTCCTCCCATGATTTGCCAAAAATGAAGCAAACCCAGTCCACATCATAGTCTCATACTCCAAATTGACCTCAAACTTCAAGGATGACCTTGAATGTCTGGTTACCTTGCTTGCCTTGAATGTCTTTTACCCAGTGCTGGGATTCCGGGCCTGTGCCACTATGCTTGGTTTGATGAGGTGCTGGGAATTCAACCCAGAGATTCCTGCAAACACTCTGCCATCCGAGCTGCATCCCCAGCCATATCTGGAACTCTCTTGCTTCCTGTGTCCTAAACAGATGTAGAACTGTATGTCTGTGTTTTGATTTAAAAATATACTTTTTTCTCTGAAATTCTTAATTAAATCTTACTTATAGAATTAAATCTGACTTATAGAATCTTACTGGAGCCTACTCCTCTGCCCTGTGTTGAAAATACTGAAGAAGTTTTATAAAGCACAACTTGGAAACCATTGGCCTGCCTTGCTATATTATATTGTCAAAGATAGAAACTTAGCCAGGCGTGGTAATACGCACCTGTAATTGCAACTCTTAAGAAATGGAAGTGGGGGAACAAGAGTTGTCTGGGTCACATGAGACTCTGCGTCAAAACAAACAGGCTTGTTTATCTCCTCTTTTTTAAACACAGGTGCTGATGGAGACTCTGGGTGCTCTGGGAGCACAGTGCAGGTGGGCTGCCTGCAACATCTACTCCACGCTCAATGAAGTGGCTGCTGCCCTAGCAGAAAGTGGTAGGAGCGGATTTGTGTTCTCTATCTTTGGCTAAGATAAGTCTTCAAGAAGTTCCACAATTTCAAAATAAATCTTTAAGGAAGGCTGACAAGCAGCTGCCTTTGAAGAAATGGATCCTATTATTGATGAATTTGTTTTCTTCTTTTGTCAAACACGATCTAGTTAGCTCTGTTGTTTATAGTTGGCAAATAGTTACCTATGTCTAATGCTCTAGTAATCACACTTTGCTTTGATTCACTATTAGGCCACCAGTGAACACTGCTCACACTCATTGTAGTATGTGATAGGTTTTCTGTATCACGATAATAGATTTCTTCACCAATGCAGTAAGCCAGATCAAGCTGTACTGAAAAAGTGGAAAAACAGGTTTATTTGAGCAAAGCAACTCCCGGATGAGTTCTCCAACCCCAGAGATAGAGGCAGGACAAGTAACAAGCCCAAACTAAAGCAGGGAGCTTATATAGCCTGTTGTTGAGGAGGTGATGACATGTCCACCACAAGCTGGGTTAGTGCCAAAATATGGTCAAAAGCTGGAATGTTTGGGCGGGGACTTTGGCTGCTGGCAACTTCAAGGGAAGAGCTGCTGTAGCTGCCAAGAATGCAGAACTGGACTTTTGTGCCTTCCCTTTGTTCAGAGATTATCTGAGAGGGTGGGGTTTACGGGGGGGGGGCTTTCTGGATCAAGCAGGAGTGAGCTGGAGGTTCCAACTGAACAGTGCGTAATTCTTGAGCCATCCTTTGTGGTCCTGCAGACTTTCCAGGAAGTGGCTCACCCTGATTTAATGTTTAGCATGTGTGCTTCAGCAGTGAGAAGAATTTGGCCTGGCAGGTTAATTGATCACAATATCCACTAATGCTTGAAGGACAAAGCTAGGGAAGTTTGGGTTCTGTCAGCTTTCTGTCTCCCTGTGTAACACAAATCTGGGTACCAGAACTGCTTCTGAGCTCCCTGGAGACTCTTAAGAAAGCCCCACAGAATGTGCTTATAGCTCCTTTTGCTAGCACTCTTTGGCATTTCATTAGTTTTTTTTTATTTATTTGTAAAATTATGCTACTTGTATATGATAGAAAGTTATAAAAATATTAAAGGTATATCCAGTGAATTGTACATAGGTATTCATTTCATTCTCTCTCTTTTTTGGCAAATGATTATTGACTTTAATAGATGAGAAATAACCTTTGCTCTCAGAATGCTATATTGTGGTAAAGAAGATAACATACTTACATAAATGATAATAAAAAAACTTGTTTGACAAAATGCCTCAACTGCTTATAAACCCATATTCAAGACTAGGTATGGTGACATATTCCTGTCATCCCAGCCATTAGGAAAGTTGGAGCTGGAATATCATAATTCAGAACCTGCCTGAGAAATTTAGTAAAGTCTTGTCTCAAAATAAAAAAAAAATTAAAAAGGAAGTTGAGGATCATGGCTCGCATCTGCAGTCACAGCCCTCAGAAGGCTGAGGTTTGAGTCTGGCCTGAGCTCCATGGTGAGATGTGGTCAGTAGTAGAGCACTTTCTTAGTGCGCTCTGTGAATCCTAGTATTATTCCCCAACACTGCAAAAATAAATCAACCTATGTTCAGTGATCCATAAGTGATTCGTTTGGTTCTCTCCCAGCCAAGTTAAGCAGCTTGCGTAACAGACATTACACTTCACTAGGCAGTGAAGAGGGACAAGCACTTTAGGAGTAACTAAGAGGAGAAAAACGGCAGATTTGGGAGGTGATGAGACTGGCAGCTTCACTCTGCATCAAGTACTTATTTCTGGTTTCTTCTTCCCCTGGGAGTCCTGTTTTTAGGACTCTTACATTCTTACAGTTTGTCTTTTCTGAACCAAGAAGAGCAGAATAGCCTACAGGAGAAGGAATGGATAAGAGGGCTTAAAGGCAATACTAGCCAAGTGAAGGAAGCTCATTTAAAGAGTATAGCAAAATGAGAACGTAAGGAATTAGTGGAAATTTGGCACTTTCTTGTTAAAATTTGGAGAGTGGCCCCTTTGTAGCCTTTAATGGGTTCTCTTTTTTCCTTTCATTATTTCTAGGATTTCCTGTCTTTGCCTGGAAAGGAGAGTCAGAAGATGACTTTTGGTGGTGCATTGACAGATGTGTGAATGTGGAGGGCTGGCAGCCAAACATGGTGGGTCAGATTTCTGTTAATGTGGCTCATAAGGGCAGGGACAATGGTGAAATATCCTGACTTGAGTAAGGGTTTCCCATAAGAAGAAAGGAAAATGGACCCATTTCTGTTCGATGTACCTGTGTTTCCAACAAAATTCAGTGAATCTGCTTAGGATACCTCTAGATACTGAACTAGAGTTCTACAGAGTCTTGATTAGCTCAGTGTGGTGGTGTGCACCTGGAATCCCGATATTCAGGACACTGAGCAGGCAGATCTTACGTGTGAGGCCAGCCCAGAAGCAGTCACGTTTATAAGTAACATGAAAGTGCAACCCAGGAGTCGTGGCTGAAAAGCAGAAGTGGCGCATTTCTGTCCCCACTGCTGTTCACAGTTGCTTCAGTAACAGTCACCATAAACACCAGCAAACAAACGCATTCGGCACAGATGCCTTGGGGATCCTGAGGTACTTAGCTTTCTTGGGAATCTACACGCTGAGTTCTTAATATGCTTGGAGCACTTCCAAGTACAAATTTCTTTTCTGTATTTTGTAAAAAGATGACCAGGAAGTTTAGGGTTTTCCTTCATACCTTTATTTCATTATTTAAGAGATCCAGGCTGAGAAGCTGTGGATACACCTCAGTTGTAGAGCTTTTGCCTGACATGCATAAAGCCCTAGGTTTAGTCCCCAGCACTGAAAAATTATTAAAAAAATTAACTTAAATGTAGGACTGGAGTATAGCTCAGGGGTAGAGCTGTGGTTTAGTGTGCTTGAAGCCCTGGATTTATATATATGTTCTTGAAGACTGAAAACACAATTACATTCATAGAGAAAAAGGCATAAAATATGATGCATTTCCTGCTTTACCAACATTTCTCCATTATTATTAAGAAATTAAAGAATCAGCTCAAAGGGAGGAAGGAAGAAGGGAGAGAGAAGAAAGAAAGAAAAACAGAAAGAGAGAAAGAAAAGATTCCTTGCTGCTGACAGCTGAAAACTAGGTCTCACTGGTGCCCAGCTGAGAAGCAGCTTCTGCAGAAGCCTGTGGTCCAGGTCACCAAGTGCTGGCTTGAGGAGGGGAGGGGATGATGGTGGCTCCAAGATGAGTCAGCTCATGCCAGCAATTTTAGGTGACAAGAGGGAGTCTGACTGACAGACACTAAAGAAGATAGGAGCTGGGCACATGTATCTTGGGAATAAAACTAATTTTATAGTCATGAACACAGAGAGGCTGTGGCATTGTACCTAGTGAGTCTTTATAGTTTGAACACAGAAGGCTGTGGCATTGTACCCAGAGAGCCTTTATAGTTTGTGGAGCCAACACAGCTGTTAGAAAAGTTAGTAATGACAGTTACAAGGATCAAAATAGTTGTCACCTCAGAAAATAGAATTTATATCTTTGGCCAAGACCCACTACTCTTCCTTACATTTCAACCTCAGGAAGAGGAAGATTATTCGAGGTCAAGAACTTTCTACAGTAGGACAGCACAGGGAATTTATAGACTACAGTCATTAGATAAATACTATAAAAAAGCACCTCCTCGCTAGTGCTAGATACCTTTGTTTGAAGGAGAAAATAGGTGCTGGATATCGCTCCGTTGGCAGAATATTTGATCCCCAGCACTGTATAAACCAGGTGTGGTGATGCATATCTATAACCCTAACAGGAGGATCAGGAGTTGAGGGTTAGGCTGGGTTCACTGGGTAAAGGCATGCTGCCCAAACATGAGGAACTGAGTTAGAATCCCCAGCATCCATGTAAGAGCCAGGTTCATTAGCACAGCGCTGGGGATGAGGAGAAAGGGAGAGCTTTGTAGTCAGCCAGTTCAATACATAAATAATAAAGGGGAATGTAAAGTGAACATAATAGGACATAGCCCACAGAGTTGCCAACTACTCGTGGCTAGGGATCAGAGGCAGCAAGTGAAAACCTTATGAAATCCATGCATATTGAACAGAAGAGAGAAATTCTTTTTGGTTTCTTTTGTGTAGGAAGAGTTAGGAGGTGGTAGGTGCTTACATATGCATGTGTGTACACATGTAGAGGCCAGAAGACACCTTCATTCAGCAGGAGCCATCACTTTGTTTTTTGAGACAGGGTCAGTCACTGGGACCTAGGGCTCCACAATTAGGCTGGGACATCTCTGTCTCCCTAGCATTGCACTTTCATGCCTGGATTTTTATATGGGTGCTGGGGGTTAAACTCAGGTCCTTGTGTTTGTAAGGCAAGCACTTCATTAACTAAACTATCTCCCCAGCTTTTTGGGGGTTTGGGGGACAACACTGGGATTGAAACTAGATACTCTACCCTTGATCCTTAATGTACCCTTGGCCCCTCTTCGGGTTTCTTTGGGGTTGTTTGTTTGTTCATTTTTGTTTTGTTGAGACAGGGTTTCTTTGTAACAGCCCTGGTTGTCCTGGAACTCATTCTGTAGACCTTGCTGGTCTCAGACTCACAGAGATTTGCCTGCCTCTGCCTTCCAAGTGCTGGGATTAAAGGTGTGTGCTACTTTTACCACCCCCCCCAGCAGGTTTCTTGGGGACATTGGTTCTTATGGGTTCTATTTATAAGTGTGTAGCCAGGCTAAGAGTTCTAATGAGAGTCCTGCCTTGGTCCCTTCCCTCAAACAAGATTTGATAGAATTAGATAAAATAGATTAATAGTAGGAGCAGAAACGAAAGATCAAATGATAGACCTGGGGTTGGGTATTTCATGTTCCTTGGGATCCAGGATGGCGTTTTTGATACTTATAGTGCTGCTGGTATCCTGGGATTTTAAAAATAATGCATGTCAGCAGGGGATGACTGAAGTCTGTGGAGACCTTCCAGGACAGGTTAACAATTGAGAAAAGTCCTGAGGAGCATTTCTAACTATCCTGAGGGGCTGAAGTGCCACTGCCTTGTGCTTGGTTTATAACTCAGAAACCCTCCGCTGCCGGTTGGAAGCTCTGGTGGGCACAGCATTGTATTTATCTTTAATCTCAACCTGAAATAGTGATGAGCTGTTCAGAAGCATGCGTGTACACCTACATGCTGCACGGTTCCCTGGTTATTTTTAATTTGGCTCATACAGAGTGCGAGGTTGAGCTAGGCAAAACCCTCCAGTGCTGCCTGATACACTGGGTGGGAGACTGCCTGTGCTTTGTGAGAAGTAAAGGATTAACAGCTTCTGTTTTAAAAGCCATTGTTCTGAGAGACAGACTAATTATCTGTCCTTTTATTTAAACTAAACCTTAGTTGAATTTATTTAAAGTACTAAAATCAGCAGTTAGAAATTAGTTTTCTGAAGATCTGAGGTAATATTCAAGAACTAGAGGTCTTGATAGTCTTGATGGTCTTGATGGTCATAAAAAAATGCTCATGTTGCAATGTGGTTTGATAAAGCAGATACGTTAAGTGGTAGGGTCATCTGACTGAGAGAATTATAGTTGGCCTTCCTCCCCTATTCTTTTCTTTGAGTATAACGACTCTTTTATCTGTTAGATTATTGTATTAACTCTGGCTTTAAGTTGATTTTCATAACTATATGGAAATTTTGAAATATTTGTACATTGGTTTAGGAACTGGGGTACAGGACCCTGAGAGGCACTGAAGCCTAAGCCTTTAGCGAAATAAATGACATTCCTGATGCTTCTGTTGCAGATATTGGATGATGGAGGAGATCTTACTCACTGGATTTATAAAAAGTATCCCAACATGTTTAAGAAAATCAAAGGCATAGTCGAAGAGAGTGTTACTGGAGTCCATAGGTAAGAGTTAACAGTCATCCCTACCGTAGATATACAATCTTATAATCACATACCTGTAGAACACATTATAGTAAAAAAAAAATAATAATGGTGCTTTCTCTGAGGCAACATGCCTAAGCCTAGGCACTTATTTTAAATAACAGCACAAATCACAAACATAACATAGTAAATAGCTCAGCTGGAGGGGCAAGTAGGGTCCTCATGTTTTCCTATCATTGCAGCACAGTGGCTGCTTGCTCATTGTACAAGTTTAATTCATCCAATAAATATGTATTGAACTACTACAATGAGCCAGGCAATGCTCTAGAAACCCATTGTAGGCAAAACTTGTGCCCTCACAGAGCCTATATCTCACAGATAGCAAGGGCTTTGGGTCCCATCACAAAGGAGCAGTGATTCTTTGGATAAAATTGGAATAATTTCTGTTAGTCTTATTCACCTGCCACAAATGTGGATGCCAGTAAGTACAACTGGTGTAAGTCAGTTCTTTGTTTCCTCCAGGTGGGCTCTACAGGTTGAACTCGACCGGAGCCTTTACCCACTGAACCACTGCACTAGCGCCGGGGATGAACTTTTAATAAAGCAAATACTTCTCCTTTTTAATGGACTTAGTTTTGAACTCATATATGTGATATATATATGTGTGTGTGTATATATATATGCAATTTATGAGTTTAAATATTATTTTTATGAATTTGAAACTACTGAAAAGTAAAAATTGTTACCTTAAAGTAGTAGGATTGTGCTAGATTTTAAAAGTATTTAAAATTAGTTCTATTAAAGCTATTTTTAAGATTTGTTGTTGTTTTTATGTGTGTCGTGTGTGTTTGTGTGAATGTATGCTATGTTTGTGAGTGGCTACAAAGGTCAGACGAGGGTGTTAGATTTAATAAATAAAAAAGTAAATTTATTTAATTAAAAAAACATAAGTTTCATGAAGCTGGATAGGTGATAGTAAACCACTTGATGGGATCCAGTGTGAACCTTCTGGAGAAGCAGGAAATACGCTCTCAGCTACCAAGTCACTTCTTCAGCTCCCAAGTTACTTCTTTTATCTTTAAATAGGATATAAAATTTACATGCAGGCTGGAGAGACTGCTCAGTGGTTAAGAGTTCTTACTACATTGGCAGAGGACTCAGGTTTGGTTCCCAGCACCCACCTGGCATCTCACAACTCACGTTCCAGAGGGTCCAATACCTCCACAGGCACCAGACACCATGTATTATACATACATTCAACTAAGCACTCATACACATAAAAATAAGCAAATTTAAGTATCAGTCTTGAAATGGGTGTGGTGGTACACACCTTTGATGCCAGTAGAGGCTGTCGGATCTATGAGTTCAAGGCCAGCCTGGTGAATATAGTTCTAGGCCATCCAGAACCGCACAATGAGACTCTGTTTCAAAACAGAAGTCTTAGTCTTTAGAAAAATAAAATAAATATGCCATTAAGAGTTTTTCGTTTAGCCGGGCGGTGGTGGCGCACACCTTTAATCCCAGCACTCGGGAGGCAGAGGCAGGTGGATCTCTGTGAGTTCGAGACCAGCCTGGTCTACAAGAGCTAGTTCCAGCGCAGGCTCCAAAGCCACAGAGAAACCCTGTCTCAAAAAACAAAACAAACAAACAAACAAACAAACAAACAAAAAAACCGCATAGATTATTCAACACAATATCAATTAAGATCTTGAAATTTAGTTGGATCAAAGAATTTCTCCACGTGATATTTTTGAATGTGAGCCTTTTTGCCAAGTTGTGTACAGCCTCTAGAAACACATTATCCAATTCCCAGTGTCTGTTAGTAAGATGAAATTGTCATGTCTTACGCTGCAATGCTCAGTCTATCGATATATTTCAGAGATCTGACATAAACCAATGGTAGATTGTAATATCTCATTTTTTATGTTCTTCTTGACTTCTCCCACTTTCAGGTTGTACCAGCTGTCCAAAGCTGGGAAGCTGTGTGTTCCAGCCATGAACGTTAATGACTCAGTCACTAAACAGAAATTTGATAACCTCTACTGTTGCCGTGAATCTATTCTTGATGGGTAATGTTTGTTATCTTTGAGATGATCTTGGGTTATTGAGTAAAAGTTCCAGCTTCTTCAGTTTTAGTTATTCCTGGAACTGTTTCATGTCTCACCACATTACTCCCAGACTTTATAACCCAGAGCTCTGCTGCTATCACTATTGCAAGAAAATCTCTTTCACTTAAGAAATGAGACTGGGAGCTGGAGAGATGGCTCAGTGATTAAGAGCCCTGGCTCCTCTTCCAGAGGAATCTATTTGGTTGCCAGTATTGACGTGAAAGCTCACAAGTATCTATAGTTCCAGTCCCAAGGGATCTGGTGCCCTCCTCTGGCTTCCACAGATACCAGGTGCACACATGGTACACTTATGCAGACAACATATGCAGACCAAACATTGATATGCATAAAAATAAATAAAATTTTAAAAAAGAAATGAGATTAGCTCCTATTAGAAGCAGAGTTCATTCGTGCTTTGTGATCCTTTCGACTTTGTGCCATTAAAATGGCATAAGAATGATTTTGAAAGGAGTTTCAGGTGATCCTATTTCGGGTCATGGTTCCTGTCACATGCCATATAATTCTTATGTTATTACTGTCATACAGTTTCTTGACTATCTAGAAACTTGTGGTAAACAAAGAACTAATCCCTGAAGGCGTTTCAGGTTTCTCTGCCCTGAGGGTTGCAGGTCTGATAGTGCCCAGCTTCCACCTCCGCCCTTGTGTTTGTATCCCTTCTGTTGCTGTGGGAAGACCTCCATGTGTGGTCAATATCCTGTTAGTATAACTAATACCGGCTAGAACCAACTTTTGAACGTAAGAGGTTAATTTTGGCTCAGCCTTTTAGAGGCGTTAGTCTGTGCTCAGATGGTCATGCTTGCTTTGGGGCACTCAGTGAGGCGGCACATGGTTAGAGCACGTGATGAAGCGAAGCTGCTTGCGTTCTGAGTGAGATATAAAAAGAGAGCAAAGAAGGAAGTAGGTCCTCTCCACCCCATCACAAGCATGTTTCTGATTTTTAGAAAACCTCCTGCTAGACTCCACTTCTTATAGTTTTTAACTTTAAAGAGTTTTTAGTAATGCCTGCAGGGGTGCCAGGAACTTTGGGAACATTCTAGATCCAAATCATAGTCCCCAAGTAATTTTTAAAGAGAAACCATCAAACTGGCTTAGAATATGCCAAATGCAGTATTTCTATCACATGGGTTAATAGAAAAATGAAGAAAGATTCTGTGAACCAGGTTGAGTGATGTCACCACAGGGACTGGATCCAAGAAGACCTCAGTTTAAATGCTGGATCCATCATTTATTTATTTGTTAATTATAATCCTTTCCTTATCCTCTGCATATTTCCTCATCTGTAAATGGTAACTTTATGACTTAATTCATGGAGTTGTTAATGAGGGTTAAATGAGACAAAATAAGTTGTTCAGTGTTGTTATCTTTCTCCTTTAAAAAAAAAGTGGGGGTGGTATTTGACTATGTAGACATAGCTGACTGGAACTTGGTACATATCCCAGTCTGGTCTCAACATCACAATTCTGCTTCAGACATGTGTAGCCAAACCCAGCACCTTGCCTGTCTTTCTAGAATTCTATATTGTAAGTTTTAGAATTAAGTTAGATCTTAAGGAAGGTTTTTGCTGGATGCTTTTTGTTTTGTTTTGCTTTGCTTTCATTTGGTGGAATGTTCAATGAACACTCTAACTATTGTTACCTACTATATTAGTATAGAGACAGTAGTATCAGATAGACTAAACATTTTAATAAATTCTTAGCCCAGTGGTCAGCCATAGAGTGTCCACATGAAAGGATCAGTGTGACAAATACCTCAGTTTTGACCATATTGATAGTAATGTATGTATTTCATTAAAATACTTATTTACCCACAACTATCTCTTAGACTTCCCAAGTACCAGATCTGTGAACCTAAAGTTGGCCTTTACCAGGGTTGGTAAAAGACACATGAAGATAGCTCTACTAGTTCAGAAAAATGGATAGACTCCCTCCCAACCATAGTCTACTCCTTAGTAAAGAAAGATTCTTTAAGTTATAAAGTATGAAAGTAGCTGGGCGGTGGTGGCGCACGCCTTTAATCCCAGCACTTGGGAGGCAGAGGCAGGCGGATCTTTGTGAGTTCGAGACCAGCCTGGTCTACAAGAGCTAGTTCCAGGACAGGCTCCAAAGCCATAGAGAAACCCTGTCTCGAAAAACCAAAAAAAAAAAAAAAAGAAAGTATGAAAGTGACAAAGAAAGAAGCAGTTGAGCAAGAGTAAGGTTAGATTTCACAGCGAAGAAACAAGAAAACGTCAGCTGTTCATCTAAATTTGCTAAGTGGTAAAAGCATTGGTACCTGCAGACAGTGCAAAACTGCAATTGGGTCAAGGGCAATTGTTCTCTCAGTGGAGATGAGAGCTAGAGGGATGAAAAGGGAGAGCAAAGTGCTCCAGAGAGGAGTGCAGTAGAAGCCAGGCACAGTGGCACTCAGAGGCCAGGGAGGAGAGTTGAGTGTTGAAGGTTATTCTCCCTTATGCGACAAACTTGAGGTCAAGTTGAACTGTATAAGATCCTGTCTCACAAAGCCAGGAAGAAAAGGGGTCGGAGGGACAGGCCCATGGGCTGAGAGAGCATCCACTTGAGGAAGGTGTTACTATTTATAGTTCTGGGATGGTTACTTGCTGTATTAGTTACTTTACGTGTTGCTAGGACCAAATACCTGACAACAGCAACATGGGCCTGGTTTGTTTAGGGTATAATCAAATCAAATCATGACAGGGAAGTCATGGCAGCAGGAACTTGAGGCTGCTGGACACATTACATCCATAGTTAGCAAGGAGAGGAATGCCGATGAACCCTTTATCTTTTTTATTTGGTCCAGGAGCCTCATCTGTGGAATGGTACTGTCTACGTTGAGGGTCTTCCCACATCAGTTAACATAATCTAGAAACTCCCTCAGAGACATGTCCAGAGGTTTGGTGCCGTGATTCTAAATCCCATCAAGTTACAATTAAGATTCATCACCACACACACAGCACCTAAACAGCAAGGAAGGTCTTGCTGACTCCTACTTGGGTGATGGTGACCGAGATTCTACTTTGAGGAAGAAAGATTGCTCAGTAGCTCCACAGGAACTCAGCTAGGATTTTCAAATTATAAAATAAAAAAGAGTTTATTGTTGTTATTATTATAAATGAGTTTTAACTCTTGTAGGGTTCTGGGGCTAGAAGAAGCAGAGAGTTAGCATAAGATTGACATGGCTCTTAAATAGCACCAGGTAGCTTATGTTCCCCCAATCCTTCCTTTAATGAAGTCTTTTTGCTCTTTATCCTTGAAACAGATCTGAGGATCCTTTTTTCTGTCTTTTATCCTTGAGGAAGACCCTGAGATCACAGGAAAATCACTGTCTACCTGAAATTCATCCATGTCTGTAGCTTGGCTGTCATTTGCAGAGGAGCAATGTGAATGAAGTTTCCACATCACCACAGCTATGTGTAGTTGCAGAGAGGGTACCCTCCTGTGGGAGGGATGAGGAAAGGCTTGAGGAAAGTGCCCAAATGAAAGGAGGGTCAGAAATAGAACCTTTTGATTGTCCTGGCTCTGCTAGCCCTTGGAAGACCACTCTGCTAATCCATGGCATCAGAGTGTGGTGGCAGCCACCTGACTTACCTCTTCAGTGAGAAGGAAGCATCCCCACACTTGAGTAGTATTAAGTGAGCTTCATCAAGGTACATGCAGCTGCATCCGTGGAGTGGAGTTGCCAAGTCATTTTCTTTAAAAGGATTCTTTCTTTCCTTTGGGCATTTATAGACCCTTTGCACCAGAAGGGGTAAGCAGATAGATAAATTAAGTAGGAAGTCTTACAAGTATCTGAAAGGACTGTGTATCTCAAAATAGACTGGATTTTAGTTGAAACCCTTTTGTCTTGATCAAGATTCTCAGAAACTGTTACCTTATTGTAGCCAAAGAGAAACCAGAACTCATTCATTCCTAGATGTTCTTTCCAGAAATTGTGGAGACAGCAAGGATCAGTTTCACAGAGAACCAATCTGCTCTGGAATCAACCCCAGAAAGCTCACTGTCTATATAGTCAGCACCAGCAGGTTTCACTCACGGCCTCTCTGCATTATTGTCCATTACTTTCCCTATTGAATCAATGAAAACCATCTGGCCTTCTGATACTGCTAAATGCATTACTTATGCTATCTTTCTAAAACAGTAAGCTAGAATAATGTTTCTGTTAAGCCAGAACTGTTTCACTTCCTAAATTAAAATTACTGTTCCTTATTTATATCTTTTCTTTTTCCCTATATTGATTCACAGTATAAAAGTGTCCATTGCTTTTGTGTTTACAAGCTCCTGTGTGATCTACATCTTCTTGCACTACTCCCAAGAAAGGGAGGAGGATTAAAGTGGAAGGGGGCAAAACTCACATGTAACTAGAACCGGTTAGATGGACAAATATGCATTTCTATTGCTTTCCTTCAAAACTGGAAAAAATTCAAAGCAAAAGCACAAGCCTCATGTAGAAACAAATGAACATTTCTTCTGATTTAATGACTGGACTTTGCTTCTGTTCCCCCAGACTGAAAAGGACAACAGACATGATGTTTGGTGGGAAGCAGGTGGTGGTCTGTGGCTATGGAGAGGTAAAGTTCAACCTTTTCCTTGCTGGATGTTTAAAATGCATTTTGATGAACTATTCCAGAGTTTCACACACAGACATAACTGTATTCATGTACCACTTTAGATGGAACATATAACTTTAGAAGTCCCGAGTGAAATACCTTGCTTTTCCCTTTGTATTTTTTCTCGAGTTGTTACAGCACCGCTGTGTGTGATGTTCTGCAGCTTATGTTTTGATGATGAATCGTGAATGTGGGTGTTCTCGTGCATATGAATGTGCCAAGCAGGGCCAGGGGTTTGTTTATGAACTACATTTATTTATTTTTTCTTGCTTTTCCCCAAGCACGAATCTGTTTAGCAAAACTACTTTCCCAGAAGCTTTGAGAAGTGTGTTCTGGCTGACTTTCTTTATTGTGTGTTCTTTCCCTGTCCAGGTGGGAAAGGGGTGCTGTGCTGCTCTGAAAGCCATGGGTTCCATTGTGTATGTAACTGAGATTGACCCCATCTGTGCCCTGCAGGCCTGGTGAGTATATGAAGGGTTACCTGCTCCTCCTTTGCCTTGCTGTCCAACATGCCCACTGGAACTGCCATGCCTGGCTTAAACCCAGATCCAGGACACTGCTAAGGGAACCTAAGGTTCTCTCTTGTAAGGTCGAGGAGTTCTGCTCCGGAGACAAGAAAACTTAGAATTCCTGTGGAAACGGTAACAGGATGCTTTGGTTTAATGAACAAATATCCTATTAATGTCTCTCCACATATATAATCCCTGCTCCCTTGAAAATAATGATCAAAAAAGAAAAGGCAGGCCAAGCGCATGCCTTTAATCCCAGCACTGGGGAGAGAGAGGCCCTAGACAAGCACTCACTCTGCAGTCTTGATGACCTAAATTCAGTATCCAACTTCCCAGAGCTGTCTGTCCTCCCCTCAGGTGTACCGTGGCCTGTGGACACCCTCACACATACATCATTTGTGCATATATACATGCACACCCCACACACAACAGTATTTTTTTTTAAGGTTTTAAGGCATGTAATCTTAAAATTTCAGAAGCTGAGGCTAATAGATTATGAGTTCCAAGCCAGCTTTGGTTATACAGCAAGACATTGTCTCACCGACCTGGGCTACAGAATTCTTGAGATCCTGCCGGAAGGAAAGAAAGAAAGGAAGAGAGGTTGAGTGTTGCTTAGGGCCTAGGTTAGACCTGAGTTCCGTTGTCAACAGGAAAGAAGAGAGGGGAGGGACACCCAATAGGCTGTGTCAGAGACCTTCTGATATAAAACACTATGAGAAAATATTGGACAAATCCAAACTAAGAGTGAAATCTACTGGCTCTTGTGTGAATATGTGGGAAATTGTAGTGTTCTTAAAATTCTTAAGGTTCAAATCTAAATTAAACATTTTAAAAGTCCTTTTTCCTCTCCAAAATGTGGGTCCTAGCAGAGCACATCTTTAATCCCAACATTTGGGAGGCAGAGACAACAAGAGGATCTCTGAGTTCAAGACCAGCCTGGTCTACATACTGAGTTTCAGGCCAGCATGAGCTATACAGTTAGTGCTGTCTAAAAACTAATAATAACTAAATAAGTAAAGTAAAATGTAGATAATTATTAAAATAATTATTATACACTATCATAAATTAAGTAATAAATATATAACAGGACTCAGAACTGCTGTCAAAAAATGGATCCTCACTAAGTGGTAAATGTTACTAAAATTATCTTCATCTTCCACAGAATGAGAAATGCCATAGTCACTAAAAGCTACTTCAAAGCCCAAGTTTATGTAGTATATATCTATGTTTTATAGTTTCTGTTCAGTGTTTACCACTGAACCTCTGGAAGAAGGACACTAAGATAGAATAAGGCTAGAATAAAGTCATTCCTCTCTGTCCTGCTACTCACACAGCCCAGCTATCTGCTGCCAAAGCAGAGTTCTGCAGTATAGTCACTTGCTTTCTCCATCAGCTTCGGACACAAGGACTCTCACCTTTCTAGACTCTGTTCGCTGTAGAAACCTGAACAAGACAGCAACGACAATACAGTTCAGATCATCTCAGCGCCATGAACCAATGACTTAACTGTGTTGTGTATGCTGTGCCCAGGCTGTGTGCCGAGGATGATTCGAATGGATAGATGTAGGACAAGGCTCTGCTTTGGAATGAACAATGTCATAAGTACTGTAAACAGCATGTAGTGCTGTAGGAGCACGCGGGAGAAGCTGTAGCAAGAATAATAAAAACCTAGAGACAGCTATTGGGGTTCAAGCTGAAGAACAGAAAAACAAAGCAGCCAAGCCACTAGAGAGTTCTTACCTCTACCAAGGCTCAGACAAACAAAGGGGTGATCCTGTTCTCAGAGTGACTGTAGACTACAATGCTCTCATCTCCTCCTGCATTATATACCTCTCTATATACCAAAAATATAGTGATTTTTTTTGTGTTTTAATAAATAAAACTTGCTTGAAGATCAGAGTGCAGAGCTAAGTCACTAGAGGCCAGGGAGTAATGGCACACACCTTTAATCCCAAGACTAGGACTCAATGCCACGGTGGGCTACAAAGGATTGAATCTGTCTAAAAAGAGAAACAGAACTCACACAGAGGTGTTCCCAGCACTCGGGAGGTAGAGGCAGAAATGACACGACTAGGCAGAGAGAGAAATATAAGGCAGGAGCAAACAAGCTTGTCTGAAGTTCAGGGAGTAAAATAGCCTCACTGATCAGCCTTACAGACCAGGCAGTGGTGACACACACCCTTAATCCCAGCAGCCATGCTAGTTTGCCATAGAAACCTGGTGGTAGTGGTGTATGTCCTTAATCCCAGCCCTAGAGAGGATAATAAAACAGGAGGAGACAACTCTCAGTCAGTCTCATCCTGAGGTTCCTGGAGGCAGGATTGCCATTTCGGACTGAGGTAGAGGTAAGAGCCAGTGGCTGTTTTGCTTTTCTGACCTTTAGGTTGAACCTCAATTTCAGTCTCTGGGTTTTTATTAATAGTGCTACATTTGGTGCTCAACATTTGGAGTACAAATTCACACACAAAAAAAGCTATTTGTCTGAGGCTGTTTAGTTACTGGCACAGGCCAGAGGCTTCAGATCCCCTAGTGCTGGAGTCTCAGATGTTTTGGGTTTTTTTT
>JAQHUG010000069.1:4726122-4780711 GCA_028555095.1 Dicrostonyx torquatus | reverse complement strand
AAAAGAAAAAAAAAAGAGTTAATTATGGCCAGGTGGTTGTGGTACACGTCTTTAATCCCAGTACTCAGGATTTAAGAGGCAGGGGCAAGTGGATCTCTGTGAATTTGAGTTCAGCCTGATCTACAAAATGCAATACAGGATAGCCAGGGTTGTTACACAGAGAAACCCTGTCTTAAGAAAAGAGAGAGAGAGAGAGAGAGAGAGCTAATTATGTGGGCGATTGGCACAATAGAAACATAAAACTGTCTTAAATTTTTAAAAATCCTGTCCCAAGCACCTAGGTGATACAAACTCGGGGAATAAGTCAGGTTTTAGCTTTGCTTCAACAACTGTTACAAGTTACTGTATTTCTGTTTAAAACAGTTTAGATGGGTCTGATGTAGGGGTCCATACCTTTAATCTCAGCCCTTGGGAAACAAAGGCTGCAGGATCTCCATGAGTTTGAGACCAGGATGGTCTACAGAGTGAGTTTCAGGACAGCTAAAGCTACACAGAGAAACCCTGTTTCAAAAAAACTAAACAAAAACTACCACAGTTTGGAATGTTGTGAACTGGATAGAGCATTTACATTCTTTTTGGATGTATAATGAAGCTGGAAAGGAAGATGTAAAATTACTGAAGCAAAGCACCCAGTTCTAGGCTTTCTTAAAGTTGTTTTCCCTAGTTCCCATGGATGTTAATTCTTCTAGAATGTAGAGATATATAGTATAGTATTTCTACTATTTTCATAGCATAGTATAGACGTCAAAGCTTCCCATTTTTAAGGCCCATGCTATCTCATTATTTCTATCATTTCTTTTCTGAGGAAAAAGCTTCAGGGTAGAAAGTTACTGGAAGAAATATTTGGCTTTTAAAGTCACTGAACTTGAAGCAAAAGTCAAGCATTTGTCAATCATGTTCAAGAACTAGAACATGTCTTCCAACTTTTTAAGGCCTAGCTTGAGAACAGCCAGAGAGGAGGCAAGAATGCTTACCGCATGGCTTCTGTGTCTTTTCAGATGAGTATGTGGCAAGCCTACACCTGCCCACCTTTGATGCCCACCTGACAGAGCTGACGGATGAACAGGCCAAGTATCTGGGACTCAACAAGAACGGGCCCTTCAAGCCTAATTACTACAGGTGCTTGGGGCTTCCCAGAAATCAGAGAAGGCTGGGTAGTGAAGAACTTCCTGCCGCAGCTGATCCTTGCATCTCCTCCCACATACGCTTGTTTATATGAACTCAGAAAAATAACACATTTCCTCCAGGTCTCCAACCACAAAATACTCTGAGATCTTCCTTTAATATTGCTATTATCTTATCTCCCCCCCACACACATACTAGCCTTTTAAAATTACATTTTATTTATTTTGTGTGTGTGTGTGTAGATAGGTGCATGTGCACCTGTTGCACATGTGGAGGTCAGATAACCCATGGGAGTAAGTTCTCTTTCTACCATGTGGGTCTGGGGGAGATTGTGAGGCTTGGTGGCAACTTCTATCTACTGAGCCTTCTCGCTGGTCCCATGGCCTTCTTCACTGATATGAAAAAGAGCCTCAGTTATCTGTCCACATTATATATACTAGAAAAACCTTTGTCTCCCTTTACATCTTTGGGCAGACTCCTTATTTCTAGACCCACCAGCAAACAGCATCCGTTTCCTCTTTCTTTTTTCCCCGCAGGTATTAAGTTACTGTAACGCAAGCCAGAAGATGATTTAAGGAATAGAACCAAGCCTTTTCTCCACTATTATCCAAGGAAGAACCCAGCAAGCTGCTTCTCCAATCAGAGCTCCCCGCCGTGCTCATCCTATATGTTAGGTTATTTATTTATTAAAATCTAGAATCCTGTGCCTGTAGCCTTGGCCCAGAGTGTGGTTACTACTCCTAGGGCCTGAGAGCTGCAGGGGACAGGCCGAGAAAGGAAAGAAATGGGTAACCATCCCTAGTGCATCATTTGCATCATTGCCCATTGGTGGAATTCTCAGTGATGGCCATTTTTCTTTTCAGGCTCAGGATTTAGTTCAGGGATGCCAGACTCCTTGTTACTTAGGGTTTTCTGGAATAAATTCTCAGCAGCTGCCTTTCTCAAAACTTTGTTCCTTTCCCACGTGAGGCCTTTTGGAAGCCAAAACAAACATTAACAGGGCCTGAATTCTCAGTCTTGATAGTCACTGCCTTCTTTTATGAAAAGGCTAGTGAGGTAGGAGTGCTAAGGTTTTAAGCTACACCAAGAGCTCAGCTGTGCCTGTGCCTACTGGGGTCTCTTTTCTTAACCAGAACTCTTTTCTGTCCCTGAATATTATGTCCATTTTAATGCTTCCTGGTTCCAAGAGCAGTGTGCCTCCATGATCCTAATACCTCTGCTGTTGGCCAGGCATTTGTTTTGCTTTCTAACCCCACTAAACTCTGCTCAAGAAGTAGGGGATCAGCTCCACTGGGACCCAGAGTTTTGCTTCCTTGTCATTTAACTGGATTGTTTCTGGGAAGCCCCATCTAGACTGGCACTGTCTCAGAAAAGGAGGGCTTCATGTAGATAATGCTTCCTGAAACTTCTGCTGTTGTCTGAAACGACTTCTGGACTGAGTTGACAAAGATGTTTGCTAGAGATTTGGAAGCTTGAGACTTTGGAATGGGATTCAGCTTGACATCCTAAAGAAGCAAGTCTGTCTGTTTTCCAGGAAAGACTTTACAGCCTGGCTGCAGAAGACAGGTGATTGTCATTTGTGTCCAGATGATGAAAGCTAGTTTGAGGGCTGGGGGTATATATAGCTCAGAGGTAAAGCACTTGCCTGGCATGTACAAGGCTCTAGGCTCAGGCACTGGATACTAGGAAAGGGGGCAGGAGCTAACTTGAACCTTATCAAACAGACATTCATCCCTTTGGCTGTTGCCATTGTTGAAAGTGAGATCTTCAATCCAATATCTCCTCTTTCTTTGCTGCTGCTGTATCTTTATGATCTGGCCTCTTCTGTTTAAGGATTCTATTTCAGAGAGCTTAAGTAACTCCAGTATTATAAAATAGCTAGTAATGTAAACAGTGTGAAATTTCTCATTCCACCCAAGCTTTAAATTTCCTTTGGAGATGAACTGACCAGTTTTAAGGTTCCACTGGGATCAATTGTTTTCAAAAATTAAAATCTGGAGTAACCCTAGGAATCTTGGGTTAAATGAGATCCTCTCATGCATCGTATTTTAAAGTCTCCTGTTTGTTTCCCATGTATTTCCTATATTGTTCTGCTTCAAAGACTCAAGACCAAGGCCATTCAAACAGAAGACATACAGAATCACTAAAGCCTTTATCTAGATCTTCTCCCCTGCCTTCACCATCTCCACCATCCCTTGGTCTTATGTATGCCCTGGAAGCTGGTCTGGAAGTGTCCTTACTGTTGAAGATAGGGAAACAGAACTGGAGCAGGTAGCTGTCTGCCTTATTAGATGGTCTACAGGCTCAGCCCAGGGCATCATCTGTAGCTATATTATTTTTTATTAGGAAGACCATAGAAGCTGAAGATTCCACAAAGATACTCAATTCTGTTTGCCTCATTCTGATTTTTGTATTAACAGCTAATTGTATCACTCTCCCACTACCTCCTTTGTTGTTGTTGTTGGGGTTTGTCGTTGTTTTGAAATAGTCTCAATCTGTAACCCTGACTGGCCTCAAACTCATGGCAGTCATGTCTTGGCCTCCTGAGGCATGTGCTACCAGGCCTGGCTGACTCTTAAGTTAGACCTCTTTAGCAAAAGATTCAGATATCTGTGCCTCATCTTAGGTTCAGGGCACATTCCATTAGGCAGGGATCTGGACTTAATTTTTCATATTCACAGGCCCCAGATCATAACCTGCTAATTTTCAGCAAAGCCTTGCTCTCTACAGAGCTTCCAGTGGCTGGTACTTACAGAGTACACTCTGTCAGACCATAGTGAAGAGATCCATTACAAATAGAAAGGGAGCCACATGGGTTTCTAAGTTAGGTGCACTGTGTCTGCCATGGTAAGGTTTGACTATGATTTGCAGGTGGCATCTATTCTCTTCTCTCTAGAGACTGCCAACCATGAAGAAAGCAACCAGAAGTAAGGATATAAGTCAGTGGTAGAACACTTGAGCAGCCTGTGCCCAGCCCTGGGTTGAATCCCTAGTACAGGGGGCTTGTGGGGAATGTGGAAGAAAGAGAGAAGATAGCTTAGGACTCCTATCTAGGTTCTGTCCTGTTAAAGCCAAATCACTGTTCTCTCTAACCTAAGAATCAGAGCAAATCTCTTCTTATTCCAACTCCTCCTCTTAGTTGCATCCTAGCTACCAGGAGGTCAGGAAAAGAAGGCTGATTAGCTCTAGGTATGTGGCCCTGGGTGGGGATACCTAATTTATCCACAAGGAAATGTGTGCTACTTCAAGGCCTTCTTGTTTTCTCCAATGGAAATGTTGTTTCCTTTTTCTTGTTAAACAGAATGCCTCTAGTCCGCTGTCCCTCTGCCTCCTCCCTCCCCATGTCCCCTTCCATGAGAGCACGGCTCCCTGTGGCCACACACTCCTGCAAAGCTTTTCTGCTGCTTGGCTTTTCTCTGAACAGATCTGAAATTGCTGCTCCTATGGTTCCCTCAGAATTAACTTCGTCATGGTTTAAAAAAAAATCAGAGTGCATTGTTGCATTAAGCTTTTTTAATAAAGGAAAATTATGGAAAGAAAATAGGTAACACCAGCAAATTATATATGACAAGTCTAAACTATATATATATATACATATATATAAATACATATCTATATGAATAATCATCTAGTTCTTCCTGTCATCTCACTGAAAGGAGCGAGGCCTCCAAGGATCACCAGTTCTGAGAAGCTCTTGGAAATTTTATGTCTAAGTGATTGTATTAGATCAGCAATAATGACTATGTAATCTCAAAAAATAAATAAAATATTCTTAAAACTGATCTGTGTCCTGAGACTAACACTAGTTCTGTGAACTAGTAATTTGGAGGTGAGAGATATGCGGGGACCAGGTGAGTAAGGTCACCTGCCAGAGGACAAAG
This sequence comes from Dicrostonyx torquatus, assembly GCA_028555095.1. Taxonomy (NCBI): domain Eukaryota; kingdom Metazoa; phylum Chordata; class Mammalia; order Rodentia; family Cricetidae; genus Dicrostonyx; species Dicrostonyx torquatus. The sequence goes on along the minus strand of JAQHUG010000069.1, from coordinate 4,775,705 downwards.
ATGTGAAAAGTTGATGCCATAACTAGCAGGCATGTTTGAGTGACCATTACCCTGAGAGTCTTTGTTTTACACTGAGACCCTGCTAGCAAGTACCTTGTCCCTCCCCCACCAGCCCACCTTGACACACACCTCAGAACCACCACCTTGAGATGAGGTCTGTGAGGTTGATTAAGATGTTTATAAAAACAAAACTAGGTGGCTGGAGAGATGGCTCAGTGGTTAAGAACACTGGCTGCTCTTCCAGAAATCCTGAGTTCAATTCCCAGCAACCACATGGTGGCTCACAACCATCCGTAATGAGATCTGGTGCCCTCTTCTGGCGTGTGGGCAGAATGTTGTATACATGGAGGCAGAATGTTGTATACATAATGAATAAATAAATTAATTAATTTAAAAAAACTGAACTAAAGCATGGACCTAGGTCACCAGTGCCACTGTGCTGCCCATCAAAAATCTAAACGCCCAGAATCGGCCAGTGTCCATCCAAAGTGTGGGGGGAGTGGGGGTGGGGAGGTTCAGATATCTCTAAAATCAGTAACTAGAATATGAACAGTTGCCTATTCTTTCTCAGCCATTATTAGTAGGGTAGTCACTGGGAGTAATTTTCTTATAGTGTACTTGGTTGTAAACTGTGTAATGCTTTATGTTAAAGTTTTATTAGCCCGTTGTATTAAAAATGCTGCTTAAAGTAAGACTAGAGAAAAAAAAAAAACTCCGAGGTTAAGAGCATTGGCTGCTCTTTCAGAGGACTGAGGTTCAATTCCCAGCACCCATACATTGGCTCACAAGCATCTGTCACTCCAGTTCCTGTCGATCCAACACCCTCTGCTGGCACTGCGTGCACATGGTGCACAGACACTTGCAGGTAATACACTCGTAGGCACAAAAGAGAAGAAAATTCCTGCTTAGAGATATTGGTGCGCACGTTATTTCCTAACTCCCTTTTAGGTCCCAGACTGGGGCCCTAGAGCCTCTGTTGCATTGTGTGCCATGTAGTGCTCCTTATTGTCCTGTCTACCAAGTAGCCCCCGGAAACAAGGGAATTAAAGACTTCCTGCATCTTGTTTTTAAGCTGTCTATTTGATGAAGTGTTTTACTTTTGTGAGAGTACTTAAGTGGAGAAAGGAGATTGTTTTATCTCTAATTATTCCTGTTTGTATTATCAACCCTCCCTCTGTCGGAAGCCTGTGTTTGGAAGTACAGCTTCGGAACAAGGGAACTTGGTAGTATAGTGTGTGGAGGGGGAGGAGGTGGTGTTGTTTTTAAGATTTTACTTTATTTCTGTATCTGTGTGTGGGTAAGTGAATGTGAGTTCTGGTGGTTGTGAGCTGCCTGGTGTGGGTGCTGGAAACGGAACTCAGGTTCTCTGGGAGAGCAGTGAGTGTGTGCTCTTAGCCACTAGCCATCTCTAGCCCTGGAATTACAGATTTAAGATACTGACAGCATCTCAGAAAATGGAAAGGCACATAGGCCAGCCTGACAAATGATCTCTCCAGTACACTTGTGGGTGCTTCTGTGGCCATTCATGTTCACAACTGTCACTCGTTTGGTAACAGATAAGCTGAACGGCCTGCAGTTTTCAGCTGATTTGTTTCCTGTGACCTCATCCAGTTTTTCCACAGACACTTCACGACAAGTTCTGAACATATATCTGACCTTATGTTGAGCAGATAGATGTGTGATCTTTGCTGATTTCCAGTCTACTAGGCAGAGATCACCTTCTGATTCTTTGCAATCTTCAAATTTTTAACCCATTTCCGAAAGCAAAACCAGATGGAGTTCTAGGCTGAGCAATTGCCGTTGGATATGAGGAGACTGCCTCAGCCCCACTCCCAGTCTAAGCAGAAATGTCTGTGAGGATTTTACTGATTGACTAGGCTCATCGGAGAATCATTTCTGACTGTTAGCTCTAGAGCTCTGGCTGCTTAAGAGGAGAAGTACAGAAGAGGTAGATAATGAACTCTTTTTTTTAGTAAGAAACCCAATGGACTATGCTGTGACAAGTCTAAAGCAAGGATAGAAACTAAGTGTGGTTGTGAATCTTAATGTAGATTGTACATTTTTAAGAATTTAACAAATTATGCCCTAAAAAATTCAAAGTCGGGCTGGAGAGATAGCTCAGTGGTTAAGAGCATTGCCTGCTCTTCCAAAGGTCCTGAGTTCAATTCCCAGCAACCACATGGTGGCTCACAACCACCTGTATTGAGGTCTGGTGCCCTCTTCTGGCCTGCAAACATACACACAGACAGAGTATTGTATACATAATAAATAAATAAATATTAAAAAAAAATTCAAAGTCAAATAGTTTGTGCCTTGGAGCCAAAGATTTTCTTGGAAATTCACATGAGTTTATTCGCAAAGTCAAGGTATTGCAAAAGGCGATTTTGCTCTCCAGGGAACATATTGCAATGTTTAAAGACATTTTTGGTTGTAATAACTAAGGGAAAAGTACTACTGGCATATTTCAGGGGCAGCCAAAAGTCCTTCTGAGCAGCTTAAAATGTAGGGGACACTCCCCCATAATAAATGATTTTTCTGTACAAAATGTCAACAGCACATAGATTGTGAACCCCTGGTTTAAACACAGAAACGTGGCATGCCAAAGCCAGTGAATAACCAGATATGGGGCACATCTGATCCCAGCACTTTGAACAGGAAGGTCAGGAGTTCAAAGGTCATCCTCAGTTAATCCCTATTTGAAACCAGCCTGACTCAAACACACACACACACACACATGCCAAAGCCAGTGAATAACCAGATATGGGGCACATCTGATCCCAGCACTTTGAACAGGAAGGTCAGGAGTTCAAAGGTCATCCTCAGTTAATCCCTATTTGAAACCAGCCTGACTCAAACACACACACACACACACACACACACACAAGGAGGTTGGTCCTCCAAAAGAGCTACACCCACAGTAGAGTGGAAGTGAGAATAGAAGACTGGGGGTGCTAGGGAGATGTTGGGGACCAGGAAAGGTATTCAGAAATTTCCAAGGAATGAAGTCTCTATCAGTGCTCCTCCTGCCACCCTGCCAGCAAACAGAAAGGTAAGGTAAAAAGAGAGCTGAGGGTCTGAGAAGGCTCACTGGTTTAAGAGCACAGGTTGCTCTTGCAGAGGACCTGAGTTCAGTTCCAAGGGTCAAGATGGCAGCTCCCAACTCCAGTCCCAGGAGACCCAACTCCCTCCGCTTGCTTCTGTGGGCACCAGGAAGGCATGTGATGCACAGATACACATAATAGGCAAAACACTCATATACATAAGTAATATATTTTTAAAAAGAAATGGGTTAAGATGTGTATGTTGTCTCATGTCTGTAATCCCAGTACTCAAGACTATATAGTCTATCCTGGGCTACAATATGAGACCATGTCTAAAAAGAATAGAATTGTCCCTAAGATATAGAAAAGAAAGGATAATTTCATTGTGTGAGGAGAATAAAAATATCACAGTTTGGGATCTCAGTAAAGTCGTTTTGACAGCAACATGCTTGAATGAAGTGAAGAGGGTAAAAAAAAAAAGTCTTTCTAGGGGAGAAAGGGTCATAAGTAGGATCTTAAAGACCAGTAGCTGTGCTGGTTAGCTTTGTGTGAACTGGACAGAAAGCTAGAGTCATTTTGGAAGATAGAACCTCAGTTGAGAAAAAGTCCCCAGCAGATTGACCTGTGGACAAGCTTATTATGGGGCAGTTTCTTAATTGGTGGTTGCTGTGGGCGGGGCTCGCTCACTGTGGGCACTGACACCACTGAGCTGTGGTCCTGAGTTGTATAAAAAGGCAGGCTGAGCAAGCTGTGAGGAACACACCAGCAAGCAACATTCCTCCATGGTTTTCCCTTCTGCTCCTGCTCTGGCTCCCCTCAGTAATGGACTGTAAGCTGTCAGATAGAATAAATCCTCTCCTACCCAGGTTGCTTCTGGTTATGGTGTTTTATAGCAGCAATTGAAACACCAAGACTATTAAACCAAGAGAATGGGTTTCTTCCACAGAGCGGCACACTTACAACACTAAGACGAGACAAAAATGATACTTTGGAAACCCCATGGCATTCTCTGTGCTTACAAATTTCCTCGTCAGTGAAAAACAGATTCATGAAAATAGCCTGTTAGGAAAAAGGTGTGGTACTTAGGTTGAAAAAAAAAAAAAACAAACCATCTAATGCGTGCTTGGCACAACCCCCAACTCAATGATCCCTTCACGGCCCACCGTCTTCCCAAAGCAATAGGTTAGGATGGCGATTTGTTCCATCCCCTTTGTTTTAGCCTTTGTCAAATCAAATCTGCCTATCTAATTCAGGAGAGGGCAGTACTCACAGTCTTCAAATCTCCATTACCTTGAGCAATAGGGTGCAGGGTTGTTTTCTTCTTTCTTAATTTAAATATTTATTGTTTGTATGTGTGGGAATAGGGGGACACCGCGGAGTATTGTGGAGGTCTGAGGACAACTTTCAGCAATACCCTTTTTTTCTTCCACCATGTGGGGACCCGGGGATCGAACTCAAGACCTTAGGCTTAGATTAGAAGCAAGTGTCTTTACCGTAACACTGAGTCTTCTCGCCCGCCCAGAGATTGCTCTAGAGAGGGGGAGGAAAGAGCAGCGGGTGTGGGTAGGTACCACGAGAAAGGTGCTCGCATAGCTGGGGGCAGATGATAGGAAGCAGCACCTCAAGGGCGGCAAGAATTTTAGTGACGTCCCTCCCCGCCAACTCCCATTCTCCCGGCTTCCAGAGAGGATAAATTAGTGGTGTGGTGGCTCAGGCTATTCCAACGGGCCAAGCCCTCCTCTGCGACAAAGCGGGATATGAGGGGCATGCAGCAGCCAGGATTGGGGGGTCCCGGTCTGTGGAACCGTCGACTGCAGTGGAACCGGGGCGGAGACTAAGACTGGCAGGGAAAGGCCGCTGTGTGGGACCCGACAGCGCTGAAAGGAGCAGGCAGCGCGGAACTAAGCTGCGGAAGCTCAGGGTCCAGAATTCGAGAGGCGGAGCCAGGAGCCAACCTCCAGGTCCTAGGCTGCCAGCAAAGTGCTGTAAAAAAAAAAAAAAAAAAAAAGCCGGGGATGTGAGGGGGGAAATATTCCTTGAAAGAGCCCCAACCTCGGCCTGACTGATCAGCCAATCGCAACACGAGGCGGGGCCGCATGGAGTAGTCACAGCCAATAGAAGTGGAGGGGGCGGGGCCTAGGTCCGGGCGCGCGCTGTGGCTGGGTCGCCCGGGGCTGAGACTACGGAGCCGCTGTTGGAAACCGGGGAGGCGAGCGGCTGGAGGGAACCGGCTCAGCATGGACGACCCCGCGGCGCCCAGGCCCGCGGGCTCACCCGCTAATGACAACGGCAACGGCGGCAAAGGGAAACTGGGTGCGCCCAAGGGCCGGGAAGCGTTCCGCAGCCAGCGGCGGGAGTCGGAGGTGAGGAACCCGGAGACGTCCCCGGGCGCGAAGCGGCGGCTGAGGTGACACGGCCCACAGCCCGGTTCCCTCCCGCTGCGGGTCGCCGGTTTTCCAGCCCTGTGGCCTGCGGTTTCCCTAACCCGGGCGAACAGCGTAACAGATACTTTGCAGATACTTGATAGCTGTCGCCGGGTGATTTTCGGACCCCGATTTGCTGGTGGGGAACCAGCGCGCAGAGGTGCTGGGACTGTCCGGAGGGGTGGGAGCCCCAGCGCGGCCGCAGGAGGGAAGGATGGGCAGGCGAGCCTCACATCTCCCGCTCCAGACTGCAGCAACTGGCTCTGGACTGGACCAGACCAGACCGACCTGGAGCACCTGCTTGCCCTCGCTACCCTCTGATCTCGGGGTGATGGAGGTGCCTGAGGGAGCGCCTTCCGCGGAGGTCTCGCCCTGTCTAGAAGGGTTAAGAGAGACGTAGTTCAAGCTGGGGTAGAATCAGAGTGGCATTTGGGTGCAGCTGTCCCAGGTGCAGCTAAGGGGGTTGGCTATTTGGGTATTATCCTACTCTAAATTAAAAAAAAAAACTAACTAGGACAATGAAAGGACTGAATTATTATACCCCCCCCCACACACCCTTATCCAGCCGGTTTCCATCTATTAGCCAAGAGCAAAACTGCATGGGGTGGGGACGACTCAGGGGGACGAAATGTCGTACGCGGGGCTGTGGAGGTCATTTGGTTTAGCCCGTATTTTACCTGATTTCATCTTAGTTTAGTTATTTGAGACAGCTCAGGGCAAAGCCACTGACAACAGAATTTCATTTCCCCTGGCTGGGCTTGAACTCACTGTGTTAGCTGAGGAGAGAGCCTTAAACTCCTCCCCCATCTTCTTGCTTCTATTTCCCAAGTTCTGGGATTACATTATGTGCCACCAAAGTGAGCCCAACCCTTTCATTTTACTATGCAAAAGACACAGGGCTGGAGGTTGTGGCACAGTGATGGAGTGTTTGCCTAGCATGCCCAAGGTGCTAAATTTGATCCTTAGCACCATAAAAAGAGGCCGGGAACGGGCGAGGGGGGGAGGGGGAATCATTAGGGAGTAAAAGAGATAAAACCAACCTTCCTGACATCAGACACCTAGCAAAGTGAGTGGCCAAGACCACCAAGTTCAGAGTCCATCAGGCCAGTTTTTTTTTTTTTAATTTCAGTGCTACCATTTATTTTCTTTGTGGCAAATTACCTAACCTATCGGAGCTCCAGTTTCTTCTCTAAAATGGGGTTAACACTATAAATAATTGAACATAAAGTGCTTATCACAGTTCACATAATTAATTGGTCAGTACTTAAAACTCATCATTCTCATTAACTGGCAGAGGGAGTCCTATAAGTCAAGTCCATGATGCTTTGTCTGAATAATACATCACAGTTTCCAACGTGATTTATCTGTCTATTTGGTTATTTGTTGTAAAGAGGGCTCATAAAACTAAGCATGTTTACTACCACTGAGCTCCCCGCCCCAGCTCCTGTTTTCTTAAAGGTAAAAGTAGAGGGAGGAGAATTGCCCCTAGAGTCACCACCTTGCACAGCCAAAGTTTCCTTGCTAGTTTTCTTTTAGAAGAACCATGTACCACCTTCCCCAAGAGAAACATTGGTTGTTTCTGTTTTGGCTTTTTTTTTTTTTTTCCATTGGAGGAAAAGATGGTTCATGGTTTCACAGGTCTCTCATGGTGGGGAGGGCATGGTGAAGGAGAGCTGTTCACGTCGTGGTTGCACAAAGTAGAGGAAGTTCTTGATCAAATATTTTCAGGGGATAACAATGAAGTTATTAGGTGCTAATGACATGTCAGTGAGCTAGCATTCTAGGAAGGGTGGGGAGACAGACAATATGCAAATAAGTAAGGTGGCTGCAGAGTGCTCTGTTGGATTGCCCTTCTGAAGTAATGACCTTCACCTATCACAGCTTCGGTCAGGAAAAGGCTCGCCTAGTAGTTTGCTTCTGCCAGTGAGTTCAGTGTTGATACCCAGAGTTTCCCTGACGCTGCTGTTTACCTGCTGCATTTCTGCAGCTGCATTCTTCATGCTTGGAAATGAACAACTGTAGTCATCATCTCTGTCGGGGCTCATTACCTCCAAAAAGCCATGCTGCAAAAATGAGCTTTTCCCCCGCCTTCCAGTGCAAAGGATATGCTTGTCAGTCGGTCCCCTGCCTTCTTTGCAGTGCCCAGATCTCCTTTTCTTCTCTCTATGCTTTCCAGTAGAGGGCAGTTCTTAGGGAAGATAGTTTTCTTTTCTAGGGCTTCTGAAAAAAATTGCTAGAAGAGAATTACAATTGGTGCAAATCAAGAGAGCTATATATGCAAAGAGCCTTTCTTGTACTTAACTAATTAATCCTTACAATAACCCTCTGAAGAGAGTCTTATTATTGTCCTCATTTTATGGATGAGAAAACTGAGCATTTTCCAACAATAATTACTGATGCCAATTGAATGCCCCACATGTGAATTCAATTCTGACACTAATTACCCGGGGTTAGTGCATACACAAGATTGCTCCTACTTCAGAAGCCAGCCACAAGTAAGGTTCCTAGACTGTACACATTTCTTCTTGGCAAACTGAAAACTCAGGTTACCATTACATACCCCTTTCAAGTTGGATTGATAGTTTGCTAGAATGACTGAACTCAGGAATGTATATACTTAAGAATCTGATTTTTAGGCCGGGCGGTGGTGGCGCACGCCTTTAATCCCAGCACTCGGGAGGCAGAGACAGGCGGATCTTTGTGAGTTCGAGACCAGCCTGGTCTACAAGAGCTAGTTCCAGGACAGGCTCCAAAGCCGCAGAGAAACCCTGTCTTGAAAAACCAAAAAAAAAAAAAAATCTGATTTTTAAATAAAAGGTACAAATCATAAACAACTAAATAGAAGAGATTCATAAGACAAAATATGGGCTTGGATTGGTTCAGAGATTCTCTCTAAGGCTCGCCACCGGTGCACATTTTTTTCATCAGAACCAAACTGCAAGTCATTGTGTCAGGGGTGCTCTCACACACGCAACCTCTCTTTCTGTGCAGTTGTATATGTACACGTGTGTGCACTTGTGTGAAGGCCAGGGGGACATCTCAGGTGCCATTCCTGAGCCATTCACCTTGGTTGTTTGAGACAGTCTTTCACTGGTGAGGAACTAGTCTAAGCTGGCCAGGATAGTTGCCCCAGCGCTGGTATACAAACATGTACTCATGGGTTCTAAGAACTGTCGGCACCTCAGGCTTACATAACAAGTGCTTGACTGACCAAACTAGCTCCTTAGTCCCTGTTTCAGGGTTTTCATATGGAGCATGACGGGGTCACTTAACTTGGCCTTGCAACTGAGCTCATCTGTGGTCCACACCCCACCATCATAAGAACACTGATTATTAGCTTTAAAGCATGCTTATTTTTCCTTAGAACTATGTAAGGGTCCAACATGAGTTATCAGTAACATTAATTCTGGTATAGTTAATGGGACCCTGAGTAACATACAACACGACAGAATGTTCTGAGGATTTTAGGAACACTGTGCTAGGAACCAAGGGCAAAGACCAAATATTTATTTAATATTATACTGGGGTACAGAGAAGTAAACTTGGCCATGATTACATAATATGTGACAGAACCAAGATTCAAATTGTATTTATCTTTGCTTAGTTGATTTTTGAGACAGGATCTCACTGTAGCTCTGGCAGACCTGGAATTCACTATGTAGACCAGCTGACCTCAAATGCACAAAGATCCTCTTGCCTCTACCTCCTGAGTACTAGGATTAAAGATTTGTGCAATCGGGTCTAGCAAAATCCAGAATTTAAAAAATTCACATAGGGCCTAACACAGTGACTCATACCGGAAATCCCGCACTTGGAAGGCTGAGGCAGAAGAATTGTCCTTTGAGTTCAGTCTAGGGCATCCTGGACCATAGAACTAGACCCTATCTCAAAGAAACTGAAATATCTAGGGATGTAGCACATTTGGTAAAGTGCTTGCTTAGCATGCACAAAGCCCTGCATTTAATCCCAGCAATTCATACACTAGGTGGTGGCACATGTCTGTAATCCCAACATTGTCTAAATAAATAAAGTTCATATAAAAGTATCCTAAAAGGAATCTTAAGAGGTAGTGAGAGTATTAAAATATTTTAAAGTGGATTATACATACAACATCATAGGGAATTTAGTATTTGATGTAACTTGGAATACAGATGCTACCTTATTTATACTAACTCTGGATAATTAGTTGTTGAATGCCAGAGCTCAAAACCTTTTTCTTCTTTTCTTTTCTTTCTTTCTTTCTTTCTTTAAGTATATGAGGAACCTTCAGCATTAGATACATTTAGTGGGCTAACAGCAGAACTTGGGCCAGAATTTAGTTCTCATCTTTTGGTTTTTGCTTATCTTTTTTCCTAGACATGACCTAGATGTTCCTCTTGTCTCTGTTTCATGTAGATTAGAAATAGGCCTAGATCATTGCTTTCTTTTTGTTTGTTTAGTTGGTTATGGTTTTTCGAGGAAAAGTCCTATGCAGTCCAGACTGGCCTCAAACTCACCATGTAGCTGAGTGTTGGGCCTGCAGGTGTGAACCACCATAGTCTGTTTATGGGGTACTACAGATCAAGTGTGGGGCTTGATGCATGCTAGCTGAACATCCCACCAACTGAGCAACAGCCCAGGCTGACCTTAAGCATGAACCCTCCTGCCTCTGCCTCCAGAACGGAGCATCCTACACATATATTATCGCGCCTCGCTTCAGATGGCAGCTTTTACCCCAGTTTGTAGTCCTGTCCTTTACCTAGACTTGCTGATACTAGATAGCAATCCCCAGCCCTTCCCTGCACTGGGCCTCAGATTTTGGTTTGAAAGGAGAAGTTGACTCTCAAACGAAAGGGCCAATCAGGGCTTTCTAGATGCCTCTCTGATCTGACCTTGGCCTCCAAGAGAGAAAAGGATGGAAATAGGGTATATTCTTTCTTTGACAACCCCTTTTCCCTCTATTCTAGGGCTCCATGGACTGCCCTACTCTGGAGTTTGAATATGGGGATGCAGATGGGCATGCAGCAGAGCTGTCAGGTATGAGTAGCTGGGTCAGGAGTGAACGGCGGGAAAGCCCCGGCAGCGTCTCTGGTCTTAGCCAGAGCTAGTGAACAAGGGCTGTTATCGCTATGTCCTTCCTGCAACCAATAACGAATATCCCTTTACAGTGCATTTTCCTTGATGAGAGTACTCTTCATTTGCTCAGTCTCGTCCGCTTTATAGTCATTCTTTTCCTTTTATTTTTGTTCTTTTTATTTTATGTGCATCAGTGGTTTTCCTACATGTATGTCTGTGTGAGGAATTACAGACAGCTGTGAGCTGCCATGTGGGTGCTGGGAATTGAACCCATGTCCTCTGGAAAAGCAGTCGGTGCTCTTAACCACTGAGCCATCTCTATGGCCTCTGGCCTTTTTGCTGCACTCTCAAATCTTCCGTTATTCACCTCTTTCATCTTATAATCCATGTATTTGTGTGCCTATTTTCTCTGCTACCCTTTCTTTATCCCATTCTCTCTCTCTCCTTTGTCTACCTTCATTTTCCTTCCTTTCCCCAACACTTGTCTTTATTACCATTCTAACCACAGCTGAAGGAGATTATAGGTGATCGGCTGGTTGAGTAAGGCTGGACATCACCTGCATCTGTCACAGTCAAGCTCCGCCGTAGATATCTGTGAGCTGGGGTTGAGTGATCCCAGTTCTTTTTCAATTCTGGGCTGCTTCTGCCTGTCTAGAATTTTAGATAGGGCAAGCATGATCTCCTCACATTAAGGGCTTCCATGTTACACGTGCTGTGAATGCTAGTTATTAATAAATGAGCTTTGGGTGGAGATGGTGCGAAAGTTAAATATTCTGTCACATGGAAATGACACTTTGAGACATGCTTTTTCAGATATAAAGACAAACATTTTTGCAGAAGTTCTGGTGAATAAGCCCAGGGAATTAATTTTGCAATGAGTGACAGAAATAGCTAGGTTTAATAATGAACAAAGGATTAGAATCTAGAATATGAACACGTGTAGAGAGAGATAAACAAAGAAGAGATGACTAACCTGAAAGAGAAGTAGAGAAAGAATATAAACTCACAGAAAAGAAAATCAGAAAGTCAGTAAATATTTGAAGGGCCATGCATGAGACTCGAGACTCTCTGTTGTATCCACAGCACCACAGAAAGTGTGTGTGTGTATCTGAAAAGACACTCAAGTTTATTAGTTAATGAAGAAAGTGAATTGTGTGTGTGTGTGTGTGTGTGTGTGTGTGTTTTCCGAGACAGGGTTTCTCTGTGGCTTTGGAGCCTGCACTGGAACTAGCTCTTGTAGACCAGGCTGGCCTCGAACTCACAAAGATCCACCTGCCTCTGCCTCCCGAGTGCTGGGATTAAAGGCGTGCTCCACCACCGCCCAGCCGAAAGTGAATTTTTTTAAAAACAGGATATTATTTCACAGTCATCAGACTACACAATTTGAAGATAGGCAAGATGGCCCAGCTGGTAAGGCCACTTGCCACCAAGCCTCATGACCTGAGTTTCAACCGCAGACCTGTATGGTGGTGGAAGAAGAGAACTGACACCCACAAGCTATTGTCTGACTTCTGCATGTGCAGTATGGTATGCATATACCCATACACACAAAGTTAGTAAAGAACTGGCAAGCATTTTTCTACACTGCTAATGTGTAGCAGCATGAAGGTGCAGAGTATAAAATTGGAAAGCATCTAGGCCATATCTAATAAAATTGAAGATGTGTACATAATATGACCCAGTAATTTTATCTCTAGATGTATTATCTAAAGAACTTTATCCTTGAGCACAAAAAAGCATTTATTTCAGCCTTGTTTTTAATTATGAAAAGTTGAGAACAATCTAAAAGCCCCATCTGCAAGTGAATAGATAAACTAGCGTGTAATCATAGTCTGCATATAACCCATTAATATAACTGGTTTGTATCAACATATTTCAGTATGAGTAAATACCCAAAGTTGAGGCAAAGAGGCAATAGCAAAAAGAATTTATACAATTTATGATAATGTTAATATTAAAAATAGAACAGTATTGCAGATATATTGTTTAAATTTAGATTCATTTTACTTGATATGTATGAATGTTTTGCCTGCATGCATGTATATGTGTACTATGTGTGTGGTCTGAATGTGGGAATAAGGATAGTTGTGAGCTAACATATGGGTGCTGGGAATTGAACCTGGTCCTCTGCAACAGTACAAGTGCTGTTAACTGCTAGGCCACCTTTCCTGTCCTGGTATATTGTTTATGGACATACATATGTAGTACAAATCTAAAAGTGAGCATGTGAGGAATGAATGCCAAATTCATGGTAGTACTGATTTCCCGAGGAAGGAATAACACTGGAGAGTAGTCTGAAGCACATATGACAAATGTTAAATTTGTTTAATCTGAGTAGAAGATTCATGACTATCTTAAATGTATTTTATAATTATCTGTATATGAAATTTCATTATCTAACATTTTAAAAATAAAGACAAAGTTCAGCACTGTTTACATTCCTGACTAGGCTTTCCTGATTTTTCTGATCTAAATAAATACATACACATATGCTCACATTTCCATTAACAAATTAATGATTGACATATTTAAGATTCAAAGTTGAGATTTGTTTCTGGCTGTCCCCAGATTCTGAGACACAAGATTTAAGAGTTTTAACTTCCAAGTAGTTCTCAATCTTTAACTAATTGGTTGGAATGTACGTAGACTTCTATTACTTCATGATATCGGTGGAATAGGTTTTGAGATAATGTTTGATTTTTAAATCATCTTCTGTGAAATGAGGCTGCAGAGAGAATGTTTTGGGGCTGGGAAAATTGTTACCTTGTTTTATAGTCAGAGGCTGCAATCAATAAGCTTAGATTTTCCTGAACACGAAATCTTTTGGCAACCTTAGGTGCGCACATGATTTGCCGCATCATCTGCCCAGGTAGCCGTACGTAGGAACCAAAATCTCTGTACCTTTCAAGGGAACTCAGCATAGAGAAAACAAACTGGCTCCCAACTAGCATGTGGTTTTTGGTGGGTTTGTTTGTTTGTTTGTTTTTTCTAGCACTTGTCCTGGCTTCCTAAACAGCACAGATCTTTCCTCTAAGATTCCGAGTTGTGTTGCCCTTCTCTTCCCTAAAGATGGTATAGCTCTAACCTGGATTGCAGCCCTAAGAAACAGAAACAGAAACCCTCTGTACTCCAGCCCTCCCACTGGCCCTTACCAAATGTTGAAGGCTGTCTTCCTTCTCTGTTGCCAGCCATCTGGCAGGAGGACAGGTTTGATAGTTTAATCACCCAGGGACACACATGCTATTTTTAGCTGTTCTGAAAGGGAGGAACTGGCTCTAGATTGAATTGGACACAAGAATGTGTTGGACCCTTCAGCTCCCTCAAGTGATCCTCTCTACTCCAGATTCTTTGTGGGGGTTTCTAAATGTGACTCTGTTTTGTCTTTCTGCTACAGAATTATATAGCTACACAGAGAACCTGGAGTTTACCACGAACAGGAGGTGCTTTGAAGAGGATTTCAGAACTCAAGGTGGTGCTGCATCCTTATTCACAGAAGCATGCCTCCTTCCATGACATCCCAGTCTAACCTAGTAAAAGGCTACTCCAAAGTTTGATTCTTCAATCCCTTCACAACCACATACCCTTCGTTTCTTGCATATAGAACACAGACTTCATTATACAGAGAAGGTGAAACCAAGAAAAGTAGAGGGATGGCTCAGCAAGACTGAACTAGCCCTACAGTCCGATGGAATCGTGTGCCTAACCTAGTCCTTACCAGTTAGCTTCTGTCTTTCACTCTGCTCCCTGCCCACACCGGGATCCCTTCAGTCTGTTTCCTTACTTTCTCAGTGGCAATTTAATTTTTAATTCAACAAATGTGCAATGTGTGAGTATGTGTTGTGTCAGAGATGCAGGAGGCTGAGCTGGAAGTAATTTGCAGCGTCTACAAATAAGATGCATAGTCTAATAGCAGGCAGAGAGTGCATAGCATGCAAGTAGCCAAGGCCTGGAGAATTTGAAATGTCACGGTAAAGTAAAAGAGTGTTTAGGGCAGAGCTTTTGGTTTGGGCATTAGTGTGGAAGGGTCCTCTTGTATTGGGCCTGTAGGATGACTAGGTGCTGGATATGGATGGAGACAGAGGGTCTCCTTGAGAAAAGGCTGAGAGCAGACCTTACTGTGTGGACAAAAAGTGGGAATGGTGACAGTGTGGGGACAGAGTAGGCTCAAATTAGGACATTTTAGATCCTTTTCCTATATATCCCTTATGTTTTCCTAGTTAAATAAGGAAAGCTTGGGGTAGGAACATAGGTTACTGGTAGAGCTTGCCTAGTGTGTGAAAGGCCCGGGGTTCAATCCTCAATGTCACCAAAAACAAAAACAAAAAAACAAAACAAATCAAAAAGAACCCAAAACTTTTAAATAAGAAAAGATTTTAGCCGGGCGGTGGTGGTGCACGCCTTTAATCCCAGCACTCGGGAGGCAGAGGCAGGCAGATCTTTGTGAGTTCGAGACCAGCCTGGTCTACAAGAACTAGTTCCAAGCGCAGGCTCCAAAGCCACAGAGAAACCCTGTCTCGAAAAAACCAAATTAAAAAAAAAAAAGAAAAGAAAAGAAAAAAGAAAAGGTTTTGAAGAAAAGAATCTTTTGGGAACCGAGAACAGAGGTGGGTTGTATTATCAGGCCCCTCTCCAGGAAGAAGTGGCAGTAACCAACATCAGCTGTGTATGGCTTTCTATTCCTAGTGCAAGACGCTAAGGAATGGCTGGAGTTGGAAGAAGATGCCCAAAAGACCTATGTGATGGGACTTCTGGACCGACTGGAAGTGGTCAGTAGGCAACAACGACTTAAGGTGGCCCGGGCTGTTCTCTATCTAGCCCAAGGTAAGTATTTATTTTTGCTGATTTGATATGGTTAGAAACTAGAGAGGGCAGTGGATAAAGCAGACCTTACTGGGAAAGCAAGGTGCCTTACAACACAGTGACAGGTCTTGCCATGTTAGGAGTAGCCTGTCCTTTAAGGAGATCAAGAGATAGCATTGGATACTGTTCTGGATCTCTTGGGATCTGCCTCTATCTTACCACGCAATCAGGTTCTTCCTTTCTTTTCTTTTCTTTCTTTTTTTTTTTTTTTAAAAAAAAAACAGGGTTTCACTTTGTAGCTCTGGCTAGTCTCGAACTCAAAGAGATTCATCTGCCTCTCCCTCACAAATGCTAGGATTAAAGATGTGTGCTACCATGCCTGACCCTTTTTCTTTGAGAACGATTGTGAACTCTTGATCCTCCTGCCTCTACCTCCTAAGTTAGGATTACTGACATAAGCCATCATACCCGGTGCATGTCAGGACTGCTTACGTGAATTCCCCCCCTCTAATCTGGGCTCTAAGTGTATATGAAGATTGGCAAGAGAGTCCACATAGGAGAGCTGATGAGGTACCACCAACAGAGTTAACACAGACATTGCTTTCATCAGCCGTGCCCTGGCACCAGCACTGAGATTTCTCATTGGCATTTTGAAGATTCAGGCCAACACAGCATCAGGAGGGGATGCTGGGAGTAATTTGGAGATAACCAGAACTAAATGAGATGAATTGGGGAAAGCTTCCCAGAAGAAACCTGTTAGAAGGAACACTGAATATAAGTCTTGCTAGAGTAATGTAAATAAGCTCTAAGATCATGCATGTGAGGATTTCTCGCAAACCAACAGATTGGGAATTAAACTGTAAGAAAACAAAAAAAGAAGAGTAAATGGGAAGAAAAGACTAGGAAAGGGAAGCTTGCAGTAAAGAAGGTGGTACGTCTGAATCGCTCAGCTCTGGTGCTCTAACCAACTTCCAGCTGCCAGTACAAAGATCCTTTTGCTTAAGAGCTTTGTCTGGGCAGTCAGAAAGTAGGAAGAATCAATATACTCAGTCCTCATGACTAACAAGGTTGAGAAGATAATCGTGATTATCTCACTCTTGGGAGAGATAACTGAGTTGTGTATTTTGTATTTCCAGAAAGTCCCTTGTGATTGAACTCTTTCAGTTGCCTTCCTTTCCTTCCTATTCCCCCTGTTCCTCTTCTGAAGATCCATTCCCAAATAGACTATACACGCTTGAATCCTTATTTTGAAATCTACTTCTGGGGGTGGGGGGGGATTTAAGATTCACTTACCTGGGAGACTATCCCTTTCTCCACTGGCTCACTCATCTAAGAAAGTTCTCATGGGCCCTGCCCAAACTCTATAAGCCTCATTAGTCTGTAAAGTATTAGGGAAAATTTAAGACATGTGGCAGGGTAGAAAGAACTGGGGTAGCTGCCCCCTCCCAATTACGGCAACTGTCTGAACCTCTAGGTACTTTCGGCGAATGTGACTCAGAGGTCGATGTGCTACACTGGTCCAGATACAACTGCTTCCTGCTCTATCAGATGGGGACCTTCTCCGCCTTCCTGGAGCTCCTCCACATGGAAATCGAGTGAGAAGCTTTAGGGGAGGATGGGCAGAAACTTTCTCGAGGAAAGGATTGACATGAGGATCTACACTCACTGGCAGGTTCCCCTACCAGCTTTCTTTCCAGATTGTTCTTCTCCCTGAGCTACAATCCTGGGCTTCACAGGCCTAGCCTGGTTTGATTACTTTTTTAATCTAAGCAACTTTTCAGCTGAGCTTAACTCTTGAATTAATAAAGGAAACTTTTTCCATCATAAGCACAACACACGAGGAACAGACCAATTTCTGTCAATGTGCCTAAGCCTTTCCCTCGTGAGCTCTAACTGTCAAGGCGGCCTTATCTGCTGCTACTGCACTGGACCCTCTTTCTCTTGTGCCTGCCATCCCGGAGTTGTTTATTAGTTATCAGAGACTGCTTGGTATCTGTTTTGTGTTCAGCGCAGGGGTAAGCATTGTGGGGAATCACAAGAGAAATTGATATCACAAACCCAATCTTTTCCTGTCTTCACCATAGCTGAGGATTTACTGAGGTAGCAAGGGAATTCTATGTGTTCCTATTTCATTGTGGATGCATACCCAGGGAATGGCAGGGGTTTGTGTGGAGAGTGAGTGAGAGCACAGGAAGGAAAGGGCCTTATGGGTTCCTGTTCTTTCCTTGGCAGCAACAGCCAGGCCTCTGGTAGTGCCCTTCGGAAACCAGCTGTCTCCATTGCTGACAGCACTGAGCTCAGGTGAGTGAGGGCAACCGCGGGCTTTGGATGGAGGGGTGATTAGCACGGGTTACCCTTTTTCCAAATCCCAGATGAGTGAGAAGTTACCTTTTAACTAGTCTGATCTGATCAGATGCGCACTGATGTCATCCTTGATGTCTGTAACTGTAACTGCCTTGGGAATCTCTTATGATCCTTTGTGACTCCAGGGTGCTGCTGAGTGTCATGTACCTAATGGTGGAAAATATCCGCCTGGAACGAGAAATAGACCCCCGTGGGTGGAGGACAGCCCGAGAGACTTTCCGAACTGAACTAAGTAAGAAGTGGGACTTGAGGAGGGTGGGTATAGAGTACTGAGGGCAACGGGAAGCAGGGTATCTGCCCAACGGAGGAAAGCAGTTCCATTTTGTTCTTCTTCTTTTTAAAATTAGCATATTTTCTTTTTAAAGACAGATATATTTTATGGGACATGAGGGCTGGGTGTTATTGCACCCCTGTGTGTCTTAGTTCCCCTGGTTAGAATGAGGATAATCATTTCTCTCCCATTTTATCATGAATCCCATATTGGGGGAAAAAGAGTTGAATTGCCGTAAAACTGAACTTTGTTCTAATGTAAGTTGAAGTGGTCATCTGAGAGGGATAGGATGTGAAAGCATTTTAAAAATATATTTATTAATGTAAATAAGAAAAGAATGAAGTGTGGTCCACAAAATACCTTGATTCCTTTAGCTAGAAAGCTACATCATTACTGTTAGTTCCTATTTGGTATGACCCTAACAGCATTGCCTTAATAACCTCTGGGGTGAGGGCACACTGTTTTACAATAGCCTCAATCCGGTCCTCTGAGGGAATTCCCTCAGGAAGGAGGCTCACCATGCCTCCTTCTCAAGACAGAGTGCTCTGGAAGCTTACAGGAGAGGAGAATGACTTCCTCAGTGTGCTCCAGTTCCTGAATCTAGGGCAGGATGTCAGCCACTTCATCTCTTTCTCTTGATTCTCTTTGTATCTCAGGCTTTTCCACGCATAACGAAGAGCCTTTTGCCCTCCTGCTCTTTTCCATGGTTACCAAATTCTGCAGTGGCCTGGCCCCTCACTTTCCAATAAAGAAGGTTCTGCTTCTGCTCTGGAAGGTGGTTATGGTGAGTGACTGGTCTCCGTTCCTATCTCACCTGATCAGAGCTAGGCAGCGGAATAGGCCAGCTGTTAGCCCAGCTAACTGAGAGGATCAAAAGGCCCACTAGAGTGTTTGCTCTGTGTATCAGGTTTCTGTTTCTATTGGGTGAATCTCTTGGATGCTACTCCGTGAGCTGAAGATGTCAACGGCACTTTTCCCTAAAAGAACTGATGTTTCATAGAAAGAACCCTAGCTGACCGCTGGGAATCTGACGCTGTTCATACCAGTGAACCTTGGACAGCCCTGTGCCTGTTTTTGTAACTATGAAATATTAAGATTAATGCATGTCTTTTCTTCCAATAGAGGAAGGGTATTCTTACAAGTATATAGTTAATAATGTTATCTATTATTTAATCTGATCCTTCATCCCATAGTCTCCTTCTGGCTCCCATCCCATATTCCCTCTTAGTGGGCTCCATAAGGTTACAGAGGAAACTATGTGACCCTAGGACATGATAACATCTGAATGCGCTCCCTAAGACTGATTGTGCCGAGGAGAGTGGCACATGGTTGTAAAACCAACACTCGACAGACTGAGGCTGATTGAAGGTTTAATCTTCAATTAAACCAGCTTGACCACACATTGAGACCCTGCTCAAGAACAAAACAAAGGGAGGATTGCCTCCTAATTTTAATTTTTTCCACCCTCTTCTAATGTTTAGTTTTGTTTCCAGACCTGAGTCAGTAAATAATGCTGTGTTTCATTCTGACCCTAGAGATCCTCAGACTGAAGTAGTGACAATGTTTATTTCTTCAGCTTTTCTGCTTCCTTGTTCAAGAGGCAGCGTGAGGAAATTGGAAGTTGTGGTTCCTTCCTTCTGTCCATGTTTCTTTGACTTTGTTTTCTATGACTGCCCTCCCTTCCTCTCTCTTCTCTTCCTCCTTTTATCATAATAAATTTTTTGAAATTACAATAAAATTACACCAATTTTCCCATTCCTTTTCCTCTAACACCTTCCATGAACTCACCGTTGCTCCTCGTTCTCTGAAATCCATGGCCTCTTTTTATTTAGTTAAAGTTACACACGCGCACACACACACACACACACCATACTCAGGGCTGACCAGCTGGCATTGGATAACCTCCCTTTTCCTTTTTACTCTTTAGTTTACACTTGGTGGATTTGAGCATCTGCAGGCTCTCAAAATACAGAAGCGTGCAGAGTTGGGCCTGCCTCCACTTGCTGAGGACAGTATCCAGGTTGTAAAGAGCATGCGTGCTGCCTCCCCGCCTTCTTACACTCTTGATCTGGGGGAGTCTCAGCTGGCCCCTCCACCCTCCAAGCTGCGGGGCCGCCGTGGTTCTCGAAGGGTATGGACCAAACATACAGTAGTATTGGGGTACTGACTGGTCAAAAATCAAGATTCTAAGATGCCATGGATGTGGTAGGAAAGGGCAGTAAATGACCATCCCAGGTTGGCCCTGTAGCCAGGGTGACCCCTGGCCATGTATTCATCTGAACCTCAGGGACTAGAGTTGCTTAGCCTGCTAAATATGGGTTATGTTAGAATTGTGAGTGTAGGGACCCTGAAGAGAACACCTAGCAAACCCACATATCTACCATGAATCACTTACCATTTTCTTGGTAGCAAGAAGTTTTATTTTGAGCCACAATATTCCTTCTGGCCTTGGACACAAGCTTACACTTGTGAGATGGATGGTTAGGGTTCTAGGTCATGTATATTATTGAGAAAATCTAAGTATGTTACATTGGGCCATGGCCACATTTGCATGGACTCACCTGCCTGACTTCTCAGAGTTTAACAATTAAAGGTGATGGAGCCACACAAGCCGGTCTAAGTTGTAGGCAGTATGATTTTTTTTTTTAAAACCTTTTATGTTGACCGGGCGGTGGTGGCGCACGCCTTTAATCCCAGCACTCGGGAGGTAGAGACAGGCGGATCTTTGTGAGTTCAAGAACAGCCTGGTCTACAAGAGCTAGCACAGGCTCCAAAGCCACAGAGAAACCCTGTCTCAAAAAACCAAAAAAAAAAAAAAAAAAAACCTTTTATGTTTCATAAAGTAATGCTTACTCATTGTAGAAAATTTGGAACAAATATAAAAATGTGATAAAGAGAGAAAAATCACCCACAAGCTTAACAACCAGAGGCAGTGACTGTTAACTTTTTGGCCTATTTCTGTCCGATCTTTTTTTCTTTATGCAATAAGATTTAGCATTCTAAACTCACTGGCAGCAAGCTTCTGTCATCTTCTTCAGTCAGCCAGCTGGTGTATGCTGACAGAAAGCAAACTAATTGAATGTTCACCTAAGCAGAGCATAATTAGGAAGGAAAGTCTGGGTGTGGGGAGCATCAGTGCTTTCTGGAAGCTGGCTATTTATCACACTGGTACTATCTATGCTCTGTTTACTGGCCATGGCCACTTTTCCCGGGAGCTGTTTTTCCTGTGATTGAGTTCAGTGAATTGTAAGATTGAGATGGATGTTCTCATAGTAGATGGGTTTAAACTTCATGTTTCCTGAAGTCTAGAGAGAGTGACTTCAGACAAGGTTGCCATACGCCCTATATAATTCCTCTCTCCCACCATCACCAGCAACTCCTCACCAAGCAAGACAGCCTGGATATCTACAATGAAAGGGATCTCTTCAAGACTGAGGAACCAGCCACAGAGGAAGAAGAGGACCCTGCAGGTGATGGAGAACGAGCCTTGGATGGAGAGTTAGACCTACTGGAACAGGACCCTCTGGTGCCACCTCCACCCTCACAGACACCTCTCTCTACTGACCGGGTAGCCTTTCCCAAGGGCCTTCCCTGGGCCCCAAAGGTCAGGTAGGTTTAATGGCACCAATGACCCTGAGCTTTGGGATTTCAGTCTCTTCAGTGGTTGGGGGAATAGCACACATATTCAGTGTTCCTTAATCTGGTGTGCTTGTCAGAACTCCTGGATTTGAAGTGCCTTCTGTTGATTTCTGTCTTCTTCCACTGCTCTAGTCCTTCAAATGAAGGATCAGGAGCTCTGAAAGGTTTTCTTTCTCAAGGTTGTTCTGTTTTACTTTCTTCCTCTCTCTGGTATTGGTCTCTTCACCATCATCTCAGACAGAAGGACATTGAACACTTCTTGGAGATGAGCAGAAATAAGTTCATTGGATTCACCCTGGGGCAGTAAGTGACTAGATATTCAAAACTAAATAAAGTATGTCATAGAAGGCCATGAATCTTCCCCACTAGCCTTTGTAAAGCTAGAAGAGATTTTACTGTCAAAGGTGTCATTAGGCCACATATTCCTTTAAGTGGGAATCTGTTATCTGCAGGTCAAGTGACTATAAGAGACTATATGATATAAATCTCCTAATTTCCAGAAACGCTTCTTGTGTCATTGTTATTTTTGTGACCTTAAGCAAGATGCTGGTCCAGGAACTTTATATAAGAAGGCATAGGGTATCAGGGGTAGATGCTAAAATGTGTGGTCCCTGTGATTTCAGAGTGTATGGATAGTTTTCTCTTCTGTTAAGCTTATGGTCTGGTGTTTTGGACCTCCTACAGGGACACAGATACCTTGGTTGGACTACCTCGACCCATCCACGAGAGTGTGAAGACTCTAAAACAGGTGACCAGGGTGGACTTTCATTCCTCAGGGATAGGGAGTCATCAGTTAAGTCAGATTACCACTACCTTGCATACTGGGTAGAAGTCCTCTTCCAGATATATCCAGGACTTTCTGCATCCCCACTGCAGGCCTTTTGGCCAAATAGAAGTCAGGTGTCTCTCTACTTACCCAATTTCCTACATTCAGATCAATGAAAAAAACAGTTCCTTTCTCTTGTTCCTTTCCCCTCCTTCACTAGCTTCTAAAGTCCAAAGACTAGGTAGGAATCATCTTTATATCTAGTTATGTTAAACACAAAGAATGTGGAGTCATTACTCCTTATGTACATGCATGCACATCAAACCTGTCTGGGCAAAGGTCTATTCTTGACTTGCCTCTGTTCTTTAAAAGTAAATGACTAGGTATTTGCTAGTATCCAACAAGTATGGGAATGTAATACCAAAAACATTGTTTAGGAAGTACTGCTCAGTGCTAATTATGCAGAAGAGAATAAGAGTCTTGCTTCCAAAGGTTTTATGTCTGTTTGGGATGATAAAACCCTTGGAAGATTTTCTTATGAACAAGGAAAGTTACAGAAGAGCCGGGACACATGTGAATTAGGTCCTCAACTCTTGTTGATGTTTTCTTATCTTTGCCAGCACAAGTATATCTCCATTGCAGATATACAGATCAAGAATGAAGAGGAACTGGAGAAATGTCCCATGTCTTTGGTAAGTTAAGGGCTCTGGCACACAGGAGGAAGGAAGAATGAACTCTGTCTGCTGTGCTGATACAGAACATACACTGTATGTGTACTCATTCAGCTTGTTAGGTTCTTATTGTGTGTATATTAAAGCTGGGGAAGGCAGTTAGTTAAGCAGAGTGGGAGATCCCATGGAGATAATTTAAATAGGACAACATGAAACTATCTATTGACTATTTTGGATTGGGCAGTTGGGATAGATGGGATATCTAAGAAGGTGACATTTAACCTAGATCTGAAGTATAGAAAAGAGGCAGCCATAGGGACATCCGAGAAGAATGTAGAAGGGTAGAAGAGGCAGGCACAGAGAACAAGAAGCAGCAAAAGAAGGCTGTTGTAACAATCCATGGGTAAGAGGTGGGGTTGTGGAGATGACTGCAGACACGTGGCCTGGGGACACATTAGGTAGGACCTGTTAGCAGAGGTAGGAAGCTTGAAGCTGATTCACGGTGCAGAGGGAAACTTTTGGTGATTTTAAGCAGAAGAAACACATTGTTCTTTGGTTTTAAAAAACACCATCAACTAAGCAAAGATCAGACCAAACAGAGAGGAGGCATTAACTCACCTCAAAATAGTTAAAGTTGACGTGACCTAAACTAGAGTCATAAAGTAGGTGAATTTGGGTGATACTTTGAAAGTATTGTTGACAGGACTTGCAGTTCAATTAGACGTATATCAAGAGGCAAAGAGAAAAATCAAGAATAAGTGTCACCTGGAAAATAGGAGGAATACGAAAAATCCTGTTTAGTCATACTAAGGTTTAGGTGTCCATTATATACTTGGGAAGAGATGTTGGGAAGTTAGATCTAGAGTTCTAGGGAGAGGAATGGCTTCAAAAATTTGAGTCATTGATGTTTCAGCGTTAAGTACTGTAGAAAAGACTAAGAGAACCCAAGGGAGTAGGCAGAGACCGAAGGGGATGGAACCCAGGAAAGTCCCTGAGACACACCAATGGATTAAGGGAGGGATGAGTTAGGAAAGGAACCACAAAAAGTAAGAAAAATACCCAATGAAGTGGAAAAAAATCTAGAAATCTGATATGTGACTGCCTGGGCCGGATGCTGCTGAAGAGTGGCACCTGGTAAGAACAGAAGTGCCTATTGGGTTGGGCAGGATTAAGATAATTGGTGACTGGGTTAAAAATGACCACAGTGAAATGGCAAAAAGCCTGTTCTTAGTACATTGAAAAGAAATGTGAAGTGTTACAAAGAAGGGGAGAAAAATGGGATGGTAGCAGGAGGAAGATGTGGGATAAGGAGAGTATCATGCTAACACGTGAAAATCTATGTCTATGTAAATCCCAGGATTTGAGAGATAGAGGCAGAAGGATCATGAGCTCAAGGTTATCCTCAGCTACTTATCCAGTTAGAAGCCAGCCTGGGCCACTTGAGACCCTGTTTGGAAAAGAAAAATTAAATGATCCAGAGCTAAACTAAAGGTCTGATGGATTCTATCAAGAGAAAGGAAAGAGTATATGGACTGGAAAGATGATACAGTGACTAAGAGTACTTTCTGTTATTCCAGTGAACCTGAGATCAACCTCCAGCAGCCACATGGCAACTTATAACCATCTGTAACTTTAGGTCCAGGGAAATCTGTGCTGGTTTGAAAGAAAACGGCCCCCCAAAGAGAGTGGTACTATTAGGAGGTGTGGCCTTGTTGGAGGAAGTGTGTCATTGTGGGGTCAGGCTTTGAGGTTTCTTTTGCTCAAGGTTTGTTTAATGTGACACTCAGTCTACTTTCTATTTTCTTCTGATCAAGATGTCTGCATGCACACCTCCATATTCCCCTCCATGATGATAATGGATGAAACCTCTTAAACTATAAGCTTCCACCTCAAATGTTTTCCTTTATAAGAGTTGCTGTGGTCATGGTGTCTCTTCACAGAGATAGAAACCCTAACTAAAACAGGATTCAATGCCTCTGGATTCCACAGGCACCTGCTCTCATGTTCACATACTCATATATACACACCTATGCATGATCTAAAATAATCAAAATCTCATAAAGAAAAGATTATGGGATCCCAAGCCCAAGTAGAGGTTTGATTTATGTTATACACATAGAATGTCATCAGAAAGCAAGTAGAGACTGGCAGATCTGATATTCCAAAGATGTAGTATATCTGATAACTCTATTTTTGTGAGGCAGAGCCAACAACTTGAGGGGGTTTGTTGGAAAGAGAAAGTAGTCGGCTTTGTGAGGAACAGGTAAGTGCACATGCAAAATTAGCAGGCTCTCTTGAATGCCTGGCACTGAAGACTTGTTATCCATTGGCCCAATTATTCCCCTTTGCCTCCAAGTCTTATGACAGTGACTCTTGCCCTGTAATAGGGGTTCTCAAGGGAAAAAGGGACTGCATTGGCCAAAGATTTCAGTGAGGCTTGGGCTGCCTCTTGAGCATCTGATTTCCCCTGCTTTCCCCATTCTGATAAAGGGATTCATTGGGGTCATGAAGAAGACGGTGATATACATGGTGCTCTTAGGAAAAAGAAAGTGATGTTGAAGGATACTAGAGGGGGGATTAGTTTACAATCCTTTAAAAGCTTCCTTGTTAGTACTCATCTCATTTTTCTGACTGTGAGTTACATAATTCTATCACTAACCCTCCCTATTGAATCACCTACCTTTTCCTTCTTCCTTTCCAAATCATAGAAAAACTCAAGTTCTTGGCTGATCTTTGATTAACACCATGGAAGTGCCTCTGTGTAGGGTATCTCAATGAGTCAGGTGTATTTATAGCCTAGGTTAACCCTGTGTGAATGAGTCTAGGATGGTGTGTGTGTGTACCAAAGCAGTGGTCTAACCTAACTTCTAGGTTAGAGTTCTGACTCCTGATTGACCATGTGACATGGGAAGAGTGATTAATTGCAGATAACAGGAAAACTAGACTCAGCAGTTTTTGGGGCTGGAAAAAAAATCAAAGATCATTTAAGCCAGCTCAAAGAAAAAAAACTAGAGCCTAAAGAGGAATGATCACTCACCCGAAACCAAATAATGAATCATTAACACAGTTAGAACAGCATCCCAGGGGTGATACCCAGTGCAGTTCTCACCAACCAGCATGTGTCCTTGAGTACCCGCAAAGTAGCCTGGGTAATTTGTGAGGTTGTTGTTGTTGTTGTTGTTGCCATAGGGAGAAGAGGTGGTACCAGAAACACCATGTGAAATCCTCTACCAGGGCATGCTGTACAGCCTCCCTCAGTACATGGTAAGGAGCAGGCTGGGCCATAACTGCCCTCTTCTACTCAGAGGAATGTTGAATTCTGAACTTTCCTTTGGCTTCTCCCTAGCCTTTCTACTGGGGTCAGGGGTGCAGAATAAAATAAAGTCTACATATGATACATCAGGGTCCTTTCTGCTAGCTAATTACCACTGTCATGAGTTCTGCCATTGTCTGCCATGTATTTGGTAGTCTCTGGTGAGGAATGGTGAAGATGCTGACAGGGTTAGAGGAAGAAAACTAGGGGAGAATGTTGGGCTTAGCTCTCCCACTTATCTCTCTGCATTGCTCCTCTCATTTTGCTCTTTCCATGCTCCCTATAGAAGCATCAGTCCAAAAGTAAAACAGCCTAGAAGCTTGCTTTGTCCTCCCTCCTTGGCTTCACAGACGAGCCTCAGGATAAACACTTGTTTGCATTCCTATACAAGGCTTCCTATATAAGGCTTAGTTCTGAAGGAAAATCTTAGATAAAGGCTTTGAAATACCTTTTATTGGTCTAGAGAGGTTAAGAAGAGCCACTATTTTGCTGAGTGGGATATACAAGGGTGGGTTTCTTTTTTTTCTGCCTCCCAGATTGCTCTGCTTAAGATTCTGCTGGCTGCAGCCCCCACCTCCAAGGCTAAGACAGACTCTATCAATATCCTAGCAGATGTCCTGCCTGAAGAGATGCCGTGAGTGCTTCCACTGGGGCAGCTGCTCGACACCAGTGTCTTGTCTTCGGGCCTCTCTGTTAACATTTACAGAATTGTCTTCAAAGAAATCTCTCCTTTGCGTGCACCCCCTGTCCCCTGCAGGGCCTTCTACTGAGCTCTGTGTAACTCAGAACTAGGGTCCATCAGATAACCTCAGTCCCAGTGACTAACTGCCAGATATATGGGTAGACAGTGCCAATGGGTAAGTTTACCAGAGAGAGGACACATCAAAAAAGAGATCATGGAAGCTTTTTCCTGGACAGCTCCTAAATGGGAGCTCCATAGGCTTCCCTAGCACAGAAGTTCAAGTTTCCTGAGTTCTGGCCCTCATATATATATCATATTTAGCCCAAATACTTGGGTTTTTCTTTCTAAGCCTTCCTCCATCAGCACCTTTATACTGATGCTTCCTCTCTCCCTTGTAGCATAACTGTCCTCCAGAGCATGAAACTGGGCATTGACGTGAACAGACACAAGGAGATCATCGTAAAGAGTATCTCTGCCTTGCTCCTTCTACTTCTCAAACACTTCAAACTCAACCATATCTACCAGGTGAGCAGGTAGGAGTGCTGTGTGTCACAAGCTTCAAGTATTCCTCATGCCCTAGAGAGGCAACACAAGAATCCTTGCACTGCTGACCATTCTTGGGCCTTTCCTTTACCCTCTATTAGAAAGGCAAGCTATTTGTTGCATGAGTATATGGAGTGGGATGTGGGAGCCATCCTAGGAAGACACAAAAATCTATATTCTTTGTAAGTTAGTTCAAGATCTTCATAAGTTAGCTAGGGATTCTTAAGAATACTCTTAGTCAGTCAGAATCAACTCAACCATTCCAGAAAGGTCACTGGGTGTACTGACGATGCTTTTCTGTCTGTGAAGAACTTTTTTTTTTTATTTGAGATATAATTCCAAATGAGGACAATTCAGGCTCTTACAGGTCTTACAGTCTTGTAACAGATACATAAATGTCCAATTACAGAGTGGTGTGATACGGGTAGGCACTAGATGCTGTAGAAATACCAATTCCAGAGAAGAGGTGACTTTTAACCTGAGTCCCAGAGAAAAAGATTAGCCAGAAACTGGAAGTTATCAAGGAAGAATAAGAACCAATTCAAGCAGAAAAGCTAATATGTGAAATCCCAGAGGAGAAAGAACAGAATATTTTTGGAAACTAATTGAATGTTGCTAGAGTTCTGCCCTAGAGTGGGGATGATAGAGATGTTCCGGTAATGCATGAAGCCACAGGGGTTGACAGGTAGCATATATCTGATAGCACACAATTGTGGAATACCTATGACGTGCTTGACATCCTACAAAGCGTTTGAGCTTCTCACCCCTAGGATGCTTTATTTTATCCCTGTTTTTCTTTGTGGGTGGGGACTTGTTTTGTTTGTTTGCTTGCTTGCTTTTTGTTTTGTTGTTTTGAGATAGGGTCTCACTGTGTAGCCCTGGCTGTCCTGGAACTCACTCTGTAGACCAGGCTGGTCTTGAACCCAGAGATCAGCCTCCCTCTGCCTCCTGAGTGCTCCAGCTTATCCCTGTTTTACAGGTGAGGAGACTTGAGTTAAAAGTCAAGAACCTTTTTGCTTTGCTTCCCCACAAAGACATTGTTTGCCTAGAGCCTGTGGGCATCATCAAGATACAAGAACAAGATGAGGACAAGTAAACGGATGCTTCTTTAGGGAGATCTAGCTTGAGAATGTGGACGTCTTCTCATCTCTGCTCTGAGGCTTTACCCCATTTTCCACCTAAGCACTCAAAATAAAGCCTGATATAAGAGTGAATCATCAGTGTACAGGAAAGGCTGCTGCAGGGTCTGTGGCCATGTGTTTGCTGGCACTGTTTGCTGAGCAGCATCCGGACTGGAAGGAGCAGAGTGGTTAGGAGACACTGCTCCCTCTTCCACTAGAATGTGTGTTTCTCAATGTTGCTCTTAGTGGGCAGTAGATATAGCTGTAGCCAGACCAACGAATGTCCTGATGGGCTGGCCTTGTTATAGTGTATGTCAGTGTGGGTACGTTCTAAAAGAGCCTGGGCATGGCTCAAATTTTAAAAACTTCCCATCTTTAGATAGTGAATATGTACTCGCTCCTTTGTCTGGGGCTTCAGAAAATTTTGAGCAGAAGCGAGAGTGATTATGGCACAAGCTGACTCCCCACCTCTGGCCACATATTCAGGCTCAGAAAGCAGCTCATCTTTCTGACATGGATACTTCTTGCTGATGACACAGAGATAGGGTCTTAAAACACCACAGTTCTCTGCCTTTTCTGCCTTGTTTCTGTATTCTGCCAGCATTCTAAGTTCCTAATTTGAAGGCAATTTTTTTTCTTGGTGCTTCTCAGTGCATAATAAAAAAAAAAAATCCAGGGTGACTAACTCTATAACATTGCTTTTGTGGTTACTTACCCCAGTAGGCCTTCTGGGACACAAACCCCATATGGATTTAAGAGCGCCAAATGGAACCCCAAGTAGTGAGTTTATCTCATCAAAGACATCCTGGAAATCTCAGTGCAATGCTGCTGGCTGAAGAGACTCTTGTTCACTCATTCATTTATATATTGATATTCTAAGTATTAGAGATAACATCATATTCTGGACAGACTACCAAAGCCTACATTCTAATGGTACTGTGTGCTGTCTCCAGCCTGATGCCAGCAGTTGCTAAGAGTTAGTTTCACCTGTCCCTGCTATATCAATCACAGTTGAAACATGAGCCAGAGATTTGGTGTGGAAACCAGCTTCCTCGGGGAGATTTTCTTTCTCACTGAGGTTAGGAATGGAACTCAGAGCAATTCTTGCTATTTATCTGGGGTATGTTTTTCTTTCTAGTGTGTTTGCTATGTGGCTTTGATCAAGAGCTGTAGCATCCACTGCAGATCGTCCTGCGTGTAAGATAGGCTGGCTGAAGATGAGCGTCCCATTTCAGAGACTTACAGACTGATAACACAATAGACAGTAGCTATCCTTGGGAATGGATGCTATATTTGTATTTCCCTATCTCTTTTTTTATACATGTTTTTTATCTTCCCCCAAATAAGCAAACCTTTCTGTTTGATCTTTTAATTCAGTTTGAATATGTGTCACAACATTTAGTGTTTGCCAACTGCATTCCCTTGATCCTGAAGTTCTTCAATCAAAATATCCTGTCCTATATCACTGCCAAAAACAGGTATGGACTCTGGACAGACTCCAAGGGGTACTGTGGAATGAGTAAGAAAATCCCTCCATTTCTACACCTTCATTTCTTCTGGTGTCCCTAGTCCCTCCTTTCTAGAGCTTTCCCTGTTAGATTCAGTTCTCTTGCAGTATTAACTGATAGGAATGTGTGAATTTTCCTCTCTGTGTAGACTTTACATATTAATAATTTCAAACCTGAAAAAATATTTTGAATTGTGGTTACAAGATGATATTTCGAAGATGAAAGAATCTAGAGATTTTTGTGTTGTACAACAGCCCTTCGTCTGAACAGCTCTGCTCTTAATGGAAATCATAGGCTGCAGTAACTGTAAGAGTTGCACAGCCTTGTAAACAATAAGTGCTATGCAAAATTCATGATGAAGAGAGCGCTGACTCCTAGCCACCAGACACCAGCGGTTCAAAACCCGTAGTCAGAGGTGAACAGCGACCTCTACTTGGGTAGATCAATTTGTAGTTTAAAATATATTTTTTAAACTTGTTAATTTTTTAATTTTTGTGTTTGTACAATGTATGGGTGCACACATGCCAAGGCATGGGTGTGGAGGTCAGAAGACAACTTGCAGGACTGGGTTCTCATCTTCACTGTAAGTGTCCTGGGGATCAAACTCAGGTTGTGAGTATTGCCATTACAATACAAGCTGAGCTATCATGCTGGCCAAAAAATAAAATTTTACATTCATAATTTCACTTAATCTTAGCAATGCTAGGAGATAGTATAAGTTTTGTCCTCATTTTGCCAGTTAGGAGACAAAGAGAGGTGAATTGGTGTTCTCAAGAATAGCAAGATTATGAACCTTCAAAGAAAGATCAGTCAGTAATGGACCACATAAGCGTGAGGACTTGAGTTCTGATCCCTATAACCCATATAAAAAGTAGGGTGTGTCAATATACATCTATAATTCGAGCACTCAGAAAGTGGAGACATACAGATCCGAGGAGCTCACTGACCAGCCAGCATGGACAAATCATTGAGCTCCATGTTTGATGAGACCCTGTCTCAAAAAAGTAAGTAGAAAGGAATTGAGGAAGATACCTGACATCAACCTCTGGCCTCCACGTGCATGTATTCACATGTGCCTGTCCATCTTCACACATACATATGCACACCTACATCCTGTATACCACACATGAAAGATTAACATGTTAACTTTTCAAATAAATACACAGGCTTTTCTGTGAATACAAATTGCTTTCTATTCTTAAGCTAATGTGGGACTGGGGGATTGTAGGGTAGATCCTTATTCTTTAATTTGCTTCCACAAAACTAGTATAGATAGAATTTGCCAGAATTTCTTACCAGAGTTCCTAAAGTAGATAAAGACTGATGTCTTCCTTGGGGTGACTGGAGAGGGAGAGGGTAAGGAGAGGAAAAGGTAAGTACTTACTGACTCTGCTTGGAATTCTGCCATGGAGTGGCAGCCTTGCATGTACATTGCCTTTGAAAAGCCCGAAGCCAAGAAACCTGGATTTTAAGGGTGATAGTTTCTCTGGGCCACAGTAATTGCACTTTTAATATAAATGAGACTACCTCTTCGAACTATATCACAGAGCTAAAATTCAGTTCACCGAGCAATTATAGCAAATTCCATCCTTGATTTCTGACCCTATTTCCTAGTTGCAGCACCTGTTTTTCTATGGTTCTTTATAAATAGGAGATAGGTATTATTGACCACACCCTATTGTTATATGGTACCTTATTTCCTTTCTTGACCCAAGCCCCATTCCCTGGACTCACTGCAGAGCTTGTGGCTTCCCTGTAATTCCCTCTGTTTGGGGACAGACATTACTCTATACCATACTTGGGCTAATGTTTGATTAGCCCTGTGCTTCAAGCTTCCTCTAGTATGGCATTGGCAGTTAGCCCTAGAGTTCCTGACTTTCAGGAGGATCAGGTGAGAAACACAAGAGATCTTTTCATCTTCATATCCACAGGTTATTATTTAGCAGACTGTGTTTGGCAGCATCTCTGGAAATACTAATGTACTCACATATACAGTTCGATGCAGAGACAGATGCACTAGGTTTGCATATTTCCTGAAGAACCTAAGAGAGCTAAGAAGGGGTCTTTCTGCTTTAACTCCTTTTGCATCTATGAAGTAGGAACAGCTTAAAAGAACTCCACAGTTCCTCTGTGACTGAGATGAGATTGGAGTTGGAGTTGCCCAGTACCAGTGCCCTCAATTTTGGCTGAGGTCACTAAGCAATTTGAGAGACACATGGAGTCTGTTGGGGAAGAATAATTCCTGCCCTTTTCAGAGGCACCATTTCCTGCTGCTGCCATTTACCTAAAGCTTGTCTCTTATCTCCGCATCTTGTAGCATTTCGGTGCTGGATTACCCATGCTGTACCATCCAGGATTTGCCAGAGCTTACTACCGAGAGTCTGGTAAGCAGATGAGGATTTGTGGTCTTTGAAATTGACTGATGACAGAGGCTGGCATTTGCTTTTTCATGTCTTCTCCAGCCCCGTGATGCCATGGTTCGGGAGTATCAGCTCAATGAGGCATATTGGCAAGGGCACAAAGGCGGCAGGGGTTTAAAGCTGCTGAATGATTTGGAAAAGCTGAGCCTAGCATCTTATACAGAAGAGGAAAGAGTCAGTGAAAATAACTGAGGAGAGGGAATTTGGAAAGATAATAAGACTGAAACACGATATCTGTGCTAAATAGTAGGAGAATCTCTTCTAACACATAAAAATCCATGTTTATGTTGTGCTATAGGTAATTTGCTTCTTCTCATTTTCATGTTAGCTATTAAGCCCAGGAGTTTATGTATTTTAGAAAATTCCTTGCCTCTTTGAGGCAAAATTCAGTACAACTACTGAAGGATAGCCCAGGAAGAGCTTCATCTTGAAGCAGGTCTAGGCAAATCAGAAAAGTTCCTCTGAATTATTCTGAAATCCCTGAAACTGCCTAGCCAAAAGCGTGTTTAAGATAAGGCATCTGCTTTATCCTGTGTTGCCACAGCTCCTCAAATAAACTGCTTTCATCCTGTTGCACTGTAGCGACCTCTCTAGCTTTCTCAGTTTGACTGCAGACTCTTAGATGGGACAGATAGTGCCATCTTCTATGTTTATATCCTTATAGCCTAACACTATGTCTGGTATATTGAGACTTCAATAATGCTAAATGATGTTGCCCATGGATGCTACAGCCCTTTGTCCCCCAACTTTAATATCTGCAAAGTGCTGAATCAGGAAAGCACACTGTAAAAACAGAAAAAATTCTCCTGTGGCGCAGGTTTTATAAACCCTTAGTAGGTTTCTTTTTGCGGGGAGGGCATGTCAAGAACCATTTGATCCAACTCCCTAATATTCAGAGATGAGAAACATGAGAGCTCCATGGATGAAGTGACATTTCATAGTCTACTTCTCATAGGTGACAGACGCCAAATTAGACATGAGTCAAAAGATCCATGTCCTGAAATATTCTTTGCTACTGAAACAGAATCCCTGTCTTATTTAAATATGGTCTCAGAAGCCAAGGAAGCTATAAGGCTTTTATTCCTACAGAGATGTTATAATTTATCTAACCTTTGTTATTAACATGGTAATATAAAATCTGTAAAACAACTCTATAAAATTAATTTTGTTTTTGTTTGAGACAGTCTCTTTATGTAGCCCTGGATATCCTGGAACTTGCTAACATAGGCCAGCTTGGCCTTGAACTCACAGAGACCTGTATGTCTCTGCCTCCTTAGTGCTGGGACTAAAGGCATATGCCACCACACTCTGCCCAATATTACTATCTTACATCTGGAGTAATTAACTGCTAAGACTTTGCAGTTGGAAACAGAAAATGTGGGGCTGGAAAGATGACTCAGTGGTTAAGTGCATTGGCTACTCACCCAGAGAACCTGGCTTCAATTCCCAGCAACCAAATGACAGTTCACAGCCATATGTAATTCTAGTTTCAGAAGATCTGGTGCCTCCTTCAAGCCGCTAAGGGCATTGTATGCATATGATGCACAGACATGCATATGCAGACAAACCATCCATACGCATAAAGTAATTTTTTTAAAAGAGAGAGAGTGTAGGAAAGTATGTCCCTGAGATTAAAATTTGGAAAGAAGAATATATTTTAACACATAAACAGTGGTACATAATAGCATTAAAATTCTGCTGTTGGCTGGGCATAATGGCACACACCTTTAATCCCAGCACTCAAGAGGTAAAGGCAGGCAATTCTCTGTGAACTGGAGGCCAAACTGGTCTACAGAGCAAGTTCCAGGACAGTCAGAACTAGACAGAGAAACCCTATCACAAAACAAAACAAACGAAAATTCTACTACTACTGAGAAACCCTGTCTCGAAAAAAAAAAAACTACTATTGCTACTTCAAAATATAAATTCAGCTTTTGTGGCATGAGTACATTACTTTTTAAATTAAAAAATTATTACATTTTCATTTTGTGTGTTTAGTATGTTGAGTACATGCATGCTACAGCACAGGTGCAGAGGTCAAAGGACAACTTACAGGAGCTGATTCTCTTCTTCCACCATGGGTCTCAGAAATCAAACTCAGGTCATCAGGTTTGGCAAGTGGCTCAAGCCACTGAGCCATCTTGCCAGCCCCCTAATTTTTTCCTTGATAACAATGTGTATCTTGTCTCCATTCCAACTCCATTAGTTCCTAGATGGGAACTGGTTGGAATTAAACTTCCACATCACTTCCAGTTGACCTTTTGCATATTATTATTTATATGATTACGCCTTCTGTTAAGACTTTATCATTATCCAGAAAGGGCAAAAGCATTTATCGAGTTAATTAAAAGTCATAGTGGCTATTTTAGTCTTTTTTGGTGAAACAATAGTGGCATCTGGTGGTTTTGTTTAGTAACCACAGACTTTTTTCTTAAAATATAAGTGCTTCTCCAGCCCAGTGTGATTTTGGTACCTAGCAGATTTATTCCAATAGGTTCTCAGTATAGTGAATTGTTCACCTAAATGAATAACTTCTGTAATCAGAAAAAGCTAGTAAGTTTTGTCTCATTTTGGGCTCACCAAATTGCAAGAACAAGAAATATACTTCCTTGGTATATGTTATTTGCTTTCAATAACTTCAAGCTTTTATCCTGATTACAAAATTAGTAATGTACTTATGGTAGAAAAATTAAAAAATGTATGGGGACTAAAATAAAGATATCTCCTATCACCTACATCTAAACATTGCTTATATTTTACTACAATTACAATATATACAATTTACAATGTGCTACCATATATAGTTTTCTGCTACTTAACTTGTTTATTCAGTTACTTTTGTTTGGTTCTGCTTTGTTCTTTAATACAGAATTTTATGTGATAGCCCAGGCAGGCCTCAGATTTACTATTTAGCCAGGATTGCTTTGAATTTGAGGTTATCTTCCTGAATTAGCCTCCTAAACAATGGGGTTATAGGCATGTGCCACCATGCCTGACTCTTTAAACTTGTTATTTAACATTTTTAATTATATTTTTATTTTGCTTATATACATGTGGCGGTCAGAGAACAACTTGTGAAATTCAATTCTCTCCTTCCTCTGTATGGGCCATGGAGACTGAATTCAGGTTAAACTTAGTGGCAGGCATATTTACCTGCTGAACCATCCTACCAGCTCCATTAGTGTATTAAGAGTCTCCTCTGCCAGGTATTAGTGTATAAATCTATAATCCTAATACTCTTGAGGCTAAGGCTAGAAGATTGCTAACCTGAGCTATATAATGAGATTATGTCCAAAAAAATGAATTAAGGGTTAGGGATAAAACTGAGTCGGTAGGGTGCTTGCCTGGCATGCGGAAGTCCTGATCCCCAACACTGGTGGCACGCATCTGTAATCCCAGCACTCAGGAAGTAGAAGCAGGAGAATCAGATGTTCAAAATCATCTTCAACTACACAGTAAACCTGAGAGATATGAGCCCCTGTCTCTAAATAAATGGAGATTGTCTTCTAGTAGTAGACATTTATCTCTCTCAGTATATAACTCAAAAAATAATAATTTCACTTCATCTCTAATCATTTCCTTAAGGCTGAGTACTAGAAGTTAAATGTAGAGTTTCTAAGCTAAGGTTTCTTGGTTTATATGTTCTATTTTTCTGGATTTGAACAGAATTCAATTCTGCTTCATTTGGAATTCCAGTTAAAAAGTATGGGGGGCGCTGGAGAGATGGCTCAGTGGTTAAGAGCATTGCCTGCTGTTCCAAAGGTCCTGAGTTCAATTCCCGGCAACCACATGGTGGCTCACAACCATCTGTAATGAGGTCTGGTGCCCTCTTCTGGCCTGCAGACATACACACAGACAGAATATTGTATACATAATAAATAAATAAAAAGTATGGTGGGCATGTAATAAAGTTAATGGCTCTGGAACTCACTATGTAAACCAGGCTGGCCTCAAACTCAAATATCCGCCTGCCTCTGCTTCCTGAGTGCTGGGATTAAAGGTGTGTGCCACCACCTGAGGGCTGTTAATGCCATATTAATCCCATATTTATATATGTTTATTTATGAATTCTTCCCTATTTTGTCACAATGGTTAGCTTTAGGATAGACCACATTCTGAGCAATTTCCCCTCCCACCTAGGATAAGAAAGCTTAAAATTTTAGATCCATGTATCTCTATTCAAATTCAGTCCACTAAACTAAAGAGAAAATTAAAATTTAATTCTAAATTTCATTGAAAGATTGTGATGTGAAAGCTGGTCATGTTCTTTTGTAAACAGTTGCTAAAGACAGTAGACTTGGCCCTGGTGTATTTAATATTTAGCATCTTGGTAGATGGGTGGAGCAGTGGTATGAACCGTAGTGTTCATACATACAACACACAACATGATGTTCGGGTGTATAATGTGAATGTAACAGCATATCCACTTTCCATGAAATATTTATACAGAGGAAGGCCCATAATTACAAACTTCTTAAGCATTTTATCATTTTCCCTCTTGGTCACAATTTCTATAATGTAGTTTGCCAAAATATCTTCAATGGGTCATCTTAAAAGTTTCTCCTTTACCCCTCACTCCACTGGAGACCCATTTCTCTTTTATATCTGTAGCTAGATCCTGTACCCAGCAACAACCTGTTGGAAACACGCATGGTAAGGGAATTACCCTATAATGATACAGAAAAAAATCAGAAATGTGGCTTCATTTTCAGTTATGTGAGCCATAATAAATAAAACAATGAAGAACCATTCACCAAAAAGTAGTTTTTAATTTGGAATCATTAAGTATTAAGACCTAAGCCAGCGGAGAAAAATTCTTTTAGTAAGTGCAGCGGAGACAGACATGGCACAACGCAAAGAGCAGAACAGGACGACAGATATGTTCGCCACTGCACCTAGGCTAGAGAAGCATCATCAGTAAGGGGCACTGGTGGATCTTAGTCTTGCCGTGGGCTGTCAATTTCTACGTTTATTATAAGAACATCGAGTTAATACAAATGTCGGCTTCTTAGTGCAGCGCTCATTTGCAATCTGAGAGTAAGAATCAAGAATCATTACTGACGGACTTCAGTAAGCTGTGACAGGGTTTCAAATGTATTAGATTTCACACCTAGCAAGCCCTTTAAAGGCTCTATTTCATTATCGAATCAGTCACATATTCTGTTTTGAAGCATAATCTCCAGGCTGCAGAGATAGCTCAGCAGTTAAGAGCACTGGCTGCTCTTGCAGAAAATTCCCAGCATCCATATAGTGGCCCACAACCATCTGTAACTCCAGCACCAAGGGATCTGGTGCTTCTTTGTACCTCCTCTAGTACTCAGACACACACACATACACATTAATTTTTAAAGTACTTATTTTTACGTTCATTAATGTTTTGCCTCCATGTATGTCTGTGCAAGGGTTGCAGATCCCCTGGAACTGGAGTTTACAGACAGTTGTAAGCTGCCATGTGGGTGCTGGGATTTGAACCCAGGTCCTCTGGGAGAGTAGCCAATGTTCTTAACCCCTGAGCTATCTCCCCAGCCCTAAATTATTTTTAAAAGAGAACCTCACTATTTTTCTTATTCTTGTTTTTCTATAGAAATTTGCCTTCTGGGGGCTGGAGAGATCGCTCAGTGGTTAAGAGCATTGCCTGCTCTTCCAAAGGTCCTGAGTTCAATTCCCAGCAACCACATGGTGGCTCACAACCATCTGTAATGGGGTTTGGTACCCTCTTCTGGCCTGTGGGCATACACACAGACAGAATATTGTATACATAATAAATCAATAAGTATTTTTAAAAAAAGAAATTTGCCTTCTGCTGATTTGAACTAAAGATTATAGTAGGCATCTCTATCCTACAGCCTTAAAGACTTTGACAAAGAGAAAAGTCAAGATAATGCCTTTCAGTAATGCTTTCAGTGTTTAGCATTCCAGAATGCAAGTAGAAAGGGAACAGGAAAAAAGACTCCAAATTCAGTAGAAACTGGGCATTTAGCATGGTTGGGCCATGTTTGGGTTC
The DNA here is from genome assembly GCA_028555095.1 of Dicrostonyx torquatus. Lineage (NCBI taxonomy): Eukaryota > Metazoa > Chordata > Mammalia > Rodentia > Cricetidae > Dicrostonyx > Dicrostonyx torquatus. Next base: position 4,737,084 of record JAQHUG010000069.1, on the reverse strand, counting down.
ACAGTTATGTGTGGTCTTGTTTTATAGACTCTTTCCCTCTCTGGGCCTTAGTTTTTGCTTCTGTGGATGACTGAATTTCACTAGAACACCTGAATCCCATTTAGTGCTCAGACTCACACCAAACTCTTTTTCTCAGTCGAAAATCAAAGACAAATTCTGTTCTTCCTTTAGTCATCTGGATTATCTAGACAATTGGCATGGCTTGGGTTTTTATTTGGTTTGGCTCACTTAAGTGGGCTATGAGAAGTTTTTTTATGTTTTGTTTATATTTTAGGTATGAGTGCTCTGCACGCCAGAATAGGAGCAGATCCTGTGGCTGTGAGCCACCATGTGGGTGCTGGGAATTGAACTCAGGACCTCTGGAAGAACAACTAGTGCTCTTAACCACTGAGCCATCTCTTCAGCCCCTCACCCTTTTGAGACTAGGACCCTAGTATTTCCTTGATGATGCCCTAAATGGTAGGACAAACTGAAAATTTAGACATCTACAATAGTAATTTAATTGTGAGGGTAGAACATAGGCAAATTTTTGTCTTTTTTTTTTTTCAGTGAAAAGGATCTACCATAGGGCTTTGTGCATTCTAAGCAAGCACTATACTACTTAAATGCATCCTCAGTTTTGTTCCAGGTTTTTATACTCTCTGTCTCTCCTCGTGTGTGTGTGTGTGTGTGTGTGTGTGTGTGTATGTGTGTGTGTCTGTACATGTATGGAGGTTAGAGGACAATTTGCAGGAGTTGGTTCTTTCCTTCCATTAAGTAGGTTCCAGGGATCAAACTTGGTCATCATGCTTAGCAGCTTAGCAGCCAGCATCCTTATCAGCGGAGCCATTCTGACATCCCAGTGCTTTTTTTGAGACATGACCTTGTTACTGTGCGGTCCAGACTGTCCTTGAATTCACTATGTAGCTCAGGCTGGCCTGAAACTTGAAATTCTTTCTGCCTCTTAGGATTATAGGCATGTTATGTACTTTATATAACATGTGTGTTATAGAATAAATATATAAGTATATATCACAACGTGTGTGTGTGTGTGTGTGTGTGTGTGTGTGTGTGTGTGTATCCCCTAAAGTGACATATGAGATCTTATTTTTGCTCCTGAGATAAATGTTTCTAGGTGGGCAGTGGTGACCATATACCTTTTATCACAGCACTTGAAAGGCAGAGGCAGATGGATTTCTGAGTTGGAGGCCAGGCTGGTCTACAGAGTGAGTTCCAGGACAGCCAGGGCTATACAGAGAAACCCTGTCTCAAAAAACAGAAAACAAAACAAAATGTTTCTATGAGCACACTGGTTTCTGTCTGGTATGCCCTGTGGTCTCTGGTTGGGTACTCACATGACGGTGGTGCTCAGTGCTAAGAGCACTTGGCTGTCCTGGATCCTGAGTTCAGCTCCCAGCACCCACATCAGGAAGCTTACAACTGCCCATAATTCTACCTTTGGGGATTCTAATGCTTCCTTCTGGTCTCTGCAGTCACTTGCACACATGTGGGCATATATACAGACACCTACATAAAAAATAAAATATTTTTTAAAAAAAGAAACATAAAAGAGGGGCTGGAAAGATGACCCAGTGAGTAAAAACATGCCACAAGCTTGATGACCTCCATCTGATACCTGGAACACATATAAAAGTGGAAGAAGAGAGCCAACTCCATAGTGTTCTGACCTTCACACACACACACACGCACACACACACGCACACACACTAGTAATAAAGCAGAAACATGAAAATAAAAGTTCCTGATTAGAATGAACCAACTGTGTAGCAGGAGGGGCAGACTGCTTCCCACTGCCTAGCTTATTTAACCCCTGAAATAACCACACAGAAATTGTATTAATTAAATTAATGCCTGGCCCATTATATCTAGCCTCTTCTTGGCTAACTCTCACATCTTGATTCAACCCATTTCTAACAATCTAATAATAATAAGTCATGGCTTACCAGGAAAGATTCAGCATGTCTGACTCTGGCAACTCCATGGCGGCTCTCTCTATCTGCTTTCTTTCTCCCAGAATACAGCTCTGTCTTCTCCGCCTATCTAAGTTTTGCCCTATCAGGCCAAGTAGTTTCTTTATTTATTAACCAATGAAAGCAACACAAATACAGAAGGACCTCCTACACCATTTCCCCTTTTCTATTTAAACAAAAAGGAAGGCTTTAACTTTAACATAGTAAAATTACATATAACAAAACAGTTATCAAGCAAGAATTACAGTTAGAATATTTGTATCTATTTTATCTTTTGTCATAACAATGGAAAACTTTGTCTATTCTTCAACTCCATCAAAGACTCCAGAAGGATATAATATTACCTTAGTAAACAGGAAGTACATTGTAAGCAGCTTCTAAAACTCTAGAAATGACAGAGACATCTTGCTGCCTGTACAGTCACCCAAAGTTCTTTTGTACTGTTGGGGCATCCATCTTCAGCCTACAGGTCCATAGTAACCAGCAGACATTTCCATGAAGCAGGAAATTCCAAAGATAGTTCAGTCACTTTCTTCTGTATGCAGAATGTCTTACAGACTCTTTCATGAAGCAGAAACCCCGAAGGACCATCTCACTTTTAGCCAAATTCAGCAGTCCTCTCTCTGTGGGTTGTTTGTGTCCAGTTTATACAATAGTCCAGGCAAGAGCAGTTTCTTGCCCAAATGGCTAACCAACTCCATAAGGAGCCTCTTCGATACCCATCTTCCTCTTGAAGTAGATTGGTGCTGCCAGGAGCAGACATGTCTCATTGTTATGAAAAGCCCTAAGTTATTAAAACATCTTAAATGCCATATTCTGTAGTCTTTGAAAGATATGAAGAATGCCTAGCTTACTGAAATATATCTCTATATATCTAGAAAATCTAACTAACATGACTACAAGCTTGACTATTATCGATGATTATCCATTAACAACCTATATTTCCTAATTATACATTATATTTTTAAATGAACTACACAATCACAATGCCTTAATCAAGATCAGAAATACATTTACATATAACAAAATTGGCCTTAAATTTCTATCAATAAACCAAGATCTATACCAATGCAAATTATTCATATCTATATCATATCCCCCTTTAAATGTAAAAGAACATTTATAAACAATATTTGGGAATATGGACATAGTTATTTCTCTCCAAACTGCTTCGTGCTGAATGGGGCGCTGTTAATCAGGTCTTTCATGGTGTATCCTGTTTGCTAGGTTTCTCTCAGTCAGCAGTTGAGTGAAGTAATTTTCTGAAGGTGTTCATGGTGACCTTTCAGGAGAGCATGGTCTATCATACCAGATTGGTCCAGAAACAATCCACAGGGTCTCATCCTCTGCAAAAACAAAAGAACTTCTTTTCCAAAGCATCATATCCTTAGACCCAAATTCTGAAGTCATTATACCTTTATAATATATATGTTGGTTTAGCTTACCCCATACAATAAAATATGTCTCTGTACTTAGCTCCTTCACAATCAAAAAATTTAAAGAAAACACAGTAATACAAAGAATCCAGACTCTCTGTGAATTTTTCATTTCTACGTGGATACGTCCCAAGCCTACAACTTTAACACCATAACCCATTTAGAGGTCTTTTATGTCCGAATCTGTCCTATTGTGAATCTGTAATTCTTTACTCTCCAGGAGCACTTCTTAAAATGCTAAGCACTTCTTAAAAACTTAAGTTGCGCCATGTAGGAGTAATATGGTACCGCCTGTTTCCTGCCCAGTCTAAACATTAACTGCACTGTTATTATGATAATTATGATAGCTCCTGCCTGAGATCAGCACAGTTCAGCATGGTGGAGCCGCTCCTGCCTCAGAGCCATTTGGTGCCCCTGAGCTGTGCACAGTTCCAGGCACACAGTGAGTCCACATTGCCATCAAGCAAGCTTTACTCACAAAACCCACTTAAATGTTCTGTCTCCTGCAAGAGACAGAGGTCTCGTGGCAGCACAGCCCAGAAACTGGTATTTCAAAACTGCCACTTTCTAGTAGACCTGATCCTGCTGCCTACCTAGGCAGGGAGCGCCAAGCCACAGGCTTGATCTCAGGTACTTTGTTCCTGACCCTGAGTGAGCACACAAACATCTGGGCCCAGAAATGCACCATAGCTGGAGATTGCACCAGTAGCAGGGCCCAGGAAGCCTCATTGTAAAATGGCAAGGCTTTTTTTTATTTTAATTGCTGAGTCAGGAAATTCTCTCTGCAGCACGCAAACAGCAAAAAGCTGTGTTAAACTCTCTCCTTTTTAAGCCCTCTCAGGTTTTTAAGTGGATTTAGTCCATCACGTTGGCACCAATCTGTTGTAAAAGGAGCAGGCTGCATTGCACCGCCCAGCTAGCTTAACCCCTGAAATAACCACACAGAAATTGTATTAATTAATTTACTGCCTGACCCATTATATCTAGCCTCTTCTTGGCTAACTCTCACATCTTGATTCAACCCATTTCTAACAATCTGTGTGTCACCATGAGGCCGTGGCTTAACCGGAAAGATTCAGCATTTCTGACTCTGGCAACTCCATGGCGGCACTATTTGCTGCTTTCTTTTTCCCAGAATACAGTTCTGTCTTCTCCACCTATCTAAGTTTTGCCCTATCAAGCCAAGTAGTTTCTTTATTGATTAACCAATGAAAGCAAAACAAATCCAGAAGGACCTCCTACACAACTGCTATATTTTCCGTCTCTATTATTTTTCCTATTGCCGTGATGAAGAATACCATAACAAAAGCAACTTAGGAAGGACTCATTTTGGCTCCAGTTTCATCACAGTAGGGAAGTCATGGCCGCAGTAACCAGTAACACTGTATCTACAGCCTGGAAGAAGGGCAATATGAATGCATAAGCTTATCTGGCTTTCTCCTTTATATGCAATCCAGGACCCAAGCTCAGGGAATGGTGCCACCCACTGTTAGAGTGGGTCTCCTCATATCAGTCAACCCAATCAAGGTGTCTTAGTTAGGGCTTTATTGCTGTGAAGAGATACTATGACCACAACTCTTACAAGGAAAACATTTAATTAGGGTGGCTCACTTACAGTTTCAGAGGTTCAGTCCATTATCATTATCATGGGGAGCATGGTAGCATGCAGGCAGATGTGGTGCTGGAGACATAGCTTAAGTCCTACATTTTTTAGGCAAAAAGAAGTTGACTGAGACACTGGGTGGTATCCTGAGCATAGGAAATCTCAAAGCCCGCCTCCACAGTGATACACTCCAACAAAGCCACACCTCATAATAGTGTGACTCTCTATGAGACTATGGATTCAAACTACCACACAAAGTAATTCCATGGACCAGGGTAATGGCCTAACCAGTAAAAAGCTCTTGCCATAAAACAAATCTGACAACCTGAATTTGATCCCTGGATCCCATGGTGGAGGAGAGCCAGCTCTAACTAATATAGCTTAAAATCTCCCAAATGAAGATCAAACTCCTAACAATTAACAAACTTGTTCTTGTGAGTACAAAGGATGTAGGAGTAAACTTTTATCTAAGTGATAAGCACAGAAAGTTTGATGAGTCAAGTTCCTGTGTGTTTGTAAGGCCTGCCTAGCCAATACTTGCTCTGGGCAGAGAGTCTCACAGTTGTCAGTTGCGTGTCCGTTCCAGCTGCTTTCTGTTTATTCTTGTTGTGTTTGTCTGGGATTCAGGTGTACAGCTCTGCACATGCTATGCAAGTTCTCTATTACTGAGCTACACACTCAGCCCAGCTGTAGGAAGGATTATGCCCTCAGAAATGAGATTTGGTGTGCAAAGTGCAGGAAGTAAACGGGCAGCATTTCATGCTGGAATATTCACCTAAACCAACCGACAAGGACATGCAATCTTCTAGGAGAATGGAAGCCTTGTGGGCACTGAGATAGCATGATGGATGTCCCTTATTTCAGGAAGCTGGAGACAATAGCCAGTTCTGCTGGAGGAACCTCTTCTCCTGCATCAACCTCCTGAGACTGCTCAACAAACTGACCAAATGGAAGCACTCCAGGACCATGGTAAGGGGACTTTAGAGCACAGATGTATCCATTCAACTAAATTTTTTAATCATTAGTATTTGTAGATTGCCTACTTGGAAAGATCTGTAGATAGCTGGTGAATGATGCATAAGTTTTCACACTTCCTAATTCTCACTATAGACAGTGTTTCACTACCCCAGGCTAGCCTCCAATTCCTTATATAGTTCTTATGTATTTTTTTCCTTTTTTATTGATATTTATTGAGCTCTACATTTTTCTCTGCTCCCCTCCCTATCTCTCCCCTCACTTGAAGACTCTTTTTTTTTTTTGGTTTTTTGAGACAGGGTTTCTCTGTAGCTTTGGAGCCTGTCCTGGAACTAGCTCTTGTAGCCCAGGCTGGTCTCGAACTCACAGAGATCCGCCTGCCTCTGCCTCCCGAGTGCTGGGATTAAAGGCGTGCGCCACCACCGCCCGGCTGAAGACTAACTCTTAAGGAGTTTGGACTTTAGACACTTGGGGTCTCATAGAATAGCCAGGTTTGTCTATATTGTCTGAGTTAGAAATTCTAAAATTTCACACGATGATGTCTGTGTTTCATTGGGTAGATGCTGGTGGTGTTTAAATCAGCTCCAATCTTAAAGAGAGCCCTCAAAGTCAAACAGGCCATGCTACAACTTTATGTCTTGAAGCTACTAAAGATACAAACCAAGTACCTTGGGCGCCAGTGGAGGAAAAGCAATATGAAGACTATGTCAGCCATTTACCAGAAAGTGCGCCACCGCATGAATGATGACTGGGCTTATGGGAATGGTGAGTATTCTTGTAAACCTGGAACTCATTAGTGTAGTTAGGCTGGCTGGCCACTGAGCTCCAGGGATGAGCCTGCCTCTGCTTCCACAGCACTGGGGGTATAAATGGCTTTATGTAGGTGCTAGGCATTCAAACTCAGGTCTTCATGCCAATTCCCCAGCCCCTAAATATGACACAAATTTTATGATATGGTAAAATGTTTGCCTACTTATAGTTTTTTGGGGGGTTTTGTTTTGTTTGAAGCAAGGTCTCACCATGTAGCCTTGGCTGGCCTGAAACTCACTATGTAAACTAGACTGGCCTCAAACTCAAGAGATCTCCCTGCTTCTGGCTTCCGAGTGCTGGGATTAAAGGCATGTGCTACGATGCCCAACTGAGTTGATCCAGACTTGCCTCTTCATGTTCTGCTCCAATCTCCCCTTCCTTGAGAGGTGATTATATTCAAATGGGAAATTTTCATCCCCTAGGGAAAACTCAATTAAAGGCTCAATTGCTCTTTTGAATGGCATAATTATTAGAAACAAGGAATTACAATACAAAGCTCTCTCCCATCTCCTTTCTCAGGAGTAACTAGTTTCCAGTTTCTACGACTTCCAAAGATGATTTCTGTATGTATTAGTTCATATGTGATCATATGTATACTTTTTAAAACTGTAAGCATGCTACATGTCTACTTTATACATTGCTCTCAAAAAACCATTCTGAACCATTTCATTGAATTCATTGAATTCCACCATGCTCTGTGGAAGAGAGTGATGTCCTCAGCTGTATATATCTTCTCTTCCTCTCTTTCCTATGTCAGACATCGATGCCAGGCCATGGGACTTCCAAGCAGAAGAGTGTACCCTGAGGGCCAACATTGAGGCTTTTAACAGCCGCAGGTATGATAAACCACAGGACTCGGAATTTTCACCTGTGGATAACTGCTTACAGAGTGTGCTGGGGCAGAGGCTGGATCTGCCTGAAGATTTCCACTATTCCTATGAGCTCTGGCTGGAGAGAGAGGTGTTTTCACAGCCCATCTGTTGGGAGGAGCTGCTCCAGAATCACTAAGCTCTTGTCACAAAGCATCTGATAGTTGGAGCTTGGCTCCAATAACTATGCCCCTTCAAACTTCATACTGAACTCTAGCATATATCAATGGGCATTACAGCCCAACATCCAGCAGAGATCCGGCATAGTTCAGGGCCATTCTGGATGTCGTTGGTCCTGAAGATGAAGCAAGGCTGGGATCCTGAGCCAAAGCACATGGATCAACTTGCCCTAGGCTCAGCTTGGTACCTAGTTAGCTTGAAATCTCTTGATGGATCAGTCCTGGGCAGGCTCTTTGACAGAACCTGCTTTAATCTTGCCTAGAACCAGGCTAGCCTCTGTTGGCCACAACAGTGAAAAGAAATTTGTTATGGCATTCACCTCAAGCAGTGGGATAGGTACAGGCCATAAAACGAGCAATTTTTCTTCTTGCTCATTCTAAATGCCTGAGACTTATCATTTAGCAAAACCAACTTTAGACTATTTCACATTAAGATTGTGGCACTCCTCTTTATAAAATACTCATTAGCTCTGAGATGTCTTGAGAGCACTGCACCTTTCTTAAGAATGGTTGTTTCCAAACACTGCATGTTATAGAAAAGTATATTGTATTTTTCCTTAAGAGATCTATGTTCAATGTAAAATTATCTCCTCTGTATTCTGTATAGTGCATTGACTCCTTTGCCGTTTGGAAAGAACCACAACTAATGTGTAATAATATGACCTTCTCAAAAAGTATCTCTCGTTTTTCATAAATTACTTATTTTAAAATGGCTGACTATTCCACAGAGTTACTCCCTGATGTAACCCCAGATCTTCACTTGAGTGAGGAGAGGGTAGTGTTGTGTGAGCCAGGACCTGGCTATGTAGCTCTGACTACGCTGGGACATACTGTGTAGCCAGCTAGCCTTGAACTTGTACTGATCCTCCTGCCTGTGTCTCCTGAAAGCTGGGATTATAGGCATGGGCCACACCTCTAGCCAACGCATTCTTAAATGACAAGTTGATTAGAGAAGGTTCTATTTGCTGATATTTGTCCATTTGTGCTGACTTTTTAAAATTAAAAGTTACAGCATCACAATTTATATTTTTTCTTCCACGTTCGTTACTTTTTACCTTTTTATTTTTCTGCTAGAAGTTTCAATATGGTTTGTACCGGAAGTATTGCACATTTCATGGTGGATGTCTCTACTCCTCCTTTACAGCAAAATCACATGCTTCCAAAGCTAAGCGGTTTTTTTAAAATCTTTGCACTTTTTTTTTTATTCTCCCCACTGCCCAGACACTACCAAGTCTTTTTATGATGGCACAAGGGCACTTTATTCCTAGAGAGCTGGTCCAAACTCTTTTGTAGGTCATGATAGAGACCCTGCACTGTCCAAAGGAACAATCGGTACCTCTGTGTTGTGGGTAGCAGGATTTCATACTACAGAAAAGTGACAAAAATATAATATGTAATAGTTGAAATGTCTTAAAATAATTAGCAAGTTTTATCAAACCATAACAGCAATCCTCTTTTCAAACAGTTTACTGAACATAATATCAGGCAATTTTATTAATCTAGGATCAGGCTACTGTGATTTTAATGATATTTGAGCAAAAAGATACTTTTCTAGGAAAGAGAATAATCACCAATCTATTTTGAAGTTGTATCCTATCAGTTGTGTAAATAAAAAATAAGTTGCCTTTTAAATCACACCTGAATGCTTCCAGAGGCACAGACGTATGCCAAACTTTAATATATCACATTTTATTATTTATTACTTGAGAAGATTAATTCTATTACTCTAATTAATTCTATTAATCTAATAGAAAAACTATTATACCTTGCAAGGAGAAACAATGAATTTCAAGTCACATCAATTTTTTCCCCCTACAACTTGCTGTGACTAGCTTCTGGTATCGGCAGCTAGCCCCATGTGCTAAGATGACTGGGCTGGATCTCCCAATTTGAGAGCTCATGTATGTGATTAACCAAATTTAATGGTGATTATAATTTCTAAATAGAAGCATGCTATTAAAATAGGGACTTTATCTGTGAATATTTTAGTGAAGTTTGTGTTGATAATATTGTTCATCTCACCAAACACTTTAATAAAAAGAAAACCTGGAATTAGATATTTGGTCTTTAATTCTTTAACACAAGATAATCTGAAATCATGTTAGATAGAAAAGGATACAGGATAAATACAGAACTACAAATCTCAATGATGTAACAATGGGTCTGAGATCAGCCATTTGAATCACCTTAGATTATCGGATTGGCTTTTCTCTAGAATTATTCTGGCATAAGGCAAGAACAAGAAACAAACCATGCCATACAAGTACATTTCAGAGATCCTATTTAGATATGGCAGAAGGCAAATTATTCATGCCATTGGCCAAAATCAGCTCACATGGACAAGCCTGCCAGTGGGCCAGAGAAGCATACTCCACCTGAGGGTGGCAGGTATAGGACGCGGCGTGATGCTTTGGTAGTCATGGTGACGAATATCTGTTCCTATCCTACACAGAATGCACACAGCTCCACCCCAAGGAAGGCTTCAAAGTCTTATCTGATGAGATCTTAAAGTCCAGGGCTTCCTTAAGTCTAGGTGCTACATCTTTTCCTTTTTTATAGAAACAGGGTCTCAAGCTGACCTTGACCTAGATTGCTGTCTGCTGATCCTGTTAGACTTGAAGACTGAATAGCAATAGTATGTTTAACTGAATCGTAGTGAGCATTTCAAATGTGTACATATACCAGAACATCTTTTTTGTTGTTGTTGCTTTGTTTTCTGGTTTCCAAGAGGGGTTCTCACTCTGTAGACCAGGCTGTCCTCGAACTCAGAGATCCACCTGCCTCTGCCTCCTGAGTGCTGGATTTAAAGAGTATGCCACCACCACCCAGCACCAGGACATCCTTGTACATCTTAAACATACAGTTTTTGTCAGTGATATTTCAATAAGACTGTTTTTGTTTAGTTCTGTTTTTGAGGCGGAGTCTCATGTAGCTCAGGCTGATCTCATGCTTGTTAGGAGCTTAAACTTTGGTGTATATCAATCCATAGTAATCCCACTGAACAAATGTAATGTCCTCTTCCTTTAGATAGAAAAGATCTTTAGGCTTCTCTATAGAAGTAGTTCCCTGCCTTTCATTGTTCCATGGAGTTAGAAACAGGTTTTTTTGTTTTAATTTTTT
>JAQHUG010000069.1:4699563-4717196 GCA_028555095.1 Dicrostonyx torquatus | reverse complement strand
CCTTTGGGTTTATGGGGCCAATACAGTCAAACTACCACAGTGTATTAAGGGTTTTTTTATTTGCTTTTTTGTTTGGCCTACATATAGATTTGTGCACTAAATGCCTGTGGGGGTCAGAGAAAAGTACCGGATTCTCTGGAACTGGAAGAACTGGCTGTGGGAATTGCCATGTGTGTGCTGGGAGCCAAACCGGGGTCCTCTGCACCAGCAAGGGCTCTTAACGCCAACTCTCTGCACCGATCACCCTTACTAGTGGCCAATTTCATTTCACACCCTTCTGCTTTGCTCTGTTCTCCCTCCGTCCCCCAACGTTCAAGAACTTTGCCTCATGTTGGGTGCTGAACTCCCACAGCAAGCGGGAAGCCAGGCACTTGGCAAATATACAATAACCACTCGGTGAATTGAATGGAATGGCAAGAGTTTTTAAAAATCAAGAATTGTGCCCCAAACGCATCCTGAGAGAAGAGGATGAACTCACAAGGTTAAATCCCACCCAGAATATAAGAACCCTGCCCATCTTCCTCTCCTCCGACCTGTACCAGACTTTTTTTTTAACCGACATTTCTTCACTTCAATCCTCAGAGACCTTATTCTTGCTTTCCAGGAGGGGTCAAGTTCAGATGATTTCACGAGAGTGGTTTAGCCTGTCCTAGCCTTTCCTTCCCAAAGACAAAACTGCGTATCTTGGTAACCCGCCTCTTCTCCTTGTACCCCGCCCAGTCCCACCGCCGGGGACAAAACTATTCCATTCAGCGGCTAATGAGGTTCGTAGCCATTGCCAACAACTAGCAAAAGTAAAGCGAAAAGCGACAGCCCAGGCAGCAGGATAAATCGAAACACAAACTCAGAGCCGACAGGTGTCCGAAGGCCAAGCCAGGCTCCGCCCAGTTGCCGCACGCCCCGCCCCGGTATCCCTAGCAACATGTAAACAGTGCGTGGTTTGGTAGTGTGGGTGAGCGAGCCCTGGCGCTGGCCGCTGGCTATCTGGGTGCGGCGCGGCCCTGCGCCTGGAGTGGGGTGAACCGGGCCTTGCGTACCAGCAGCTCGGTGGCTGGCTGCTTGCTGAGCTCGCCCAGCTCCCCTGAAAGCATCTGCGCCTCCGCACACCGCGAGGGCGCCCAGCTGCGGCCACGGCCGGGGCAGGCGGCAACACGCCGGTGAGAGCGAGCGGAGGCCAGGGGAGAGGCAGGAGCGGGCGCGGGGGCCTTGACGCCAGGGGCGGGAGGAGGGGAGGGGCTGGGATATGGGGTCTGAATCTGGGAGATTGGTGTTACGATCACCTGCTTAGATGAGAAAGAAATGGCCGTGGGAATACCCATCCTGAAGTGGGAGAGGTTCGCAAGAGCTGGCCTTAACCCCGGTAGCCTTTGAGGGGAGGGCTTCACCAACTTTTTTTTTTTTTTTTTTTTACTGTCATCACCAACTGGTATAGTTCAACCGAGCGTGTGTGGGAGGGAGCGGTATGAGAGGGACTTATGGTAGTCTGCATCGGTTGGACAGCAGCAGCAGGTTTAGATTGTACCCTTTAAGACGGTTTTCGTTCCTTGGTTCTGTGCAGTTACTTTCGCTCTTAGAAGATGCTTTGGGGTGTGGAAAATAGAGGGCGGTCAGCAACGAGGTTTGGAACCCCACGCCAATAGGGACCGTCCAGGCTGCTCCTAGTTATAGAGTGGGACTCTGCCCGTGCTATAGAAAGTAAGGTTGACCCTAGTGGGGAGGGCGGGGAGGGCGGGGGAGAGAGGTGGGAGGTGTCCATACCACACCTAACCCCACCCTTCCTCACCCCTCCTTTCGCCAGTATTCCTGTTCTTCGGTTCATCCTGCAATTGGTGGCCTCCTTCCCAGTCTCATTTTTCTTTCTAGAAAGGCTATGGTTTTGTTGTTCCTTCCCACAACCCTCAAGGGTTCGCTGTGAGTACTGCATTGTTGAACTTACCGCTCAGCACCACGGTAAAGGGACCTCAACTTCCGGCGCGTTTATTATATTGTCATTTCTGCTGAAAAGAAAGCATGGCCCGTACTAGACCCAGCCAGGTTCTTCCGGAAATTTCCTTGCAACTGCCCTACCTCAGTTACTGATCTTTTTATCTCCTAGACCACAACTGTCTTCTGCTTCCTCTTGTTCGGTAAGCACCTATAGCTCTTTGCACCTCACTTGAGGCGTCCTGCCTGTCTTGCTTTCCTTTTAACCTGCAGTGTGGAAATGTGCTAAGTATGGAGCCCTTCCTCGTAGGTCTGAAACTAGGTATAGTTTTAAGTAAACATGCTAAGTGCCTCTTGACTTAAATTTCTAGATTTATATAGTCCTACTGTTTTTTTTCCCAGGCCCCGGAAGTATGATTTACAAAGCCCTAGGAGGGAGTTGCTTCCCCCCTTTTGTAGGTGTCCAGCTTATTAGGTTACAGCCCGAAGGCCTGAGCTGCTCCTTCCTTGCTTCCCAGGCTTGATTCCTCTCGCTGAGTTTCCCACCTCACCCTCCCCACATTTGCCTGCGGACAGACACTCTGACCTTGTTTGGTCCCTTTCTCTTTGGATAGTCTCTCCAACCTCCAAGTCCCAGTGGGCTGTTTGTTCTGCTTCCAAATTCTCTAACCTTTCAGCCTACTCTCCAGGACCATGCCTTAGTATTTCTGCCTGCCCTGTGAGGAGGCCAGACGGGCCTGGGCCCCTCTTTCCCAGAGAGGTTGTTTGATCCATGCTTTTGTGATAAAGGGCAGATGTCTTTCCCCCTCTCCTCTGTATCTAGTACAGAGGCAGGAGCACAGTAGGAGTTTGGAAATATTTGAGTGAATGAAAAAGGCATCTTGCAATTGAGAGCAACAGAAACACTTGTGTGTCTTCTCCACTCTGTGCCTGCACTGCATCTGTATCCATTCCTTTTTGGGTGGCTGAGCAAATACTGGAAGAAAGAGTTTAGTAATTAAGTGGATTCAGGTTTACACTCATGTTGCATGGAGAGGCTGCTTGTTTGTCCCGGCCACCCGGCTAGCTTACACCCAAAATAACCACACAGAAACTGTATTAATTAAAACACTGCTTGGCGCCAGGCAGTGGTGGCGCACGCCTTTAATCCCAGCACTCGAGAGGCAGAGGCAGGCGGATCTTTGTGAGCTCGAGACCAGCCTGGTCTACAAGAGCTAGTTCCAGCACAGGCTCCAAAGCCACAGAGAAGCCCTGTCTCGAAAAACAAACAAACAAACAAAAAAACCAAAACACTGCTTGGCTCTAACTTCTTATTGGCTAACCCTTACATCTCTTACATATTAGTTTAACCCATTTAACCCATCTCCATTAATCTGTGTATCGCCACGTGGCAGTGGCTTACCAGAGATTCTAACTGGCATCTGTCTCAGGCAGAGGATCCATGGCTTCTTCCTGACTCTGCTCTTCTTCCTCCCAGCACTCAGTTCTGTTTTCTCCGCCTACCTAAGTTCTGCCCTATCAACCAGGCCAAGGCAGTTTCTTTATTAATCAATGAAAGCAACACACAAACAGAAGGACCTCCTACCCCACACTCACAGGTTCCTCATAGTGGAGAAGGCAGAGCTCATGGCTGTGGTCGGACCATAACTGTTCACATGGTGGCAAATCTGAAAGCAGAGAGAATATGCCCTACTTCTGCCACCTACCCCATCTCCTAAAGGCTCCTCAAGGCTCTCTTGGGAATAAACAATCAGAACATGAACCTGTTAGGGAACCAACACAGCATCTGGTTGTGATTTATTTATTTGCTCAGCAAATCCTGTTCATCCGTTTCATGTACCAGACAATGGTATAGGCTAAGGAATTCAGTGGTAACCTCTGGATTACCATCAATTACTATTAAAAGTACTATTAAGTAGTTGCAATGCTTTTAATGAGAAACGTCCCCCATAAACTCAGATATTTGAATACATGGTCTCCGTTTGGCAGCGCTGTTTAGGGGGGTGGTGCAGCCTCTCTGGGGGAAGTTTGTCATTGTGGGAGGGCTTTGAGATTTCACAGCCTCACCTCGTTCCCAGTTCACTCTCAGCTCTCTGCCCTGGCAGCTGTTACCATGCTTCCATCACTATTATGAATTGTCCCTCTGTCCGCCGAAAGTCATCTCGCTCCTCCGTAATTGCTTTGGTTGTGGTGTTGTATCAGAGCAACAGAAAAATAACCAATGAGGTAAAGCTGCCAAAGAAAAGGAGCTCAGAATGGTACTTCAGAGGCACAGGCTTCATGGAGCAGTTAACAGACAGAGATAGACTGTGTGAGTGCTCGGAACGAACACCTTGCCTGGGACAGACTCAGATTATGTTCTTTCGTTGATGTATGTGTTGACATATACAATACAGTAAGGTTGTATGATTGTCCTAGGTACAGGACAAAATGGACACTGTGTCTTTACTGTAGTGGGAGCTGAATCCAGGCCACTGTAAATGCTAGGCCAGGGCTTTACTGCTCATCCACATATATAGTGTCCCTCGGAGCCTGGTGAGGTTTTTGTGAAGAAGTGATTTTGAGTAGAGTCTGAAGGAAGAGATAAAACAAATGATTCCTCTTCGGTTATGTGAAACCTCTAGGCCGTGTAGTGTGGGGAAAACCTACAGAAAAGTCAGGGCCTCTGGAAACAGGAGGAATTTGGCAAGTTTGGGAGCTAGAAAGAAAGCCAGCATAGATGCAGCCAAGAAGTCTTCCTTATAGAGTTTGTAAGGTTTTAAATCATGTTCTGAGACCAAGAGTGGAGCCACAGGGTTTCCTTGAGCCAACTGAAGGCATGGAGGGTTGCTGGTGAGATGGCTCAACGGGTAAAGGTGCTTGCAGTATGCACTCCGTATAGAACATACCATAACTTGCAACATACTAACCTTTGCAATTCTATATGAATTTTGGAATCAATCTTCCAATTTCTTTTTTTAATTGATTTTATTTACTTATTTGTGGTGGACACGGCACACATAGGGAGGTCAGAGGATACCTTGCAGGAGCCAGTTCTTTCCTTCTTCCATGTAAATCCTGGAGACCTAACTCAGCTTGTCTGGCTTGGTAACAACTGCCCTTCGCTCCTGAGCCATCTTGTCCACCCTGGTTTGCCAATTTCTAAAAATGTCAAGTTTAACTCAATGTTGTGGGACACACCTTTAATCCCAGCACTCAGAAGACTGGCAGATGGGGTTTGAAGCCAACCTGGCTTATATGGTGAGACCCTGTCTTAAAAAAAAAATCAAGCAAACAAAAGGCTAAGAATGTTCAACTTTGATATGAATTTTAATTCTCAACCTGTCTTAATTAGGTTTTCTGTTGCTGTGAAGAGACACCATAACCGTAGCAACCCTGTAAAGGAAAATATTTACTTAGGTGGTTTACAGTTTCTGAGGTACAGTTCATTACCATCGTAGCAGGACAAGGCAGCATACAGGCAGACATGGTGCTGGAGAAGCAGCTGAGTCTACATCTTGATCCACAGACAACAGGAAGTGAGCTGTTAACCATACTGAGTGTAGCTTTGTAGCTTGAGCAAAAGAGACCTCAAAGCCCACCCCCACAGTGACACACTTCCTCCTACAAGGCCATACTTCCTCTAACAAAACCACACTTCCTAAGTGTGATAAGTGATACTCCCTTTTGGGGGCCATTTTCTTTGAAACCAAAACACAGCCCATTTAAAGATTAAGATGTGTACATGCATACATGTACACACACATTTTGTTGCAGTTTTTCAGGTTAACCACACACCATTGACATTTAAGAATGTATAAAATTATAAAGAGTTGGATGGTGGTGGCACAAGCCTTTAATCCTAGCACTTGGGAAGCAGAGGCAGGTGGATCTCTGAGTTCAAGGCTAGTCTGTTCTACAGAGTGAGTTCCAGGACAGCCAGGGCTATCTATAAAAAGAAAACCTGTCTCACAAAAAAAAAGCTAAATAAGTAAACAGTGAAATTATTGAAGAGAACCAACATTCAAAACCTTTTGTTTGTTTTTTTCGAAACAGGGTTTCTCTGTGAAGCCCTGGCTATCCTGGAAACTCACTCTGTAGACCAGGCTGGCTTCAAACTCAGAGATTCACCTACCTTTGCCTCCCTAGTGCTGAGATTAAAGACGTGCGCCAACATTGCCTGGCACAAAATCTTAAAGAACTTATTTCAAAGTGTACATCCTATACCTTGTGAAGACGTTTTTACTGTCAAAATGCAGTCTTCTGGACTTTGTATTATTTGTTTTCATTTGTACTTTCTTTTAAAAAAGATTTATTGTTTATTTATGTGTCTGTGTGGTTGTATGTGCACATGCTTGCAGGTGCCCTCAGTGTCCAGAAGAGGGTGTCAGCGATTGTGAGCTTCAATCCCATGGGTGCTGGGAACTGAACTCGATCCTCAGGATGAACAGAAAGTTCTCCTAACCACTGAGCCATCTCTCCAGCACTACCATTAGTATTTTCTTACTGATATCTTGTGTTTACTCCTGGATATAATGTCCAGAAATATACTGCATTTCACTGATATAGGCATATTTCAGTCTTTTAAACATACTGTTTTGTTTGTTTCATCAATTCTATATTAATATTTAGCCATTGCTAAGCTCTGATCATTTATACATTCTCCCTCCTCCCCTAGCTAGAAGAGAAACTAATAATCCTCGCCTGTCCATCTTCTCTCAGTGTGTGAGGTGGTCACAGGAAAGAGAGAAGTTCAGTTCAGCTGTGTGCACTTGTAGAAAGACTCTGGAACAGTTTCCTGCTGAAACAGAAAGGTCCCTGTTCGTTCCCTTTCCCTAGAAGTCCTGACCTCTTCAGCTAGTCGTACAGAGCATGGGCTCTGAGCACCTACCAAGTGACCTTGCTAAGCCCTGCTATGTCATTGTGGAGACAGGCATGGTGCCTGTCTACCTTGAAGCACAGCTCTGTGGTGATAAAGGTGATGGCAAGAACCATTTGCTACGACTCTGAGTCTGTTGTCTTGGGTGACATCACACTTAAGCCTCATGACTGCTAGGTAAAAAGTACTTGCATAACAAGTACCAAAATATGCATTTGTCTCCTGTCTGTATAATTTGTTTTAAATTTAATTTTCTGTATATGACCCTCCAGAAATATATAAGAATAGTTTGATAAGATAAATCCCCATAGGTCCACTCCTCGGGTCAGAAAGTATCAGGAGCTGACCAGATCCATGGTTTCTTTCTTCTGTAGGGTGTAGAGAGAACAGCAGTCCTGGAAAGCAAATCCTAGTCTTTTATTTGGTCTCTGCAGTCTCAGCGTGCGTCTCCGAGACATGAGCACATCAAATGTCATTATCAGACCTAACAGACAGAGTTCCCTGTTTTCCTCGAAAATGTCTCTTCAAAGATTATGTAAATAGAATGCAAGGTAGCACCGCTAGAGAGCTCCACCCTAGAGAGCGCCACGCACCTCATTGGGTTGGGTTTCTTTAAATGTGAACTGCTTACATAGCAGCTGTCATATTTGATTCTCCTGCTCCACGCAAGCATTTTTTTTTAAAGATTTATTTATTAGCCGGACGGTGGTGGCGCACCCCTTTAATCCCAGCACTCAGGAGGCAGAGGCAGGCGGATCTCTGTGAGTTCGAGACCAACCTGGTCTACAAGAGCTAGTTCCAGGACAGTCTCCAAAGCCACAGAGAAACCCTGTCTCAAAAAACAAAAACAAAAAAAAAAGATTTATTTATTTATTTATTATGTATACAGTATTCTCAGTATGTATGCTGCAGGCCAGAAGAGGGCACCAGACCTCATTACAGGTGGTTGTGAGCCACCATGTGGTTGCTGGGAATTGAACTCAGGACCTCTGGAAGAGCAGGCAGTGCTCTTAACCTCTGAGCCATCCCTCCAGCCCCGCAAGCATCTTTTTAAAAGATAGGGGTATTTGTACATATTTGTGGGATGCAATACAATAATGTGATATATAAAGACATTAAACCAGACTAATTAGCATTTCATTTTCTTCAACATTAATCAACCCTGTGTTGGGAACCTTCAGACCCTTCTAGTTATCTTGAACATATAAACATATTTGTGGAGGCAGTCTGGATTTTTTTTTTTATTTTAGGCCTTTATCTCCCCTTGAAGTCAATAAGGAAATGTGGAAAATTACTTAAGGCAGGGCTTGATGGCACATGCCTTAGATCCCGGCGCTTGGGAGGCAGAGTCAGGCAGAGCTCTGTGAGTTTGATCCCATCAAGGTGATGGAAACTAATCCTCTCCTGTGTTGTATTTGGCTTTGAAAGTCAGGTAAAGGGAAGAAAGGGAAAGTCCGGGTCAAGACTTTCGGGAAGAAGCAGAAGCCGAAGAAGCCGGAAGCAGACATCCTCAGCCCTGCTGCCATGCTGAACCTCTACTACATTGCCCACAATGCCGCCGACTGCCTGTACCTTCGAGGCTACCCTTGGCCAGGCGCTCCCAAAGGGAAAAAGGGGAAGAAGATTTAAGTGATAGAATCCAACACACGTTTTGGTTTCCAAGAACAGAAAGGGGGAGAAAGCATTCAGGACAACTCAATGGCGCAGGCCAAATAAGCTTACTGAAGACAGCGAGAAACATGTAGCCGGTGTACGTCCCTGTGGTGAATAATGACAGAGGAATGCACGTTTATTGCCACAGCTAAGCCAGACTCTAGGTGGCTTCACTTTGTTTTTTCAGAAGTAATCAGGAAAACCAAACCCAAGTGGTTCTTAAAGGAGACACTGGCAATGGCAGTGGTTTTTATAGCGTTATAATCATAGTTCTGGACCTGAATTAAACCTTGTTCTCAGAAGGCAGCTCCGGTTTGCATGAGTCGTTTTCTTTTGTTAGAGGGGACGAGGCAGAAAGCAAGGGCCAACTTTGTGTATGCCTTCCTCTTGGGCATTTTTTTCTGCTGGGGTTTGATTTTTTTTTTTCAATGCCGGGGATAAACCTGGGGTCTCTACTCAGGAAGAGCTCCGCCATTCAGTTACCCCAATCTTTCCCTTTCTTTTAACAAAATGGAAAATAAATAATTTGTTTTTATAATTTTCTGCTTAGCAGTCTTTCTCAAATTTGAATTGACTCCAGACTCCAGGGAGACTAAACTCGCTACAGGCGCTCCAATCCTGCCAGGTCTGCAGGCACCTGACTGAGATCTGGGAAAATGGCTCCCTATATGGTGCTCACTGAAATCATGAGGACCTGAGTTTGCTCCCCACAGCCCCGTAAAATCCGGCACTGTGGTACCTGATAGTGATCCTAGCACTGGGGAGATTCAGCGCTAGTGACAGGAAGAGCCCTGGGGTTTTCTGGCCCATCAGCTGAATCAATGAGCTCCAGGCTCAGGGAGTGACCCTGGAGGAAGCGATTGAGGAAGACACCAGTGTCAGCCAGTGGCCTCTCTGCACACTCAGACACAGACTCACAAAGATCTGCCTGGTGGTGGGTGCACGAAGAAAGGGAACAAATCAGATAAGTTAGCTTCCCGTTGTGACCGAGGGCCTGAGGAAAGCAGTTTAAAGGAGGAAGACTTCTTTCCACTCCCGGTTTCAGAGGCTGGCTCCTTTATTTTGGGAATGAGACACAACAGAATACCATGGTGGTCAGAGCATGTGACAGAGTGGTTGACCATCTTACACTGGCCGGGGAGGGAAAAGGGAGGCAGCGAGGGGCCTGGGACAAAACACATTCCTTCCATCACTCCTCCCCTAAGGAGGGCACTCTCTGTGTAGCTTTGTTAGCCTGGAACTCACACATCTGTCTCGTAAGGGCATACATCACAGCCAGACTAAGACACACTTTTCAAAACCATGCCTCCAGTGACCTGCTAACTCCAAGCAGGCCCTGCCTCCTAGAGTTTCTGCCACCCTCCCAATTCAGCTACAACTCCATTAGTGTGGATTAATCTGCTAAGATTATAGCCCTGATGATCCAGTCATCTCTGAATAGTGCTGCACTGTGGCTAAACCTCCAATACATGAACCATTGTAAAACATTCCAGACTTAACCATAACTTTCTGCCCTTAGGCCCCAAAGACTCATGCTCATTCACAAAAGATGTTAAAAGATGCTCCAGAATCCCCAAATTCTCAAAGGTTCCGGGGCTGCACTAAGTCCAAGTCTCTTAGACTCATGTCCTTAGCTGTGAGTCCCTGTAAGATACAAGGAAAGACCCTAAACGCATTTCTGAGTCCTCTCAGCTCTAAAGGCATTTCTGAAGCCTCTCAGTATTACACATCTCTCTCCTGGAGACGTGACAGTCATCCACACACAAATGTTGGGAACTTTCCATCATCTCCCTGTGTCTTTGTAAATGTTCTATTGAATAGGGACATACCAACCCTTAGGTGTTGACTCAGTTCCTGGTGTTTTGATTCAGTCCCTGGGAAAGGGGCAACGTGACCCAGAGATCCCTCTTACCTCACTGGATCACGCAACTATTCTCCTGCCCCAACACAGACCAATCACTGCTAGTAAAACAACCCCCAGACACCCCCTTGTTTCTATGGCTCTTTCCTTTAAAAGTAGCCTCTACTAGCTATTCGGGGTCTCTCAGCTTCGTGGATGCTGGGGGACCCTGTCATGACAGAATTAATAAAATCCTCTTGCTTTTGCATCAACTGTGGTATCTGGATGGTGTCTTGAAGCAACTCTTCCCTGGAGCTTGGACTCCTAGTCCAACAACAAAAAACAATTTACAGACTTCCAAAGCCCTTGACGCCCAGCCCTGACCCTTGGAAAGAGGCAGTTGGAGGTCTATGAGGTATTTCTGACACGTCTCTCCATACCTGCTGTCTTAGGGTTCCTATTGCTGCGAAGAAACACCATGACCACAGCAATCAAAGGAAATTTAATTGGGGGTGACTCACAGTTTCAGAGGTTCAGTCCAGCATTGTCATGATGGGAAGCAGGTGGCTTAGGAAACCGGGACTATCTCCCAGATGCTGGGGACTGCTGCATTCACTCTGGAGCCCCTCACTTCCCTGAAGACTTGCCAGAGCACAGACTTCTGGGTCCTCACCCAGGGAGAAGCCTGTACTGGAGAAAGTGTGACTTGCACAGGCTCCCAGGTTGATGCTACCTAACCTTGGTGCTAAAACGCTTGTCCAGTCTTTGAACCTGTGGGATGTTTAAAGTCCTCTGGTTCCTCCCTTGGGTACGGGAGTTTGTATTAGGGCAGTGGTGTGTTCTAGAACACTGGGGAGATGGTGCATGCAGAACTCCCATGTAGTGATATTTCGTTTGTATTTTAGTAAATAAGCTTGCCCAAATCTGCCTTTCCTTTTCCTGAGCGAGTGTATCCATCCTGCTGCGGCTACACGCTGTCGCAGACTCAGCTTCTTCAGCCTTCCAGGGAGGAGCCAATGTCCCTGATTCTCCAGGTATCTCTAGGCCTTCAGCATCAGATTAGGACTGCTTCCTGCTTTGTAGACAGGGCAGCTGGCATAGTCTCAGCCTCTCCAGTGTGCAGACAGCCACTGTTAGACTGCCTGTGTATCCTCTACCATAAGAGCTGCCTAATAATCCCTCTTTGTAATTTAAATACATCCAATTGGTTCTGTTCTCTAGAGAACCCTGGCAGACACAACCCTGTAGTGATATTTCATTTGTAATTTAATAAATAAAACTTGCCTGAAGATCAGAGAGTAAAACAGTCCCCCTGGTAAGCCTTACAAACCAGGTAGTGGTGACACACACCTTTAATCCCAGCAGCCACACTAGTTTGCCATAGGAACCAGGCAGTAGTGGTGCACGCCTTTAATCCTAGCACTAGAGAGGAATGTAAGGAGGAGACAGCTCTCAGACACAGTCTCATCCTGAGGTTCCTGGAGGCAGGATGGCCATTTCGGACTGAGGTAGAGGTAAGAGGCAGTGGTTGGCTGTTTTTCTTTTCTGACCTGACTCTGGGTTTTTATTAACTGTGCTACACTCCCACCCAATGTTAGCTATCTACAGCACAGACAACCACAGAGACGTGAGCTCACCAGACATTCGAGACGGAGATGACGACCTGGAGGTGGGAAGGGTAGGGACAATGACTGCAGTAGACTGGTGAGGAGAAAAGATGTGGCAGTAGTGTGTGGTGGGGACATTTGACAATAGAAGTGCCCCCCGCAAAACTGATGGCCTGCAGTGGACAAGAGCGGCAATGACCAATGCCAAAGAAACTGCCATTCTCCGCCATCACCAGAAAGAGCGCACGTGGTGCAGGTCCTCAAGCACAGTCTGACCTGGGCTGGGAAGGTGGATCAGTGGGCACCCGTGAACTCTGAAAATCTGAGTCTGATCCTAGGGACCCGAAGGGTAGGAGAAAATGAACACCCTCATTTGTGTCCCCTCCCACGCTGGCATGTACATAACACTATAAACAAATGTTTAAAAAGAAAACAGTTTGACAGTCTCAGGATATTGCAAGGTCAGCCACTGCAGCTGCTCCAGGCATGCATTCCTTTCATGATAAAAAATAAATAAATAAATAAAAAGAAGACCCAGAAAGCAGTGTTAGTTAAGGCAATGAGCCGCGGGCCAGCAGTCCTCGAGTAGGTGAGGGAGCCAGGTGGTCCACACGCACTCAGGGTCCTGCAAAAGCTCCGTGCTCTAGCTTTCCTTCCTGAGCCTCCCAGCAAGGTGTCCAAAGCCCTTAGGACACCACAGGCAGCAGGGGGCTCTCCTCACCTCTGTAGCAGTTTTCACCTGTAGCACGGGAGAGTCCACTCGCGATGGCTGTCCTGATCTGGGTGCAGACATCAAAGCAACCTAGTCAACACTTTCAGTTTGTAAAGAGAAAGTGTGTTTCTTACTTCTTGACTAAAAAAAAGGTTTCGCCTTCCGCCCTCTACCCCTTGAGGAGTCACCGAGATCCCAGGGCTTGGCTCTTCACTTCTAAGCCCCCAGACCTGTAAGAAATGAACTTCTGCTGTTTGTCACTCCCAGACTCCGGTGTTATGTGGAAGCAACACTGTGAACCGAGCTACCGTACAACCCGAGACCGTTTTTCAGATGTATAACAAAGGGAGTGGGAAACTTGACCATGCTCATGGAACCACTGTCCACAGCAGCCCTAAGGGAAGAAATCACCCCAGTCTACTATGAAGGAACAAACAAAAGGCGGTAGGATATTTGTTCTTAAAAATGAATGAAATTCTGAGAGTATAGTGTGGACGAGACTTAAAAACATATATGACAAAGATACAGAAAGACTAAGACCGCAGACCCACTAACGCGATTCATAGAGAGAATGAGGGGTTGAGGTGAGAGTAGAATGGGGGATGGTGAAAAGTTCAGAAGATGGGTGCTGCTGTCTCAATGTGTGTGGCCCTAATACGCCAGATGCTACAGTTAAAACAGTAAGCTTTATGTTACATACATCTACCAGAATGAACGAGGAAATCAAAGGGTTTTTCTTTCTTTCTCCTCCTCTCTTCCTCCTCCTCCTCTTCTTCTCCTTCTGTCCTAAAATGATCTCGAACCTGACAGAGGGAACAAGGCAAGTGTCCACAGGCCTCCTTTGTCATTGGTAAATAGTTGGGCACGTATGGATGAAGGAGACACCCTAGAAAGAGGAATTGCAGAGATGGCTCCGTGAACACAAGAGCTTGCTGTGTAAGTGTGATGACTGTGTCCCATCATACACAAAGACCTTACTTCCGGAAGGTGTGCTCTGTCCTCCAACACATGTTCTGGTACACGTGTGCACAGCTTGCCCCGGCCTCCAAGCCTTAGCACCTGCCACTGCCCTCCTGGGCCTCTGCTACTTCCCCTCCATTTCCACCTCCCACAGTGGGCAGCTCCCGTCCAAGCTCATTTGCTCTTTACTGCTGAAAGGCTGGGCTCCACATCTGTGTTTGGTACCCATTAACTGGCACCTTGGATCTGCCACTCTGTGGACAGCCTCTCCCCATTGTCTAACTTCCTGGTTCCATCCCTGCTGGCACAGAAAACGCACTAATGAGAAATGAGAGATCAGGCTCATGCCAAAGCCTCAGCACAAAGATGGAGACCAGCCCTGCCAGTGCCTGTTCCCATGTCCCTCTCCAATGTCTTCCTGGCCCCCTAGGCTTTGGCTTCAAGAACACAATCACTGTAACGCTGGGCACAGTTGTGTTTACATCACCAGAGGGCGATAATGCAGTGTCAACACATCCTTCCAAATCAAAGACAGTCATCCCTCCGGCTTGGAAGTGGGTTCATCATCACCCTGATCCCTGCTCTCTGTGTCCTTCATCTTTAATCCTTGAGAGAGGCTGGGATGTATCAGCATCAGTCAGAAGGCTGAGCTCCACGCACGCTGTCCACATCAGCCTCCCAGAGCAGTAATGGCAGCCTGTGCTGCACTGTGGCCAGGCTCTCTGTGTGCACGAATGCCACCAAATGTCACTTAGGACAGAGCAGACGCTCGGAAGATGGTAATGTTGACTGTGTGTGTTTATGTGTGTGTGTGTGTGTGTGTGTGTGTGTGAGAGAGAGAGAGAGAGAGAGAGAGAGAGAGAGGAGGAGGAGGAGGAGGAGGGAGGAGGAGGGAGGAGGAGAAAGAGGAAGGCTGTGGGAAACAGCCCTGTGCAGAAGGCTCCCTTGGCCCAACTCTGCTCTAAATAACAGACTAGCTGCATCCTCCTTTTGCTTTCTGCCACTGATGAAGCAGGCTACACACTGTCCTTCCCTCAGACATCAACATTACACCACCACAGAGTCACGTGACAGACACTAGAGTCGTCTGGGAAGAGGGAGCCTCGATTGAGGATATGTGTCCATCCCATTGGCCTATGGGCACGTCTCTGGAACATTTTCTTGATCAGTGATTGATGTGGCTGCCTACTGTGGACTGTGCCCCCGATGGGTAGGTGGGCCTGGGGTATATAAGAAATCAAGTTGAGGGCTGGAGAGATGGCTCAGTGGTTAAGAGCATTGCCTGCTCTTCCAAAGGTGCTGAGTTCAATTCCTAGCAACCACATGGTGGCTCACAACCATCTGAAATGAGGTCTGGTGCCCTCTTCTGGCCTGCAGACATACACACAGATGGAATATTGTATACATAATAAATAAATACAGACATACAGACAGAATAATGTATACATAATAAATAAATACAAAAAAAAAGAAATCAAGTTGAGAAACCATGAGGAACGAGCCAGGAAGCGGTGTTTCTCTGTGACTTCCGCTTCTGTCTCTGCCTCCAGGCCCCTCTGCCTCCACCATCTTCAAGGATGAATGGTAAGTAAGCCACATAAACCCTTTCTTCCCCTAAATTGGTTTTGGTCAGAATTTTATCACAGGGACAGAGAGCAAACTGGGCAAAGGTCATCTTCAGCTTGGAGGGCCAGCTTGGGCTGCAAGAAACCTCCTCTCAAAACAATATAAAGTTGTGCTAACATTATCCTAAAAAAATATAAAGTAAATTGCTAAAAAAGAAAAGTCAGTAACTTGTATCATCTCATGCTCATCCAGCAATCTGCTCAGAGACAGGGTCTCACTACATAGTCCCAGCTGTCCTGGGACTCACTGTGTAGACCAGGCTGGCTTCAGAATCAGAGGGATCTACTTGTCTCTGCCTCCCGAGTGCTGGGATTGAAGGTATACACCATCACATCTGGAAAAATCCAAAACTATCCATTGACTCTCATATGCATTAGGTACTGGCTCAGTGTTAGGAGAACCAACCTAATCGAACCCAACTCCTGTTTTTTGTTTTTTGTTTCCCATGCCAGAAACAACCTAAGGCCTTGACAAACATCTAACAATATTCCCAGCCTTGATTCTGACCTTTGTAGCCATTTACCACTTCCAGGCTTTCACAAATACTAGATATATTATTTTGAGTTTTTGCTTTTAACTTTATTATTTTTAATTGTGTATATGTACATGTGGGGGAAGGTTGTTCACCTGAGTGTGCCCACAGAGGCCAGAGGTGGGGAGTTACAAGTGGCTGAGAGCCACCTGACCGGGGCGCTGGGTATTGAACTCAGGTCCTCTGAAAGAGTATGCTCTTAACTGCTGAGCCATCTCTCCAGCTCTATTTTTACTTAAATATATTTTCACTTAACATTATGAATATATATGAACATATGTGTATACACATATATTCACACACAGAGAACACACCGGCATGGACTGCGGAGTAACTTCAGATGCTGAACTGAATATGGTCATACTATTATAAACATTTTCACTTTTACTCCTGTCACCTTCACAGGGGTCTTAGTGGCTGCATAGTTCACTCAGTTGATATTGTAATTTGCCCAGCTATTTTGTGGGACATTTATGTTGCTTACAATTTTAATGAATTCTTTTCACTGTTTTAGTTTTATTGTATTTATTGTTATTATTATGATTATTATAGACAGGATCGCATTGTGTATCCCATCTGGCCTCAGTCTCTCCATGCTCTTGCCGCAGCTTCCTAAGGGCTAGAATTGTAGGTATGTGCCATTATACCAGGTTTATTGTAATTTTAGTTTTTTTTATATTTATTTATTTATTTATTATGTATACAATATTCCTTCTGTGTGTGTATGCCTGAAGGCCAGAAGAGGGCACCAGACCTCATTACAGATGGTGTGAGCCACCATGTGGTTGCTGGGAATTGAACTCAGGACCTTTGGAAGAGCAGGCAATGCTCTTAACCACTGGACCATCTCTCCAGCCCCCTGTAATTTTAGTTTTTGTTAGAATAAATCCCCATACTTAGGACTATTGGGTCAAGATAAAATCCTTCTGAAGGGTCAGGAATAGATTTCTAGGACTGCTGGCGGTGTCTCATGTTTCATCCTTTTAGCCATTTGCTTCTATCTGGCAGGTGCATAACTGGGTAAGGCAGGAGAGCAACTGAGGCAGGGGTTTTTGGCAGCTTCTGTTGAGTTTGCCTAGATGTGGGAACCCATTCAGTTGGCCCTGGATTGAGGATATCTTTGTAAAGAGTGCATTCCGTGGCTTGAAGGTGAAGTCACACAAGGCCCCTATCACCCCCGCATTCCTCAGGGACAACAGATGTGTGTCCTTGGGAATGTTACCTGCAGCAGAACCGACTAGTGAAAACAGACCCTCCTGAGAGGTGGGAATTAAATAAGACGGGTGATGTGTTCAACTCAGTGCCCACCCTGTCATCAGCACACCGGGTGTGCACATCCATCAGTGGGGTTCACTAAAAATGTGTGGGTGACAAGCTGCTAGTCACACTGTGGGGTTAGCTCCCCCATCTTCAGCTTTGCTCCCACACACAAATCTTGTGAGGTTAACCAACTTAAAATCGTCAGCTGAAGCTTAATTCCGTACATGGAAATGGAACGCTTAAAACGGCTATCAGGATGGTAGAGAGCTCTGAAAAAGCCCAAGCTGTGTCCCTGAATCCAAAGGCTCACGGTTTTCAAACATTTGGCTGTGAGAGAGAACAGATGAACAGAACATGGATCTGAAACAGTGGGCACCATCCAGTCCTCTGAGCAGGGTCAGGGTGGGGGATATAGTGAAGACCCCTCAGGCTGTCCTCTGGGGGTATAGTGAAGACCCCCCCCAGGCTGTCCTCTGGGGGAGTATAGTGAAGACGCCCCCCAGGCAGTCCTCTGGGGGTATAGTGAAGACCCCCCCAGGCTGTCCTCTGGGAGTATAGTGAAGACCCCCCCCCAAGGCTGTCCTCTGGGGGAGTATAGTGAAGACCCCCCCCAGGCAGTCCTCTGGGGGTATAGTGAAGACCCCCCAGACAGTCTCTGGGAG
>JAQHUG010000069.1:4682257-4694403 GCA_028555095.1 Dicrostonyx torquatus | reverse complement strand
CAGGACCCTCAGACTCACACTGTAGGGTGACCGCCCAGGGCCCTCAGTCTCACACTGTAGGGTGGCCGTCCAGGACCCTCAGTCTCACACTGTAGGGTGACCGTCCAGGAGCCTCAGTCTCACACTGTAGGGTGACCGTCCAGGAACCACAGAGCCCAGATAGCAGGCCTTTCTCATTTTTGTTCGTTTCACCTGCCTGGAGAGCATGTTCCATGCTTAGCAAGAAGTCCCTTATCCAAGGCTACAGAGTAGCCAGGGATGCCGGGAGTGACCCAAGCCTGGGAGAGGGATGCTGTGGAAACTGTCACTGATGTCCCCATCAGAATGAGTCAACAGGAAAGATTATGGAGAGGTCATGGTCCCTGTGGCCATCTCCTGATGCTCTAGTACATTCTACAGGTGTAACATGAGGGCCTGCTTATTGGGGTTTCTGTCCCGCCCGGTACCACACAGCTGGCAAGTCCCAAAGAAAATCACACAGAGGTCTCCAGAAGTTATAAACTGATTGGCCCATTAGCTCAGGCTTTGTATTAGCTCTTATGACTTATATTAATCCATTATTCTTATTTATGGTAGCCACATGGCTCAGTACCTTTTTCAGCAGGGCAGGTCACATCCTGCTTCTTTGGTGTCTAGACAGGACTGCGGAGGAAGCTTCCTTCTTCCCAGAATACTCCTGTTCTCATTGTCCCGCCTCTACTTCCTGTCTGGTTGTCCCACCTATACTTCCTGCCTGGCTACTGGCCAGTCAGCATTTAAAACATAATTGACAGAATACAGAATTGTCCCCCACCATACAGGTGTGTTATGCATGCTTATTTCTTGACTGCTCCCCAAGCCAGAGTTGAATAACCCCTAGGGACAGCAGATGCCTGGCCTTTGAGCTTCTCTCCCATATGCAAACCTGTTCCAAAATTCAGTGAAGTACATCCTAACCCAGTACCTTCTATCAGAAGAGGCATCCTAGGTCACTTTCTCCAAACTATGAGTCCAAGAGCAGGTGCCAGAGATCCAGGAACCGACCCAGAGGCCACACCCAATGGAAAGGATTTAAACAGTGCTACCCAAGCCGCCACAAGCCACTGTACTCATCTAACCCACCTTTCTAACTCCTTCCCACAAAACATCAGTAAACTGGAAATAGTAGTAAAGCCACTCGGGAGAGGGAGGCAGGAGGATCTCAAGTTTGAGAACAACCTAGGCTACCTAGGAAGACTTCGTCTTTAAAACTAAACCCATTGTCAGCCATGGTGCTGCATACCTTTTAGTGCCGGCACCTGAGAAGCAAAGACAGGTAGGTCTCGTGAATTTGAGGCCAGCCTGGTCTGCATAGCAAATTCCAGGTCAGTTGGAGCTGCATGGTAAGACTCTATCTCAAGTTAAAAATGAATAGGCAAATAAAATACATAAAATCTACACTAAATACTCTGGCCCCTATTTCTCCCTGGCGTCTTCTGCCTCCTGAGCCTGAGGCCTGCATGGTGGGATGTGCCCATCATCCAGGGAAGTGAAAATAACAAACTGTCATTCAAAGGAAGCTACCTTCGTCTCTCCCAGAACTCAGACCTGTCCCTCATCCAAGGACAGAGCAGCAAGGGATGCCCTCTACGGGCCTCTGGGGTGGAGCTGATAGCAAGGATGCTGTGCTATAGCCTTCCAGTCTCCATCCCCGCACCCCTGAAACTGCAGGATGGTTTCTGATGCAGAAGATACCATACTAAATAAAACAAGCCAGCCACAAAAGGACAAATAGCATGTGATCTCACATATAAAACGTTTTAAAAAAGTAAAACTTCTAGTATAGAATAGAAAGTGGTTACCAGAGATAGGGAAAAGGAAGTGTGCTAAAGGGTACAAAGTTTCAGTTAGACAAGAGGAGTTTTTGAGATTTATTTCATAGCAACATGACTATCATTAATCATATTTCATGTAATAGAGCAAACTTCAAAAGGCTCACAAAATTTTATGATATGTTATTTATGTTAATCTAATAATTTTCATTTTATACACATAGCAAATCATATGCTAGCCAATTTTAAATATTTAAATTTTTGTTACGTGTGTGTGTGTGTGCATGTATGTGTGTGTGTGTGTGCAAACATGTAAAGGTCAGAGGCCAACAGCAGGAGGAGTTCTTTCCTGTCACCTGGCAGTCCCAGGAACTGAACTCAGGTCATCAGGTTTAGGTGCAAATGCCTCTACCTGCTGAGCCACCCCACTGGCCCTAAGTTGGTTTTTGTTTGTTATTTGTTTTGTTAAGGTTGATTGCACTTATTTGTGTGGGTGGGAGTGCACCTATGAAGGGCAGAGGACAACTGCGAGAGTTGCTTCCTTTCTTCCGCCACGTCGACTCAAGGGATCAAACTCAGGTTGTCAGGCTTTGGCAGCAAGCACCTTCAACTGCTGAGCCATCTTGCCAGCCCTAAAAATACTTTTTACTTCATTAATTTTTTATTCCGTGTGCAATGACATTTTCCCAGCATGTGTGTCTGTCTGAGGTGGTCAGATCCCTGAAACTGGAGTTACAGACAGTTATGAGCTGCCATGTAGGTGCTGGGAATTGAACCTGGGCCCTCTGGAAGAGCAGCCAGTGCTCCTAACCACTGAGCCATCTCTCCAGCCCCCTAAAATATTTTTTGAAGGGAAAGGGTGAGGGGAGCTCTCAGACCCTGTGCAGAACTACTAGGTGAGAATCCCCGGTTATCTGAATGTAGATTAAAACCTGGTTGAGCACTCCCGGAGGCATAGGCCAGAGAGTGAACCAGCTCACCTCTTCCTTACTCCCGTCCTAGACTTCCCTGCACCAGGGGTGTCAGTTCAGGATCTCTGCGGGAGAGCAGGAACCGCTTAAAGCCCACTCAGTGAAGAGGATCCGATGCTGGCACCTGATTACTCATGTGGGAGAAATGTGCAGAGACCGGGCTGTCGTGGGAGTCCTTATGGGGCCCAGGCTGGCCTGAAACACATTTGATAGCTGAGAATGCCTTTGAACCGCCCCATCCACCTCTGTGTGTGTGGTGCCATGCCAGTCGTGTGCAGTGCTGCCATGACACTAGGCACACTCTACCAACTGAGCAATCCCCAGCCCTGCATTCGGGTCTTAAATTATGGCATTTGCTCAATTCTGAGTTTATTTTTGTTCTCATTTATTTCGCTTTTTGAACTCTGTGTGTGTGTGTGTTCACACGCGTGTGTGCATGCGTAGATGTATACACACTATACACACACATGCAGGTGCTGGAGGAGGCCAGAAGAGGGCGTTGGATTCTCTGGAGCTGGGTTTCCAGGCTGTTGTGAGGAGCCCTGCAACATGAGTGCTCAGAACTGAACTATGGTCCTCTGGAAGATCAGCAGTGCTTTTAGCCGCTGACCCAAATCTGAGTTATTTTTCCCATGCAAATGATGGTTCAGCTTCATTCTTTGTTGTTGCTGCTTTGCTGCTGCTGTTGCCGGTTTTCTTCTATTTTAATTTTACGCTTTATGAGTGTGGGTGTTTTACCTGCACATCTGTATCACACGTGTCCCTGGTGAGGCCCAAAGAGGGCATCAGATCCCCTGGAAGTGGAATTACAGACTGTAAGGCTTGGGAATCAAACTTGGGTCCTCTGGAAGAGTAGCCAGTGCTCTTAACCACTGAGCTATCATTCTAGTCCCTCAACTTCATTCTTTTGGTTATGATATCTGTTTTCCCCAGTGTCATTTGCTCAAGACTCTTCCTTCTCCATCGATTCCTCTTAGTCTCAACCCCTTTGTAAGAAATCAGCCAGTGTAAACATGAGGGTTTGTTTCTGGGTTCTCAATTCCACCCCACTGGTCTGCATGCCTGTCTTTATGTCGGTACTGATTATAGCTGCGGGGAGGGGTTCAAGACAGGGTTTCTCTGTGTGTAGTAACCCGAACCCTTGCTGCTCCTCCAGAGGACTGGAGTCTGGGCCCTGCTGGAATGAAGAGACTCTTCTCAAACCCGCAGTGATTCCCCCAAGACCACTGGAAACTCCTGCTGGCTCTTCACGGTTGAGCCCCTTCTCTGGGTAACTGCCGCCCGCACCTCACCTTCACGGGCTAAGTCGGGCCTCCTTTGAGCTCCCACACGCTCTACCACACTTCCTGTGCTGCCGCTCTTTGTTTCTTCTGCCGTTTTCCCAGGAAAAGCCATCTTTCCCGCTCTTCTGTCCTCTCAGACATTAGAATGTTCCCTTTGGTGTCCACGAACACTGGCCAGCATACCGCCAACCTGGGTGGTGGCAACCGTGTGCCAGCCACAGCTGCTTGTGTTTTACAGCCGGCCACACACTTTTGGCAGACTGACCTAATTATAAAAAATAATAAGGCACATTCAGAAAGTGCAGAAAAATAAAAGTAGAAAAAAAATATTTTAAAACCCCCTATAATCTTGCCACCCAGAGGCAGTCCTCGTTAGCATTTTGATGTGTTTCTTCCTGGCTTTAAACACATTTTTCTATAGTTGAGATCATATTATACATAATAATTTCATCTCTAATTTTTTTCACTTGTAACAGTATTTTCCCATATTATTAAACTTTGTTGGAGATTATTTTTTCTTACCATATGAGGCCTTTTAGAGTGTGTCTTGTGTTTGGTTGGTTGTTTGCTTGTTGAGAGCCTCACCTATCTCTGACTAGCCTTGAACTTGCTACGCAGATGAAAATGGTCTTGAGTCTCTGCCTCCACTCCCTAGTGCACCACCACCCTCAGCTCCGTTGTAGTGTTTTTATATAATTATTTGTTTGTTTTGTTTTTAGAGACAGGGTTTCTCTGTCTAGCCCTGGCTGTCCTGGAACTCACTCTGTAGACCAGGCTGGCCTCTATCTCACAGAGATCCACCTGCCTCTGCCTTCCTGGTTCTGGGATCAAAGGTGTGCACCACCACACAACTCACAAACATCTGAAACTCCAGCTCTAAGGGCTGCGAAACCCTCTTCTCACTTCAGGCACAAACAATGGTCACATACATGCATAAAATACACACTCACACATACCCGTAAAATAAAAAATATTTTCGGGGCTGGAGAGATGGCTCAACGGTTAAGAGCACTGGCTGCCTTTCCGGAGGGCCTGGGCTCAAGCACTCCCAGCACCCAAATGGCAGCTCACAACTGTCTGTAACTCAGTTTATATCAGGAATCTAACACAGTCACACCAATGTGCTTAAAATTAAATAAATTATTAAAAAATAAATAAAAAATATTTTCAAAAAGTGTTGAGAGTTATACAGGCATGATGGCGCACGGCGGTACACACTTAGAAATCATCATGGGAAGCGTGAGACCCGCTCTCAGAACTCCAAAGAAATAGTATTTGTTGTAAGTGAGGAAGAGGTGCGTGTTGTGTGTTCCCCAGCCGCCTGGCTCCCAAGCCCCCAGCCGCTGGCCCGCTCAGCTACTGGTTGCTTGCACCCGAAATAACCACGTGAGGACGGTATTCATTTAAACTCTGCCTGGCTTATTATCACTAGCCTTTTCCCGGCTAGCCCTCACCTCATAAACTAACCCATTATAAAAGTCTGTATGTCACCACGAGGTGGGTGACTTACCGGACAGTTCTACGGTACCTCCAATCTGCTACGGTGGCTCGTGGCATCTGGCTCACTTCCTTTCTTCTCTTCCCAGAACTTCCATTCTGTCTACTCAGCCCACCTAAGGGCTGACCCATCTTATAAGCCAGGCAGCTCTTTATTCAACCAATAAGAGTAATACAAAATACAGGAGAACACTCCCACATCAAGTATTGAGCTGAGTGTGTCACACACACCTTTACTCCCAGCACATGGGAGGCAGAGGCAGATGGATCTCTGTGAGTTCTAAATCAGCCTGGGCATAGAGAATTCCAGGACAGCCAGGGCTACATAGTAGAGAGACTGTGTCTCAAAACAACAACAGGAAGGAAGGAAGGAAGGGGAAGAGAAGGGGAGGGAAAGGAAAGGGAAAGAAATGGCACTAAGGGAAAAGGCCCTGCTGTACTAGCCTCTGGGTTCCATTCCTGGATCCATATAAGAGGTATAAGGTGGAAGCAGACAACTGTTATCCTCTGACCCAACACAGACAATATGGTTCTTGTGTGCCTGAACACAAACACACTAACACACACTCACTCACATACACACACACACAGAGACATTCACACACACAATATTCCTACACACTGGTGTAGGAGAGATCTTCTGTATTTTGTGGTGCTTTCATTGGTTAATAAAGAGAATTCCTTGACCTGTAGGATAGGGAAGCCCTTAGGTGGGCGGAGTAGACAGAACGGAAGGCTGGGGAGAAGGGAAGTGTGCAGACGCCATGATTCTCCGGCCCGAGATGGATGTAGGTTAGAATCTTCCGGTAAGCCACCACCTCGTGGTGATACACAGATTTCTAGAAATGGGTTAGTTTAAGATGTGAGAGTTAGCCAAGAAAAGGCTAGAGATAATGGGCCAGACAGAGTTTAAATAAATACAGTTTGTGTGTAATCATTTTGGGTATAAGCTTGCCGTGGGGCCGCGGCTGGGAGCCAGGTGCCAGGAAAACGACCCGCCCGCACTGGGAGCCGGGCGGGACACAGCCCGTGCCTCCTTCTACAACACCACACAAAACATGAATACATAGACAGATAAACAATAGTTATGTGACTAGCAGGGCCTGGGATGTGGGAACTCGATGGCATGTGATGCAGTCCAAATGCCAAGCCCCACTCTGAGTGACAGACTACAACTTTCCTCCCCAGGTTGCGTTTGGTCATGTGTTCCACCATAGCAATAGAAAGTCTAGCTAAGGGATCCATAGAGATGGCTCAGCAGTTAAGAACATTTGTTCTTCCCCCAAAGGCCCTGTGGGTTCAATTCCCAGCATCCACATGGCAGATCCCAACCATCTGTAACTCCAGTCTCAGGTGATCCAGCACCCTCTTCTTGTCTCCATGGGCATCAGGCACGCATTTGCAGGCAAAGCATCTATACAATAGATTCACTTTAGAAAGAAATAAAAATGAAATAATATGCATGAAACCCTCTCATACCTGGCAGAGTGTGTATGTAATCAGTGGTAACTCATTATAATTTGACATATCTCTAATATCTCTGATATTAGAGATAGAGATAGAGGAAAGACTGAGGCAGGTATGGTTGCCTATGCCTGCAACCCTAGCTCTCTAGAGCCTGGGGCATGGAGATCACAGGATGAGACCTTATCTCAAAAATGAAAACTAAAATAATAAACATCAAATTTTCTCTAAGAGCGGAGCACGTTAAAGACCTGTTATTTCAGTACTTGGAAGGCGGAGAGTTCAAGACCATCCTCAGTTATGCAGTGAGTTGAAGGCCAGCCTGAGCTTCCTAAGGCCCTGTCTCAAAAAAATTACCATTTCTTCAAAGGGCCTGTTCATTCTTCTGAATTTTTGTTTATTTTAAGGATATTTTATTTTTATTTAGTTGTGTGTGTGCCTGTCTGTTGGGGTTGTTCAAGGGAGGTATATGTACATTAAATGCAGTAGCCAAAGAGGCCAGAAGAGGGCATCACTACCAAGGAAGTGGACTTACAGTAGACTGTGAGCCATTTAGCATGGGTGCTGGGAGCCAATCTTGGGTCTTCTGTGGGAGCAGTATGTGCTCTTAACTGCTGAGCTAGCTCTCCAGCACCCTTTAAAATATTTTAAATGCCGGTCAGTGGTGGCACACGCCTTTAATCCCAGCACTCGGGAGGCAGAGGCAGGCGGATCTCTGTGAGTTCAAGGCCAGCCTAGTCTACAAGAGCTAGTTCCAGGACAGGATCCAAAGCTACAGAGAAACCCTGTTTCGAAAAGCCAAAATAAAATAAAATAAAATATTTTAAATGTACATTAGAAATAACTAAATAGTTACTGTGTGTGGTAGAGCACACCTTTAATCCCAGCACTCAGGGAAGCAGAGGTGGGTAGATCTCTGTGAGTTCCAGGCCAGTAAGGGCTATGCAGAGAGGCCCTGTCTCAAAAGAAAGAGAGAGAGAGAGAGAGAGAGAGAGAGAAGAGAAGAGAAGAGAGAGAGAGAGAGAGAGAGAGAGAGAGAGAGAGAGAGAGAGAAAGAGAGAATGAGAAAAAAAAGAAAAAACTGGTTTTGTTTGTTTGTTTAGGCGGGGTCTCACTGTGTAGTCTTTAGTCTTGGCTAGCCTGGAATTCACTATATAAACCAGGCTGTCCTTGAACTCAGATTTTGCTTGTCTCTGACTACCCAGTGCTGGATTCAAGGTGTGTGCCATCAATCCCAGCAACTGAATAGTTTTTGTTATTGTCATCGTTGCTTTTACAGTGTCTCCTGATTACACACTGATCAAAGATGACCTTGAACTTCTGATCCTCCTGGCTCACCTTTCTGTTAGGAGGTGGGAAAGAGGTGTGGCACAAGCCACAGGCTTCTTGGCAAGAGAATGAAGAAAAGACAGACCCGCGGACCCACATCCAGTGAAGCCTTGATTGGTGGGTCTCTGCTACAGCTATCACCACAACCCTGAGCCTCAGGGCAAGGTCTCTAGTTCTAAACATCCAGAAGCAGGAAGCTATTGGTTGTTAGTCATTGACACACAGATCAATCAGTCATAAACACTCAGACTTCAAAGAAAAGTTTTGCCCATTTCTTGATTCTGGGCCTCATGTCACATCCATGTCAAAATACACATTCACTCAAGAGTTCACTCGCTCATGCCTTCCTCAACTCCCCACCGCTCTGCAGCTGAGTTGTTACAGACTGACTATTTAACATTTAAACAGCTTAATAGTGAAGACTACCCCTGACCGCAGCGTCTCAATGCGCAGTTCCTTCATGCCCCTATTACAACACATCCACACGTATAGTTTTCAGAGTACAAGTGCCACCCACATTTGTATACCCATTACTTCAGACACAACTACATGGGTGTTCAGGGGCAAAGATGGAGAAAGTGATGACGTGGTGACATCACAGAGCAGGCTCAAGGCCACACAGAACTGAAAGAGCTGTAGTCCGCTGAGCACTTCCAGGCACACCCTAACAGTGCGGGACCTCGAGCTGACTTTCCCCTCCCTCAGATCTCTCTTCCTGGCGAGATCCAAATGCACAGCCTTCTGGCCACCCCCAGTTCACATTTCTGACCCAGGGAGAACTGAGAAAGTGCCAGCAACTCTTGAATTACCTGAGTGAGTGGCACACAGGTGGCTTCCTGCCTTGCAGAGGCCATTTATGGAGTGTGTACCACTCAGCCTGAGGTGTGAGCCTGGAAACAGTCAGCTTTGGCATTGGTCTGACCCTTAATGAGGACTAAATGGGGTGCCAAAGCCATACATAAAAAATATTGGAGTTTCTAAGCGCCCAGGTAGCCCGGCCCCTGCTTTCTGGTGTGCCTTGTCACCAGTGTACCGGCGAACAGAGCCTGCACACAAATGCTGGGTGGCTAAGCAAGGGCTTCAGGAAAAGCCCTGTACTGTGGAAACATTCAACAAGCAGTTGGGCCAGGGCTCTACTTAAACCTAAAAGCTCGACAGGTTCCAGGGCCCTGTCTTTCCCTGTCACTCCTTAGACTGACCCTGGCCTTATAAGGTGGCTAGCCATGGCCTCCCTAAGATGCCCAAGGCCTCTGCAGCCAGTGGAACAGCTGGCTGAGAGGGCGTAAGTGTGCGATTGCGACATGATTAATACGCATGCATCAGAACCCAGAGGTACAGACAGACACTCGTAGGGAAGGCTTATGATTTTATGGCACATCCAAGTCAAGTGGAGGGGACATGGGGACATCTGTGTACAGCTTAATGGAAAGAGTAACTATGCTTTCTTTCTATTAAAGAAT
The DNA here is from genome assembly GCA_028555095.1 of Dicrostonyx torquatus. Lineage (NCBI taxonomy): Eukaryota > Metazoa > Chordata > Mammalia > Rodentia > Cricetidae > Dicrostonyx > Dicrostonyx torquatus. The sequence continues at coordinate 4,684,609 of JAQHUG010000069.1, read as the reverse complement.
TATAAAAATGAAAACCAAGAACACATTAAATACCAAAGCTGTACAAAATTTTCCAAATAAAACATTTTCAAAATTTTAATGAGAAACCTGAGCTTACCCCTATGAACATGACTTTTAAAACATTTATAATGTATTTTATTTAACCAAATATATCCCCACTATTATGATTTCAACATGTCATCTGTATAAAATTCACTTATGGGATAATTTGCATTCTTGTTTTCTAACTGTTTTAGCCAAGGCTTAACTAGAGGAACAGAACCAAGGGAGTGTGTGTGTGTGTGTGTGTGTGTGTGTGTGTGTGTATTTGTATGTATTGTATGTATATGTGTATGCATTATATCTATTATGATATGTATTTATTCTGAGATATATATATCTGATATATATATATATATACATATATATATATATCTCAGAATTTAATAAGTTAGCTTAAAATAGTAGCAACAGCCGGGAGGTAATGGTGCACACCTTTAATCCCAGCACTCAGGGAGGGAGAGGCAGGCGGACCTCTGAGTCCAAGGTCAGCTTGGTCTATAGAGCTAGTTCCAGGACAGTCAGAGCCGTTACACAGAGAGACCCTGTCACGAAAAACAACAAAACAAAACAAAAAAACAGCAACAGTTGGCTCCAATCTGAGAGCCGAGAACGGACTAGTTACTCAGCGCTTGAAGCTGAGTATCTCAACAGTAGGGGGCGACAACCTGTAGTTACTCGGTCCATAAAGTGGAGCGCTTCGGTCCCAACCTGGTGTCAGGAGCCCAGGCTGCGGGAGAGTCCACGAACAAAGCTTGGAAAAGCTGCTTCTGCTATGAGCGAAAGGGGCTACAGCAGCCGCAGCCAACAGAGATCAGCTCAGTGACAAGGGAGAAGAGCAAATGAGCGGAGTGACACCATTCTTTTTTTTTTTTTTTTTTAAATCTAGTCGGCTACCAGAAGGAGCCACCCAATGGGGCTGGGGTTTCCCACTCCAATCAGCGCAGACAGGACAGTCCTTCGGGTGAGGCACCCCCCACAGGTGATTCTGATCTGTGGCAAGTGGGCATGAAAACTTCCAGTTGGACATCCAGTGTGTGTTTTAGAGACAGCACACCTCAAGTTGGACCAGTCACAGCTTAAGTGTCTGCTTGGCCACGTGTGACCAGTAACAGCCTGATCAGCTGTACAGCCACGGTGGGAAATAGAGCACGAACCAGAATTTTTAAATCTGTTTTTCAATTATGTGTGTGAATGTCAGTGTGTGCACTTGTGTGTGGTGTCTGCAGAGGGATTCCTGGAGCTGGAGTTAAGAGTCCGTTGGGAGCCGCCTGATGTGTGTACTGGGAATCAAACTTGGGCTTAATTGCTGAGCCTTCTCTCCAACGCTAACCATTTTTTAAGACGTTCCTTTTATATGCTGGAGATGAATATAACCAGTGAAGATTTTTGACTAATCATCTATTCAAGTTCGTGGTTGTTGCTTATCAATATGAAATATTACCCTAATAGATTTTTTAAATATTAAAACGCTGTCTGGCTGTTCTTCCAGAGGACCCAGGTTGAATTCCCAGTACTCACACGGCAGCTCACAACTGTCTGTAACTCCAGTTCTAGAGGAGCTGACACCCTCACACAGGCATACATGCAGGCAAAACACCTATACACATAAAATAAAAAATAATTTTTTTAAAAAAAATACAACAAAAACACTGTCAAAAGTTACACCCGTGAAGTCTCACCAACATGACTGCGAACAAGGCCAGCACCAACAGATATGGTAAAGAGGGAAAGGGAAAGCTCATGAGGTCTTGGCTCTAGACAAAGAATTTCAGGCAACTAAGGAAGGCTGAGAGTCAGAGTAACAATCTCCCCAGGGAAGAGTACACCCACTGGATATCCAATACCAAATGGTCAGCCTGAAACCACACAGACGAGTAACATTATACAGACTGAGAAGGTTGTAGTTATGTATGAGGAACACACACACACACCACAATAATTCAAAAGAAAACCTGAGTTTTAAAGACAGCAAGGGAAGACTACACTGGAGCACGGGAGGACTACACTGGCGCATGGGAGGACTCCACTGGAACATGGGAGGACTCCACTGGAACATGGGAGGACTATACTGGAGCATGGGAAGGTTTAGAAGAAGGAAAGGGAAAAGGAAAATTATGTAATTATAACCTCAAAAGTTAAAAAAAAACTTTAAAAAAACTGTCCAAAATGGAATAAAGATATAATTTAATTAATATTTATTGAGCTCTACATTTTTCTCTGCTCCCCTCCCTGCCTCCCCCCATCCCTTCAACCCTCCCCCAAGGTTCCCATGCTCCCAATTTACTCAGGAGATCTTGTCTTTTTCTACTT